>CM041294.1:110657115-111084615 GCA_023052935.1 Piezodorus guildinii
TAAAAACCAAGAAATGTTTCTTTAATCAAATTATTGCATAAACTTGTTATCTGCGACAGTTTATTCTGATGATATCAGAACATTTCAATTTTTTATAATACTTTATCGAGATATAATGATAACTATTTTTTGCTGTTGTGTTTTTAAATTTATTTTTTTTTTTTTTTTTGTGAATTTCATTAATTAAATAAAACATATATTTTATATAATTATTGAATATATAAAATTTATTTAATTTATTCCTATTTAATATATAATAGGAATAAATTTACAATAGGACGACCGCATTCACAGCCAAAATTGCATTTTGTAGATATTGATTTCCATTCTGATAAAAATAAATTATGTTTTCATGTTCCTGTTGAATGCAAGAATGAACTTATACTGTTGTGCCCAAGTGGTAGAACGTGGTTCAATATATTCTGAGAGAGTTTTTTGTAATTCATTGTAAGGAATTTCATTAAGAAGACGTTGAAAACAGATTTATCCTAGTTTTCGGCAAATATTCGGAGGTAGAGAATTTAAAAAGATTAAAATTTTCTGTTCATCTTGTTCAATTTCATTAAGCTTTAAGAAATTATTAAACCTTTGAGAAAAACTTGAAAACGTCCCTATTTTCTCATTAAAACTTTCGAATTTCAAGCCACATGATTTGACTGGTGCATCCGAATTTAAAGTTGCCGAATTTTCAATCTTTAATTTATTTTTATACCAAATTAATTTCAAAAATATATTTTTATGTATATCTTCAAAATTAAATCTGTAATCTAAAATTTCAGAGAGATAAGAGGAGATAACAATTCATCATCATTACATATTCCTTGCCTCGGAGAATATAACACTAACTGCGACAACCAAAATATTTTGCGAGTCTTTTATAAGGCTGCAAAGAAACGAACGACGCCGTTACCAACGTAACAAAATAAATAAAAAAATTAAGAGCATATCCTGTATTATGGGATTCATTATTATAATAGAACGAACTTTTTGGGGGTGATTATTTTTACTTTCACTAGCCTATATATAAAATAAGTAAGGGAAAAGAGGATTCATTTTCATATATTTAGATAGAGAGACTAGAATTACTTTTGGAAAAAATAAAATAAAATAAACATAACGACCACAGGAATTTTTCTCTTTTTTTCTTTCCTATGATCCTTCTCCTTACTGTCATAAACACAACTAAAAAATAATTAGTAAAGCCGTTCAGGCATGATGCCATCACTAAGGGAAAAGGGAATCCATTTTTACTTTCACTTACTATATATAGTAAGTATTGCGATCGTGAAAATTTTCGAATTCCAGTTTTCAACGGAAATACACGTTTTAGGGTCCCCTGAGTCCAAATTACCAAGTCCCGCAGAAAGGTCTGTGTGTGTGTGTGTGTGTGGTAACTCCCGGGCGGAAACGGTAAGTCCTATGAAACTGAAATTTCATATTTAAGACAACTATACGCCCGAGACGTGACAAAACTTTTTTTATCAAAATGAGCTTACCAGAAGAGGCACTTCATACCATGCATTTTGCACCTTTTTTCGATTTTCTCAAAAACAGTTATGACGATTTTGATTAAACTCGCTATATCGATGTACAATTTAATGGGCTTTAATATCATGTAGGTTTTATTTGGATAAAAATGGTCTGACAGGGCTTAAATGCCGATATTTTAAATTTTCTTCCCCTAAAGTACCTTTAATTTTGTAGATTCAATAATAATAACTAGATTATCTTGTTAACGCTGATGAAAAACAGGTAAAACCCAACTAAAGGAGAAAACAGAAAAATACTTTTTTAATGCAAGTTTTCGTTTTTGAACATAAGAGCAGTAATATACATGTATGATATACCGTTGGAAAGCTAAAGATTTTAGAAAAAATATCATCTCATACACAAGCTTTTAGAAGTTGATAGAGAGTGATGAGAAGAAGATAAAACTAACTGATTATTTTAGATAATAATATAATAGATTTTTCAGTTTAAGAAGTCATAGAGCTCGATAGCTCATGGTGAAAAGTTAGTTATAATAATCTTTAGTGATTATTGCTGGTTTTTGTACTGCATTCATAATGATATTTGTTCATTTAATGGTTTTAAAGTTTGTGAACATGGTTTTATAGTTTGTGAACATGGTTTTATTATAATTCAGTTACTTTAAGTGTTTTAGTTAGGAACAGTGCAAGTTAAGGTTAACCTAGTAGTTTTCACTAACGTTTGACTTTATTTAAAGAACTTTTAGAGACCTTTCAAGATCAGAAATTGTGTGGAGCGAAACTCTAGTCTTAACAGGCGTGCTGTTCGGAGCTAGTATGTTTTGTTGCTGCTTCAACCGGATCACCAGATAAGAATCTCATTTCATTTAATTTGATCTATTTCTACATAACCTTCTTTAAATTTAATTTTAATTGAAAATGTCAACAAGTAGTGACGGGCGAAAGAAAGACCCACCAGATAAAGAGAGCAGGGAGAAACAATTACAATTAGGTGTTAGTATTGAGCTGGAGTCAGAGGTAGTAATGGAAACGGAGAGAAATAATCAATCCGATAAAAATCAGATACAAACTAACCCCCAAAGTACTAACAATTCACAAAGAAACACGGTTAAACCAGAAAGATATTACGAATCGAAAGATTTAGGACCTTATTTTGTATTTATTGAAAGTAACTGTACTGAGGGAGTAGGAATAGGTCGGCTACATCCAATGTCAATCGGGAAACTTTTATATAATTCGTGCCCGGAAATATATAAAAATGTTTTAAATATCTTTAAAGTAGGTCGAAATAGAATTAAGGTTGTGACAAGGCAAGGAGAACAGGCAAATGCGCTGGTTAAATCAGAAAATTTGAAAGCTAAAAAATTAAACGTTTACATTCCAAATTTTGTACTAGAGAAAAAAGGAGTTATCCGTAATGTAGACCTAGAATTAACAGAAGCGGAAATTCTTGAAAACTTAAAAACCCCATACTCAGACACACAAACTGTTATCAGTGTACGACGGTTTACTAAAAAAATAATTAACAAAGAAAACAAAACCGTTGAATTTCAACCTACTAGGACGGTATTAATAACATTTAGAGGCCAAGTTCTCCCTCAATATATCACGATTCATCATGTTCGGTGTGAAGTTCATCCTTACATCCAATCGGTAATCCAATGCCACAATTGTTTACGTTATGGACATAACACTACTCAGTGCAAAAGTACAATTACACGGTGTAGGAAATTCTCGGATAAACATGAAACTGATAACTGCCCACCCAATACATTATTTAAATGTATTAATTGTAAACATAATCATTCGTCTCTGGCTAAAGAACTTTGCCCAGAATACGAAAAACAAAAAACAGTCAAAGAGTTAATGAGCAATCATAACCTGACTTACAACGAGGCTAAGGCCAAAATAGAGGGCAAATCGTTTAGTTGGGCAGTTTTACAAAATAAAACAGAATCTTTTCCAACTTTAGAACAATCAAATAATATTTCGACTAATTCTAAAAATTATGTTAGAAATAAAATCACGGTTGCAAAAAGAAAAAGGACTCTAAGTCCTCAAAAAGAAAATTCTAACGATCAGTTAAGGGAAAACACAATCAGGGAATTTTCCGTGCCTTTGTTGCCCTCGCATCCTATCACAGATAATCCATACAAAGGAAAAATGTTTAAAGATATAGGGAATCCTTTCAAAAACGAAGACAAATTAAATTTATTAACTGACGCTCTACTTACCGTAGTGAATTCTGTTTTATCATCCAAAACTGAAAACGTTTCCGAAGAGGTAATTAAAAACATGATAAAAGACAGGACTCAAAATTTACCCATTAAAATATAGTCACAATCGGCTAATAGGCTAAAATACAGCTTTGAATTAAAATATTCATATATATATTAGATATACATAATACATTTACATAATTACTAACATAAAACACTTAATATTATGATTGAAACATTAAAAATATTACAGTGGAATGCCAGATCGGCCATATCAAACAAAAATAGCCTAGAATATTTCTTATTTTCAGAAAAGATTGACATAGCTTTACTTTCTGAGACTTGGTTTAAACCAGACAAATATGTCAATTTTCCCGGTTATAATATTGTTAGAACTGATAGAAATGATGGGTATGGAGGTGTAGCGATCTTAATCAAGTCGAAATTTCATTTCGAACAAATATTAAATTTCCAAACAGTACCAGATGTTGATATAGTCGCTGTAAATATAAATATCTATAAAAAATACTGCTTAAGGGTATTATCGTTTTATGTAAAACCAGGAAGTAAAGTGACAAAAGATAAATGGGAAAAACTTTTTAATAGTTTTCAACATCCAGTAATCATAGGCGGAGATGCAAATGCACATCATTTTCAATGGGCTGTGATAGGTGCGATATGATGGGTCAAAGCTTGGTTTCAGCAATTGAAAAAACTAATCTCGTTCTTTTAAATGACGGTTCCCCAACTCTTGTGAACAATATTCGTCAGAAAGGGAATATAGCATTAGATGTAACATTAAGCTCAATTAATTCAGCGAATGGTATCACATGGAAAGTTCACGATGATCCCTTGGGCTCCAACCATTTCCCCATCATCATAAATTTTCAGTCTATAAGAGATGACTCTCAAAACAAATATAAATCGACTAGAAAATGGCAAATCAAATCGGCAAATTGGACGGAATTTGAAAGAATTATTCAAGAAAATATTCCATTACTCTCGGACGACCTTAAGTATGAGGAATTTATTAACCTTCTTAACAATACATGTGAACGCACGATTCCCTTATACAAAACATATTACAATAAAAAATACAGTAGAAGTTGGTGGGATAGTGAATGTGGACTATATCTTAATCGCAGGAAAGTTGCATTTAAAGCTTACAAAAGAAATCCTACAATCGACAATCTATTAAAATTTAAAAGAGTCACCAAAGTAAAACAAAAAGAGTCATGGCGATCGTTTACCTCGAGTATTAAAAAAAGCAACCCAATCAAGGAAATATGGAACAAATTAGCGGCTATAAAGAATCGAAAAACGTGTAATAGACCGGTCCCTGCCATTGGAGATTGGTGCGAGGAGTTTCTAGAAATATTAACCCCTCCTCTAGTATTGCCACAAGTAACCCATTTAAACGAAAATAGTGAATATTCCGATGAAAATAATCAATGGCTAACCGATAATTTTACCTACAAAGAACTTTTACAGGCAATCAAAAATAATGCTAATAGCTCCCCTGGTAAAGACAATATTCATTATATTATGTTAAATAAATTGCCAGATAAATTAAAAATCAAATTATTAAAAATATTCAATAATATATGGCAAACTAATAACATACCAGAGTCATGGCGGGAATATTGCGTGATACCTATTCTAAAACCAGGTAAAGATCCTAAATTAGCCACTTCCTTCCGACCTATATCTTTGGGTTCTTGCGTACTAAAAACATTTGAAAGATTGATCAAGTTTAGGCTAGAGTGGTGGCTTGAGTCCCAGAACAAACTACCTCACACCCAATTTGGTTTTAGGAAAGGGAAATCGAGCGTGGATAGCTTAATGATTCTACACTCTGACATAAATATAGGATTTACTGAAGGTAAAAAAACAATTGGCCTATTTTTAGACATAGAGAAGGCATACGATTCAATTCCAATCCACATACTATCTCAAAAAATGGAAGCTATTAAAATCCCGGTAAAACTTATTAAATTCATAATTAACTTGATTAGTAATAGACGCTTAATTTTAAAGGTAAAAAATCGCATCATAGATTCAAGACAAGCACAGATTGGCTTACCGCAGGGCGGTATCCTTAGCTGTTTATTGTTCACTATTGTATCAGCAGATTTAAAAAGATATTTGCCTGAGGATGTAAATATGTTACAATTTGCTGACGATATCTGTATATACGTAACGCATCAAAAAACAAACCGTTGCCTGGATCTACTAGAAAAAGCTGTGAGAGGTCTCAAAGAATGGCAACTAGATACAGGTTTGAGTATATCAGTCTCCAAGTCTGTAGTTTGCCCGTTTAGTAGAGAGCATAAATTCCCCCTTGGAGATCAGGTTCTATTAGCAGGGATTTCCTTTCCCTGTGTCACTTCAGTACGTTTTTTAGGCCTTTGTTTTGATAGAAAATTAAATTGGAATAAACACGTCACGGAAATTCAAAAAAGGGCGGAAAAATTAATGGGAACAATAAAACTCATTTCCTCTAATAATAAGTGGGGGGCAGATCCTAATATGTCACTATTATTTTATAAAAGCACTGTAAAGGCGATATTCGATTATGGAGCACCAATTTATGGCGAAGCTCCCGATTGTACCCTAAAGAAATTAGATACGCTGCATAATAGAGGTATAAGGTTATGTTTAGGACTTCTTAATTCTACTCCAATTGACGCATTGTATAACGAGGCTGGGAAAACCTACTTAAAGTTCAGAAGGCAATTCCTAACCGATAAAACGTTTTTTAAGATAAAAGCTAGGAATAATTACTGTTATAATAAAATCGTATCTTTGAATGTCCTCATCTTAACCAAGGCTTATTGGAAAAAGAAAAAATATGTCCCCCTTATTTACAATAGTTTTATAAAATATCAACATTTAGCCGAAAATCTATTTTCCAGCACTAAATTACCACTCTATACCCTTCAATACCAAATGCTGTTCCAAACATTTAATATAGTAATAAACTCTAAACTTAATTCCTTACCTCCAATAGTCATAAATTCAAACCTAAAATCTTTGATATCAGAAAACTGGCCTCAACATATTTGTATATATACAGACGGCTCTAAAACAAAAGATAATACAGGCTCGGCAGTTTATATTCCCAGTTATAAATATTATGAACAGCATAAACTACCTCATAATACATCCGTTTTTAATGCCGAATTATACGCAATCCTACAAGCCCTCAAATTTATAAATAGTTCAGAAAATAAAACATTTTTAATACTAACTGATAGTATGAGCTCACTATTATCAATTAAAAATAATAGTAATATTTCTAAAAATAATATTTTAGCCAATGTGCTAGAGGAGCATTTCTTAGCAATAAGAGATGAAAAACAAATAATATTTATGTGGATCAAGGCACATGTAGGGATCCCCGAAAATGATGAGGTAGACCGGTTAGCAAAAACCACCGACACACTAGATATCATTACAGACATCCGACTGCCGTACTCTGACTATTTCCGTATGGTCAAGAAAGATTTATTAAAGAAGTGGTCAGAACTTTATGGAGTGTCAAATAAAGGAAGATTTTATAAATCCAACATAACAAGCATCCAGGACAAGCCTTGGTTTTATGAGATGAACCTACCCAAAGACATGGTCAAAAATTTCTCCCGACTCAGAACAAACCACGGTGTGTGCAATGTGTACCTGCACCGCATCGGGGTACTCACCTCGTCCAAATGTGACAATTGCAATAAAAATGAGACTCTGCAGCATATAATTATGGAGTGCCCAGCGTATGAGACCCAGAGAAAGAAATTTCTGGAATTTTTAAATACTTCTAATAAAGTAAATATATATGGACAATTACTAACTACTAGAAAATCCGAAGAAATTGGAAGAGTGACACAGTTCCTTAACTCGATTAAAAAATATATATAGGAAGAAACTAAAAATAGCTACACATGCTATAAATATTTAGTAATGATGTGCTGAGACTGGCTGTATGGAGAGCTCCAATGCCAAGAAGAAGAAGGAAAAAAAAAAAAAATAATAATAGATTTTTTAATGAAACACATGTTTCTATAGAAATTCAATTTGATTAATTCCTTAATAGTTTCACGTATTTTTATCTCTAACTGTATTTGAAAATTCTTTCATTGATTTTAAAAATCGAGGTAAGTGAAAGTCGTGTGTTGCCCGCACCAGATTTTTATTTAGATAGATAATTCAATATAAAACACATGTTTCAAACGAAACTTAATTTCATTATTTAAACCAGGTATGGTGTAAGAATTGGATAATTAAAATCAATTCCAATAAATCCCAACAAATTATCTTTACCCTTCGTTGAAAACCTATGCCATCCTGCCCTACATTGTGCTTTAATGATATTCCGCTTGTCCCGGTTGAACAGATCCGCTATTTAGGACTTCCGATGGACAAACGACTTACATGGAATACCAGATTGAAAAGACAAGATACTGCACGACGATTTCGGCTACTCCAACACTTACTAGACAGACGCTCTAACCTTTCACTTAACAACAAAAGACTCATTTACATGACCATCATAAGGCCTATCTGGACCTTTGGAGTTGAGTTTTGGGGCTCTACTAAACCATCAAGCTCTTCCCGTATCCAGTCCTTACAATCCAAAAACCCTTAACTCTCCTTACTTTGTCACGAATAAAATCATCCACTATGACCTTAATGTTCCATTTGTTGCTGATTCGGCCCGTACCAGGTATCACACCTTCCTTGAAAAACTTCACTTCCGCTCTAATCCATTAGTTTCAAGCCTTGCTTCCTCTTCAATTCCTGATGATCCTCCGAGGCGTCTGAAAAGCAGATGGCCTCGAGACATTCTTGTTTATAATCACTACCAAAGAGTGCTGCCAAGGTGCAGTTTCTTTTCATGTTTATTTCATGTGTTATAACATTTCAGCATATTTACTTGATGTATTTTTTGGACAGTTGTAAATTTCTATAAAAAATATATTTAAAAAAAAATATTTAAACGTTTCTGAAACCAACGTAATTGAAAGTAGTGTGTCTGATTTTTTTATTATAAAAAAGGAGGCAAAGGAAATCGTGTATTCTACAGGCTACTATGTTTTCTTATCCTATAGTTGGAGGCTACTAAGAATTAAAAGTGATATGATCGATTTTAGCATAAATCGAGGTTGTTTAAAAGGAAGCGTTGTATGCACCAATATTTATCCTCTGGAAAATCAATCAATCAACTTATAGAGTTTCGACAGTATATATGTGATTAGAGTGATCACAAGAAAGAGACATATGGGCCAGACTCTACAGGCAGGACCCTCACACCGAAACGCTGTAGAAGAGGAAACGATTATGACGACGATGATCACAAAAAACAGAGATAATAAAAAATAAAAAAAAATCTAGCGAGGTACAGTACATCCCGGTTTTAGATAATACAAATATAGAAATGTAACCACATGAACTTTTAAAACTCATACACATTAATCGTACTTTAACAGGTGTTGAAGTACTATTTGAATGTGAATTCCATCCGTTTGGAGTAATAGTAGTCTTTATCATATAAAGAGTTTTACTCAGTTCGTTTATATATATATAAAAACAAAAATATTTTTCTTTCTTTTTAAGAGTGAAAAGAAAGACAAACATGGCAACAAGGAAGAAATACAAGGATGTTGTAGAAGGTGGAGGCCTGACCCTCTGCCTACAGCCCATCATATATTCATATAGCCAGCGGCTACTTCCCCGCATCCAGCTACTTACCAGATGTGAAACATTCAACGGTTTTTATACCTCTGAGGAATAAACAAGCTTTAACTTGTGGCTCAGCCAGTATCAGTACTTAATCCAGTCATAATACTGATCGGTTATTACTTTTAAATAAAATACTTTAACATTAAAGCTTATAAATTTTTATTTCCAATTACGTTTTACCATAATGAAGTTAGTCATGAAACCGAAGAGTGACAGAGAATCCACTGCTTTTTGATGACTCCCACTGTAGCATCGTCGATTAGCCATAGTAGCATAAAGTGACGTTAATAAATAAACAAATAAACTTCTTTTGATCATAAAAATATGGTCCGGCATAGTCGGACAGTAATTAACGAAGAGAACAATTGCGTTGTTGTAACCAATTAATTAATACATTACCTTACATGAAGATTTTCGTGAAACTTTCAGGTACTTAAAACACTTTGGAAATGAGATCAATGTCAATTATGCAAAACACTCACTGATACTGGTCCCGATTTCTAAAATTCGGTTATTTCATTTTGGAATACACTCATCTAAAGCATTCTCCTTCTCGTGTTTCCGAAAATTTTGTTTGGTTTTTCTTAATTTTATTTATTTTTTTTTTTTAAAGGTATATCTATTCGTATTTACGTGGGAAATGCATAAATGAAAGAAATTTACGCACTGTATTAAAAAACAAAGCATTTTTGTTATGTTTTATTTGTTTGGCTATCGCATTAAACGTACCTGATTTGGTACCCAGGTATGTATAGTCGAAATACTACAAAAAATAACACATATTATTATAGTTTTGTAGATAATCGTGGTAATGACCGTCTTTCGACCTCTAAACGCTTTCTCATACATCAAAAAAAACAAAAACAATTTGGCGTTCCTAGCCCGATCTAATGTTTCCTGGAATACTCTTCCATCAACTATCCAACATGCCTCATATTGAAATTGTCAAGATGGAAAACCCAATAAGTAAAATTCAATAAGTTTATTCTTGAGATTAATATGATATAGAAAAATATAGGTATATGTAATCTAAAATCTTTTAGAGATAAATTTATTTATCTGGGCATCATATGTATTGTAATACGCTTGTTGAAAAAATACTCAGCAAAACTAACTCTTCTACTGTATATAGAAGTCATCTGAAGTGTAGTGGTTAGCATTACAGCCTTTCTTTCTAGGTCACGGATCCAAATCCGACAGACGCCCCTAGGATTTCTTAAAGGAAGTAAAAATTCCTTAGTAGTTCCATCCTTTGAATAGGACATAATATGGTAGTCCCGGGACTGATGCTAGTTAATCTCTATCATGTCAAGTCAGGATAGGTAAAATTTAGAACACCCACGGTAGTACTGTGCGATTAAGCAATGTTAACGCCATAGGTTATGGCTTGATAAAGTTTTCATGATTGTTAAATTGTAAATAAAAAACATTATCATTTTCCCTATTCACCTTTATCCTTATTTTATATTATTTTAAAAATAATAATTATTTTAAATAGAATTAAAGTTTTCACCACGGACATGAAAACAAGTAGATGAGAATCTTAATTGTTATGTTATAAAATATAGCCGATGGCTGAATAGTGTTGAGATAGCAACTGAGCGGTAAGACTGTGCCCTTTAGTATATTGACCCAAACCTCATCTCAGTGACTCCAAATGTTTGCAAACGTATTTATTTTATTAAGTACATTGTTCGCCTTCACATCGTTTTCCTTGGATCTTAAAATCGCCATCCTGAGGTTGGTTCATCAATTCTCAACTATTGAATGGACTTCGTTTACGTGAATATAGTCTGTCTTTAACATTCACTCTTAATCTAATTTATTTTATTATTTTACATTATTTGCACCATTTATTTACATCTGTTTAATTTTAGTTAATTTAAGTTAATTTTGTTTCTCATATTTTCTTAAACCTGTTTTTATGTATCATTAGGTTAATTTTGTTTCTTTTATTTTCTATATATTTAGTAATTTTAATAAACGTATTGTGATTCGTCGTTTACTTTAATAATTTTATTTTTTTTTAAATCTATACAATCCACTTATTTACTTTAAACGAACCACCCTGAATTAAAGTTATCACTTGGAAGTATTGATATTGAAATAGTAGAATTAATGCGATGTGAAATGAATAAACAAACAAAATAATTCACATTCACGAATGAAACGATGTCAACTAAAAGAAAAGGATACATACGGACCCAACAACTAGCAACTAGCAACTAGAAACTCAAACTGACTATCAGTAACCACTTGAAGCTGATGGCGATAAGAGAATCTATTTGGTTTGTGCTCACAGTTCTCGGCTCTGATTAAAGATCGGGCAAACACGGCGGAAGTTCTATAGGCCTCGGTTGCGGTGGTTACCATGGAGATTGGGTCGCCCATTAATGCACCACCCTCCTGCCCTTTCAGTTAATACTGAATGTAATAAGAGCTAATGATTGCCGTACTCGCTTTCATATATCTCTGCATTTAGATACTTCAATGATCAGCAAAATTATTTTTTTTTTCGGTTTATATTTTCAATAATCGACTCCCTCTCCTCAAAATCTGAGATTTTGATTTTAAAGATAAATAGAGTGCGAATAACGAAAAAACAACTTTTGTCCCAGATACGCCGATTTTCAATTCCCTCCGAAATCATTGGACCGATTTTTCAAAATTCCGCACACCAAATAAAACAGGGCATCTGACAGTTATTTTGATACACATATATGTTGAAACTACTCGATTTGTTTTACAATGGCGACTGATTAAATATATTTTAGTTCAAGACATCAGTTATTTTTATAGATAAAGAAAAAAAAATTAAAAGAATTCAGAATCAGGACACTGAATCAATTATTTATTTGATTACAGTTTTAGGTACCATGTAGAATTACAAAGGTTAGAGGCACGTGGACATAAATTATTTACAGAGATGAGTAAAATTTATTATTTTTCAGAAAAAAATAAATAGAAAAAATTAAATGTAACTAATGTATACGCCTGTAAATCAGTTATTTTTTAAAACAGAGAAAAAGGTGTATGGAGCTTTAGAATCGTTAACCAGTAATTTATTTCTTTTAATTAAAAACTAAATTAAAAATTAAATTATCTATAAAAAAAAACAATTGAACTTAAAAGTCAATCTCCTGACCATTTTCTTTGAGTATAAAGTGACCTTGTTGCTGGTTCATCTATCTTAAGCTCTTTGATTAATTTATATTTTTTTATTATTTAAAGTAAGTTAATTGCCTCTACGACTATATATATTGATAAACCATATTATAATTATTTGGAAATAATAGAAAACAAACACATAGTGAAATAATTTTAAATACTTATTTAAATATTTTAAGTGTCCCTTTTTTTATTTTTATAAATACAGTTCAAAATGTTAATTTATTTTAAAATACCAAGGATTAGTCCAAAATGATAATTCCTAAAATTAATTGTTTTGGAAATCATTCTTATAAAAAGTTTGTTTGAATATGAAATAATTTTATTAATCTTTAAGTAACAATTTTTTTATTCTTACACTATTTTGATTTTTATAAAAAAAAATTATCTCGAATAGTAGCTATAAAAACATAATTAAAAGTAATAAATTTATAATTATTTACGTGAGAAGATGAATAACAAACGAAATGATTGTTTCACTGACCAATATGAAATTGTAGAAGCCGCTCGATAGTTGCGTGGTCAAGTTTAGAAAGGTTTAAGAAAATACATTCATTAAATTACATAATTCAAACTGAGTGCTATGGCAAACATAAATATAACAATACCGGACTATTAATTTTCCATTAGCCTGGGGTAAACCGACAGATCAAAGAACGCTATTTATACATAGGGATTGTACTCGATGCCTACACAGTTTCTCATTATACTTTGCCTTTAGGCTAACTTTAAACCTTATAGAGAGAAAATAATTACACTGTTATCGATGACTGGAATTATATTCCAAACACTAAACGGAATAATAATTAGTTTTTTTTTCTAAAACTAATTATCTAATTATCTCATGTCTAAATATATCGGGTTGTTTGTGACCCGTCATACTCATCAATTCACAATGGACATATATCAGAAATTATTTTTTAATGTAATTTTAAAATTAAATATGACGGTGCGCACAAAACAGGATAAAAGTTCCCGGCTTAATATAAATTATAAATTAAACTTCTCTGTTAATTGCCACGTGGTAGTGGATAATCCAAAGGGAATCTGAAGTAATGAGTTCGGCAATACCGCTAAATCCTTAGTATTGACAGCCAGATATTCTGTGGTTATAAGGTTTCTGTGCTGCTAGAGACCGAGTGGCAACTAACGGAGACCTGTCTCTCGCTGAAGGTCTTCTGTGGGGAAAGGGATGCATATTTCGTAGCTGGCTCTTTTTTTTAATTACACTTGCCTGATCAAGGTCATTGGTATCAAACCGAAGAGTTGGGTACAAGATCATTGCAGTTTTTCCGTTTGAGGAGTAAGCGTGCGTCACTGATCCATCCGTATCGATGATGTAGGCCTCGTCAAAACAGGTAAACTGATATGAGATGTCACTGGAATGATACATTTTCATTAGAACTTTGTACTTTAATAGTATGAAAAATTACACTAGAAGTGACTTTGAGAAAAGTAAAAAAAAAATAGATGAAATTATTCAATTTCTTTTTTTTCTAGGTAGAACTCGAATCACACTTTTCCGTCGCATTGTAAAGTATAGGTATATACGGTATACATGTATTTATATATGAGTGTGTATAAGTATGCAAAGATTTATAGATAAATTGAATTGTAAAATAGAAAGGAACTAGATCATAAGTAATTTTTGTTTTCTGGGGTGACTGTTCCAGAGTGAGTCAATTCATATCACTATCCCAAGGCAGATGTTATTGCTTCTGGAACTTGCCTCTGTTATGTATTGAGAATACTAAGGGAATAAGTTCAGTATTAAATAAGTTTGAAATTAGTCAAGTAAAGGTTTATAACCCTTTGTCGGTAAAAGTTAAAAGGATTGGACATCCCCCCCATGAGATTTCCCATGGACAGCGTGATACCCCAAGAACATTCTAGACCCCAGCCGCTAGGCTGGACAAAGACTGGACTGGGCACTCCCATATCAGCCTTGCCTTCCTTTGTTCGATAAAAGATCGGCAAATTCCAAAATATGGGACTTTTTTGGAAAAGAAGATGGGATAGAAGTGACGAGGGTGTTCGATCCACAAGAAGAGGCAGTGGAAGTGGAGTGAGAGACAAGACGGGTACTACCATCGAGAACAGCAGTGGAGTCGAGCCACGAAAGAGTCAGAGGTCGAAAAGAAGTCCGTCGGAGACCAGAGAGCAGAGCCGAGTCGCTGGGGTACGAAACTTAGTAGTGACCAATTCCACCATCTTCGGTAGCTGTGTTTTTAAGGTTATCTTTTAATGTTATATTGTATGGCAAAGATAATAACCACGAACCCCTCAATATTCTCAATCATAGGTCTGGAAACTGCGTAAATAGAGTGTAAGCCTAAAATCTATGTCATAGTCATATTTAATAATAATTGCTCTAATTTAAATCTGTTAGTAATTTGATCTTCCCCTGCATGCCACTCATTGGAATTGATAAACACGAAACCTTTGGAAAGGAAATCCAATGGTTCCGAAAGGTATAATATATAATTAAATTAAATATATTAATTACTGTTTTACAGTTACCGCTGCCTTAGAAAAGCAGCCGGTTATAAACATAGCACCTCTTAGAGATTCGATCCATCCAAAATAATTTAATTACATGACTAAAAACGTTTTAAAGATCCCGTTATTCATATAAATCACATAGCTGTATTTTCTTAATAGTTTTAACTTAATCGGGTACTGGATCTTATTGATATCTTCTAGTTCTGCAGTTGGCGTAGCTTAGCACCAGAACCAGCCCATAATACATTCAAGAGTAGACAGACAGTCTAGGAAATGTGAAGTTTGACATTATTTCAACAATACTGAAGTGAAAACTTATAGTTACCAATTTTACTAAATATATATTATATATATATATATATATATATATATATATATATATATATATATATATATATATATATATATATATATATATTAGTATATATTAGCTCTTGGTAAATTTTACTGTTTATGTTGAAGATTATACCAATATTCAAAAAATCCTCGACGTGCTATCGTTATCAAATAACCTTATAATAGGGGTACTCACTACGTTTGCTATAGCATGCTATTTGTGTTATTTTGCTAAGCCCGTCGAGTTTCTACAATAAAATTGATGGGTTTAGCACAATAGCACAAATAGCATGCTATGACAAACGTAGTGAGTACCCCTAATATTTCCTCCATGCATTGAATAGCAAACCCTTCTTTCTCAGAATACCTTCCCGCTCCACTTTAAGAATTAAAATGGGTCTAAAAGTTTGTTTATTTTGATCTTAAAACTTATAAGATCTTCATAAGAATAATGATCGGTAATACCACAAATTAACTAATAAAAACCGGTTAATTGATGCCTTTAATCTATTAAGAGAGCTTATTCGTCACAACAATGTAAGTGAAAGGAACAAAGAGGTTAGCCGAGGCGATATAAATTTGAAGACAAAGAGGTGGACAGAGAGATATTCAGTAGGCTGTGATGGCTGGCGGTAATAGACCTAATTGCGACATAAATTGTTCCACCCCCTTCCGCTTCCGGTGAAAATGAATTACTGGATCCCTTCCCCCTATTTTTTTTTTCTTTTTATAGCTGTCCATCTTCCTCACAAACCCTTTGTCAAGTCCTATTTAATTATACCATTACGAACGTGATTATTTATAGAATTCTGCATTGAATTTACGGAACGAAATAAATTTATGAGAGGTGATTATAAAAATAAATTACCATAAGCATATATATATCAAATCAAAATAAATCGGGTAATAGGTGTACACTTGCACAAAACTGAGCAATGTTTATAATAATGTTGTAAACATGTTAGAAAAAAAATAGTTGATAGAAAAATTTGGTTGGGTTATTTATTGTAATCAGTTTGTATTTTTATTTTATGAAATTATTTTTTATTGTTTTTTTTGTATATTAAAAGTATTTTGGACTGTTTCGTTATTATTATTTTCCCTTAATAGTTTTTAACTTTTATTGACTTTTTATTTTAATAGACATGTATGATTTATTGTATTTATTAGACATTTAATTATAGAATATTATATTTATGACCCTCACACAACATTGAAACAACAAGAAACTGCTCGAAGATACCGATTACCACAGCACTTACTAGAAAAACGTTCTACACTTCCAGTATATTACAAAAGAATCATTTACATCACCATTATCAGACCTTCTAAACCATCTAATTCCACCGGTATGCAATCCTTACAATCCAAAACCTTTGCAAAATCTTGAATGCCTCTTATTTTATCACATCAATCAAACCCTCCATAATGACCTAAACATCCCATTTGTTGCAGATATAGCCCGTAATAGATACACCTCTTTTCATTTCAAACTTCTTGTCCACACTAGCCCACTTGTCCATAATTTATCTTTCTTAGATATTCCTGATAAACCTCCGAGGGATTGAAAAGAAGGTTGCCTCGGGTCCTACTGTCTTGAAATAGTAAGTGAAGTGCTACCACTTGGTAGCTCTTTTTCAAGACATTTTCAGGACTTTTATCCGCTCTGCAGATTTACTCAGTGTGTTGTGTAATACAGTTGCAAATAAATTACAATAAATAAATAAAAAAATATTTATGACAGTTATATTATTGTTGAGTTTTGTTATTGGTAGCCAGGGCTGTAGAGGGGATGGTTCGGAAGTTCCCTGTGCCATGTAGTTAGCCTGATTAGTGAGGGAGTCGGTGCACAATAATTGTTGGTAAAGTATGATTATTGTACCTTAGTAGTTGTATTGAGAGACAATTATTTTTAAAAAAATAATAAAAAAAAATATGTAACTAATATCTATGAATACTTTCAGTTTTTGAAAGGAATTCATGTATCAACGGGGAATTGAAACGTTAATAAAAATTGTATAGACCTATTAATTGATTTTGTTGTGTGGCAAAACTAACTTAAACATGATGATTTGAAATGGATTAACACGTATTTATTTTGATTTATGTGACATTGTTGATTGGGAAAGCAAGAAGTAATAACTTTTAAATTTTTTAGTTTTTTTATATTGAAATAACTGTTTTTAATGATTTTGTAGTGATTTCTGAAAACGTTTGTATGACCTTGAATATAAGGAAGTACGCAGAAACGTTGACGCTGGTTATTAATTTTTATAAATATGTATATGAAAGAATTAAAAATAAGTCATTTTTTTTAGACACCGCAATACATGTTGAATATTTTCCATATCTTAATAAATGCCGAATTATTGGTATGGAAATTACAAAATATATAAATAATTCCATTTGATCACCATAAATAATTTTGTTTCCGTAAAGCTATGTTTTCCTATAACTTCGTAAAAAACAGAGTTTATCGATTCGGTAGATATTTTAAAAACAGCATGTTTGGTGGTTTGCTTGTTTATTTATTTGAGTCACTTATGCTACTATGGCTAATCGGACGATGCTACAGTGGATTCCTAAATTTTTCTATCCAGGTTTTATTAGGATTGGGATCTTTAACGAGTACCTGACATCGCACAGGCTGGGACCACCTTTTAACGTCCCCTCCGAAGGACGGCATAATTAAGGATTTTACTCTTATCTCCACGGGAACGGACGGCAATGTTTGTGTTTATTACACTGACAACTGCTCGGTTTTTTACATAGCGAACACAATAACGTCCGTTAATGAAAAGACGCGTATAATTACAGTGATTTTTCATACGAAAATTAATACGCGGTATTTACGAGGGACAAAAATAAACGTAATCTACTCGATATGACATCGTCTGCTAGCGATGCACCATATAGTAGCATAAATTATCGGCAAAGCTCCAGTGTTCCGCCAGTGCTCTAATAGTATCAATCATCTTATTAATTACTGAACTGGTAATTATTGAGAGTACATCTTAGGTGTACGGTTCGAAAACGAGCCTGATTGCTATGTACTAAATATTCTCATAGCTAGATGTTATAATTAAAAGGTTGATATGATGATATGTTTATTTTTTTCGAATTTACAAAATTAAATGTATCTTAGAGGAAAAAAAAATTTAAAATCGGGTTTAGAGCACTGTTAGACTATTTCAATCAGAATGAAACCTACATGATACTAAAGAACATTTCATTTCACATCGACATAGCAACAATATTTTTGAGGAAATTATCGGAGATTACCAATGTGGTTTTAGGCGGAATCGCTCGACTATTGACAAAATATTTTTCCTTACGTCAAATATTAGAGAAAAAATTGGAATACAACGGTGTAGGCCATCAACTTTATATCGATTTTAAAAAGGCTTATGATTCAATAGACTGTCAGAAGCTATATAACATCATGATTGAACAGGGAATACCTAGAAAGTTAGTAAACCTAGTAGAGATGTGTTTGTCGGAAACATTCCATAAAGTTAGAATCGGTCATAATTCACTCCGAGAGATTTGAGGTGCGATCGAGTTTGAAACAGGGTGACTCCCTTTCACCTGTGTTATTTAATATAGCTTTAGAATATGTCATAGAAAAGGTGATGTGTAACGAGAAAGGCTTAAATATGGGTGACAAGATTCCGGTTTTGGGGTATGCCGATGATCTGGTACTGCTAGGTGAAGACACGGAAACCATACAACTAAATACAAGTGTGTTAATAAAAACCGGTAAAGAAATAGGACTCGAATTAAATACCGATAAGACGAAATTATGATGTGATATTGATTGATGTATCAGGTCATACTTTTGAACACGTAGAGAAATTCGAGTATTTAGGTTCAATTATAACTAGAAAAAATGAAATCCAGGAAGAAATAAAGTCCCGTTAAAGGTGGGAAATGCGTGTTATTATTCAGTTGCTAAGTTACTTAGTTCGCGGCTTCTATCTAAAAACTTAAAGGTTAGAATTTATAAAACTATTATTCTTCAACGGTTCTTTACGGATGTGAAACGTGGCCGCTTACTTTAAAGGATGAACAACGGCTTAAGGTTTTCGAAAATAAGGTACTGCGTAAAATATTTGGTCCGAAGAGAGATGAGGCCACTGGGGAGTTTAGAAGGTTGCACAACGCGGAATTGCGGAACTTGTATCCTGTGAATATAATTGAGCTCATTGCATCGCTGAGACTCAAATGGGCGAGTAAAGTTGTTGGGTTCGATGACGAGCGGATTCCGAGAAAGTTGGTATTTACTGATCCGACTGGTAGGCGTCCGAAAGGTAGGCCAAGCGGAGATGGGAGGATTGCGTTAAGGCTGATCTCGGGAGCTTGGGCTTGAATGGTGAGCATTGGACAAGTCTGTGTAGGCGGAATTTGGTGGTATCGGCATCGAACCTTCGGGTTCGCTAAGCCTATTATTATATTATTATAGCAACAATATTAATAAGTTAGAGTTATTTTCGAGAAAAAAAATGTGCACAATGTTCGATAATAAAGCGTCGTCACTTTCGTTGTCTATTTTTGTTTAAATAGTTGCTGTAACATCTCGGGTATATATATTTGTCTTAGATAATAATTTCAGTTTTGTACGACTTTTTGTTTTCGTTCTAGACTTACCACACACATGGATACACACCGAACTTTTGCGTGACTCTGTTATTTAAACTCAGGGAATCCTAAAACGTGAATTACCATTGAAAACTAGAATTCTAAAATTATCACGATCGCAATACTTTACCTTACTATGTATTTTATATATAGGAAAGTGAAAGTAAAAATAGATGCATTTTTATTTAAAAAGTTTGAATTCTACATCTTCAAAATAAAAAGTTTAAAACTAGTTGATTATTGAATGGTTGATCTACGAGACTAGTTATAATGAGAAACTTTCCCATCCATTATTAACAATTGATTTTTTAAGTAGTGTAATCTATTTATTACAATGTTATCATAGTCTTCTAAATTCTTAATATTGTTTTGCCATATTATTTTCCAATTAAAACGGAATATCTTAGAAAGATTGTTTACAGAATACTGATGAGGACTTATATAGAAAACGTAACGTATAACCATTTGCAGTTACAAATAAAGGATTGAATAAAATTCACAATTGAAAAGTAAGATGTCCCCCGACAGCCGTTTTGACCATTGAAAATAAAGATAACCAGCCACGTTGCACCCTTTACAGCAACGTGACTTGACTGCGGGGAGCAAACAAAGCACCTCGAACAAGCACAGGGTCATTTACTGCTTGATAAGTACCACTCACTATTGGAACAGCTAACGTTTATCTGCGGTGTAGTCGGTGACTTACTAGTTAATCTAGAACACTCTTATCCCTGCTTCTGGTAAACCGTTATTAACCATTTTATTATTAATCTCCTAATAATTTTTCAAAAATTCCAAATTGAATTTTTTTTTAGAAACAGAAACAATTTTGTTTGTTAATTTATTTAACGTCACTGTAAGCTACTATGGCTAATTGGACGATGCTACCGTGAGAGTCCTAAATTTTTCCTATCCAGGTTTTATTAGGATAGGGATCTTTAACGAGTACCTGACATCGCACAGGCTCGGGACCACTTTTAACGTCCCCTCCGAAGGACGGCATAACTAAGGATTTTTTATAAGGAGTAAAAAATCCTAGAACCTCCTGCGGGTTTGAACCCATGACCAAAATAAAAATATAGCAATAATTTGAGGAAGCGGAACAGGAAATGAGGAAGCGGACAGAGCAGCGAGGGATGCAGCAATGTCCACATTGGAGGAAATCAATATTCATACCCCATTCGATCTTAATAATCACCTAAAATGTCTGGCAAGAAAGATGGGAAATCAGTCGAAGAAAACAATAAATTGAAAATCATAAATAATGAAATAAAAGAATGGAAAACTATAATAATAACATGTAATAAGCCTGTGACACTAAATATATTGTAACAACATGCCTCTGAGCCTAATACATATTGTTACAACATGCCTCTGACACTAAAACATATTGTAACGACATAAGATCAAAACACACATAACCTCCACTGTGGTCAAAACAAATGTTAAAACAGGACACTTATGACCTTGGCCGTTGAGTGTCCATAAAATATACAACCTAAATTAACCAAAAACAATTTTTATTGAATAACAAGTACATCATCTATACAACATTCACAAAATATATACAAAACAATACATTTAAATATATTTCAGTGCCAAAAATTTATACACATATAAAAAAAAGAATCAATAAGAATATGTACAAAAGTCACTCATAACTATTGTATAGTGGAGAATCTAGCCAGTGAAAGAACTGCAATATCCATGTTTACAAGAGGTCTCGAGGCCACTGTCGTTTAAACCTTTTAGGAGGATGGTAAGGGTGTGTGTAGGTGGATAGGAATGGAGCTAGGGGTTTGGGGTGATGTATAAGGTTGTGATTGAATTTAGATAATTTTGATGGTGTAAGGTATGGTTGATGAAATAATAAGGAGAATTGACTATTGTTCGGAGGACTTTGGATTGGAAGGATAGAATGCGTTTGATGTTAGAAAATTTGGCTGTCTCCCACAGTTCAAGTCCATAGATCCATTCTTTAATACTGTCTAATATATTAGCAGTTCGTTTTCGATAGATAGTTTAGAATTTCTGCTCAGAAGTCTGTATAATTGGCAAAATAGTCGATTAAGTTCTTGTCGTTTAAGTCTAGTATGCGGGTTCCAAGTTAGTCTTTTGTCTAAAGGAAGCCATGATACCGGACTGTATCAGAGAAAGGGAGCAGAATGGAGTTTGCATTTGGATTGATTGACTTTGATTCTCCAGTTGTTTCACCAGTCTTCAAATTGAGAAAGGTGCGCTTGGAGGCTTATGGGTGTTGAATATGCTAATATTGAAAATTAAGTCACAATCCTCTTTCAGGAATTTTTATTTAGAAACAATTCTTTATTGAACAATATTACAATCTGTCCAATTTAGGACATTTTTAATAGGGATAAAGTACAACATTCATACTGCATTCACACGATATATACAAAACAATAAATTTATATAATAATAATACAATATAAATAAATACAAAACAAAATCAATAAAAATATATACAAAAGTCACTCATACCTATATACAATTCACAAGCATACAGCACGTGAGTGGAGAATCTAGCCAATGCTAGAACTCCAATATACATTTTACAAGAGGTCTCGAGGCCAATGCCGTTTCAACCTTCTAGGAGGATGGTAAGGATGTGTGGAGCTGGATAAGGATTGAGCTAGGGGATTAGGGTGATGGATAAGGTTCTGATGGAATTTAGAGAATTTTAATGGTATAAGGTCTAAAATAAATGGAATATTTAGGTCGCGGTGTAAGGTATGGTTGGATACATAATAAGGAGCATTAACTATTGTTCGGAGGACTTTTGATTGGAAGGATTGAATGCGTTTGATGTTAGAAAATTTAGCTGTCCCCACAGTTCAAGTCCGTAGGTCCAGATAGGTTTCAGTAATGTCTTGTATATTAGCAGTTTGTTCTCGATAGATAATTTAGAATTTCTGTTCAGTAGTCTGTATAATTGTCCAAATCGTCGATTAAGTTCTTGTCGTTTAAGTCTAGTATGCGGGTTCCAAGTTAGTCTTTTGTCCAGAAGGAAGCCAAGATACCGGACTGTGTCGGAGAAAGGAAGCGGAACGGAGTTAAAGAGAACTGGAGGCAGGATTGTCTTCGAAGGGTAAAGGTGACATGTCTGCATTTGGATTGATTGACTTTGATTCTCCAGTTGTTACACCAGTCTTCAATTTGAGAAAGGTGTGTTTGGAGGCCTGTAGATGCAATTTCGGGATCTAAGTGAGAGGATAGGATAGCTGTGTCATCGGCGTACGTTGCTAGGAAGGTATTAGGGCAAAGAGGAATATCAGCCGTGTATATATTGTAGAGGATAGGACCAAGGACACTACCCTGAGGAACACCGGATTCGACTGGATAATAATTGGAATATTCTGCACCACAACGAACTCGGAAGGAGCGGTTTGATAGATAGGATCGGAGGACTAGGTATAAGGATAGGGGTAAATGGTTTTTGAGCTTAAAGAGTAATCCCGGGTGCCACACCCGGTCAAATGCTTGCGTTATGTCCCGAAATGCACCCGAGCTTTCAGGAATTAAACAAAAAAAAAAAAAAAAAATCCATGTAACCAAAATTCACTGGATCGTTTTTACTTTACCCCCGTAGTTAATAACGTCATATTCTTGTTTTTTTTATACTAACATGTGTTGCTTGCAATAAAAATTTTATTTATTAAGAAGGTTAGCTACCTAATTATAGAGAGTTAAGTAAAAATCGCTAGAACTGTTTTTGAGAATATCGTAAAAACAAGTAAAATCAATTATACAAAGTGATGCTTTTTGTGGGTATATTTAGGTGAGAAAGCAGCTATAACTTCTTTAGTATAATCTATCTTAAAAAAGGAATATCTGACGAGTAAGCAGATTTAGAGCCGTTTTCGAGCAAGACCTGATAAGAAAAACAAAAACAAAGGAAGACCTTTTTTCGAGAATTAGTTATTGGAAAATTAGTAGGTGGACGTTACAAAGTACATTCCCGTAGAATTTTTCACAAATAAAAGTAAAAAATCTGAAAAATTACAAAAGTTAATCTTCCAGTTTCCCAACACTATTCATCAGGAACCGTGTCTTACGGGACTTGGAATACCTCACACGCAGGTTGGTAGATTATTGAGATTGGTTGACTTGCTGAGGACCATCATCAAGTTGATTAATCGTGTAGAACAAGTTGAGATACAAAATCGGTGTCGAACGGTGAGCAACTTAGACTATAAATCTGATAAGTTGTGAGTTATGATGAGAGTTGGCCAACACCGTTCGCAGCCCGATCCCCTGATAGTGAATGTCTCACTGCAGACAAGTCGTGTAGCAGTTTACTTGAAAGTATCATAAAATCTTTCCTCAAGTAAACTTGGCCAAAATAAGTTGTACTTATCTTCTTCCTCCGGATCACTACAGATATGTACACAATAATAGGTAAGAAAAACTGTATCAAATGAGTTTCTGTTTTACTAGATTTCTTTTGTTTCTTATTATTACAATTATTGTGAATTATTATAAACACTGTTATGTTTTGTTTATAATTATTAGTATAATTTCATCTTCGTATTTTTTTCTCTCATTAGTTAGTATTTCTCTTCTTTATAGGTATATTGTCTCACTTTTACTTACACATATATGAAATATATAGAAAGAAAAATTATTTTAATCGTGAAAATTGTGGAATTTCAGTTTTCAACGGAAATACACGTTCTAGGATCCTCTTAGTACACATGACTAAGTCTCGGAAAAAGGTCTGTGTGTGTGTGTGTCTGTGCGTATTTATTTGTGATTTGTGAAATGTGTATTTGTGATAAGTCCAGCACGTAAAGAAAAGTTGTGCAAAACTGAAATTTCATATTCAAGACAACTATAAGCCCGAGGTGTTACTGCAACTTTTTCACTATAATCGGCTGACAGGAAGTGCTACTTAATACCTTTCACTCTGCACCTTTTTTTCGATTTTCTCGAAAACGGTTCCGACGATTTTGATTAAACTCGCTATATCGATGTAAAATTGAATGGGCTTTAATATCATGTAGGTTTTATTTGGATAAAAATGGCCTGACAGACCTTAAATGCCGATATTTTAACTTTTCTTCCCCTAAAGTACCTTTAATTTTGTAGATTCAATAATAATAACTAGATTATCTTGTTAACGCTGATGAAAAACAGGTAAATATATAAATTGAATAAATTCGATACCCAATTAAAGGAGAAAACAGAAAAATACTTTTTTAATGCATTTTTTCGTTTTTGAACATAAGAGCAGTAATATACATGTATGATATACCGATCAAAATGAGTGAAACCATTAAAGAATTAGTTAAATGGAATTTATATAGAAACGTGTGTTTTATTAGAAAATCGATTATATTATTATCTAAAATAATCAGTTAGTTTTATGTTTATTTCATCACTCCTAATTAACTTTTAGGAGGAGAACAGCTGGAGTTATAAGTTACAACATATAACCCCAACTCGTTCAGTGATTTAATAAGTTTTACTCAAGAAATTAGTGTTTAATCCTGTTATAAACTATGAATCCTAAGAATCTTAGTTCCCCTGTCAACACTGAATCTATCACAGACCAGAATGCGACGAAACCAGGTACCGAAGGTAAGACCTTTGCCTCCATAACCTCTAAGAAAGTAGAATCATTCCCGAAGCGAGACCAAGCTATTGTTTTTAACAGTATTGACGGCATTAAATTAATAGAATATCTAGAGAAACTCTCAGAATTCGTTGCTCCAAGGGACATTAGGTTTGCCTCAAGAATTTCCAACAACCGCATCTGTATTCACCTTAGTTCTAAAGATCACGTGGATAAATTAATAGAGACAAATACTTCCTTGAAACTAGGGGATAATATAATACCAATTAGAAGGCTGATTAACCCTGCTAAAAGAATATTAATATCCAATGTAGAACCAGGCATACCCCACAGTGCGATAGAAGAGGCATTGAAACAATTTAAGGTTACGCCTGTGTCACCAGTTCAATTCCTGTCTGTAGGTGTCCAAAACTCTGTTTTTTCCCACATTTTAAGCTGGAGGAGACAAGTTTATATCACTCCTGAAAGTCGCGAAAGTCTCCCAGAATCTTTAGTGATTAAAACCGAAGAAGGGTCGTTTCGTGTTTTCTTTAATGAGGATACAGGGGCGTGTTATAGGTGCAAAAAAGAGGGGCATTTCACCTCACAGTGTCCCACACTCCGTTCCGATAACAAGCCCACTGAACCGCCATCACTCAACGAATTTCCGGCATTAAATGAAAATACAGGTAAAGATAAACTTTCGATTGCCCATAGTAAGGTTAACTTAAATTCCATTGTTTCAACACCCGCAATTGATAACTCAATCCCAGGTACAGATAACGGTTCGAAAATAAATTCAGTCGATCCCACTGACGTTTCACCCTCTATCAAGGAACAGGTTAACCAACGGGTACCAGATGATGGCTTAAATCAAAATAAAAATAAAAATTTAATACCAATAGAGCACCAAACCACCGTAGACAGCGCTAGTGTCGGTCTGAATCAAACACCAGTGGTAGGTAATAGTAATACAATTACTACAACTAACCAGACTAGTTCCGACAAAAATACCCTAGCTGACACTTTACTCCCTATAAAACAACTCCTTGATGCCCCGGACAAAAACTATCCTCTTTCGTTTAATCAGTTACTCACGCTGCTAGAAAATTCCATCATAACTAAAGATCCAGTATCAGCAACCATGGAAATAACAAACGATCTGGATTCTACAATTAAAATGTTTTCCGACCTATACCCTTCTCTTCCTACAAAAAGTTTAAAAACCAGGTTTACTAAAGTCATAAAAGCACTTCAAAATCATATTAAGAACACATCAGTTATAGATAAAAATGATGATACGCTGATATAACCGTACATGTTAAATATAACCTACCGCTTTTTTATCTTTATTATCTTTTTTTCTAATAAAACACATGTTAATTCTTAATTGGAACTGTGATGGTGTATTTCACCATTATAATGCCACGTAGGAATTACGGGGAATGAACTGGCTGACACAGGCGCAAAAGAAGCATGTTCCATCTTTCCTATTCCCAACGTCAAGACGATACGGACTGACTTCAACTCAGCCATACTAAAGCAATGCAAAGAAGCATGGTGCACCTATTGGTCTAAGTTTCCGGAGAACAAGTTAAAGCGAAACTTCGGAGTTTCGCGACCACTACCCCAGATAGTTGGACAACGCAGGGAGCAATCAATAATAACACGATTGAGGATTAGACACACTAGACTGACACATGGGCACCTGCTTAAAGAGAAACCTCCGCCGAGATGCCTGCGCTGTGACTTAGAGCTAACTGTGGAACACATCCTGATGGAATGCCCACTGTATAGTTCAGGCAGAACATGGCCTCTTCTACAAAGTTATAAGGAAACAATGGACCAAAAGAATCAAGAAAGTTTGTTCATTTTTCTGAAAAAAAATAAATTGTACCCATTTTTGTAAATAGTTTATGACCACGGTGCCTCTAACCTTTGTTGTTGTACACGGCACCTAAAACTGTAATCTGTAAAATAAATAAATAATTAACTTTTAAAAGCTTGTGTATGAGGTAATATTTTTTCTAAAATCTTTAGCTTTCCAACGGTATATCATACATGTATATTACTGCTCTTATGTTCAAAAACGAAAAATTGCATTAAAAAATTATTTTTTTTCTGTTTTCTCCTTTAGTTGGGTATCTATATATAATTTATTCAGTTTATATATTTACCTGTTTTGTATCAGCGTTAACAAGATAATATAGTTATTTTTATTGAATCTACAAAATTAAAGGTACTTTAGGGGAAGAAAATTTAAAATATCGGCATTTAAGCCCTGTCAGACCATTTTTATCCAAATAAAAACTACATGATATTAAAGCCCATTAAATTTTACATCGATATAGCGAGTTTAATCAAAATCGTCGGAACCGTTTTTGAGAAAATCGAAAAAAGGTGCAAAATGCATGGTATGAAGTGCCTCTTCTGGTAAGCTCATTTTGATGAAAAAAGTTTTGTCCCGTCTCGGGCATATAGTTGTCTTAAATATGAAATTTCAGTTTCATAGGACTTACCGTTTCCGCCCGGGAGTTACCACACACACACACACGCACACACACACACACACACAAAACACACACACACAGACCTTTTTGCGGGACTTGGTTATTTGGACTCAGGGGACCCTAAAACGGGTATTTTCGTTGTAAACTGGAATTCGAAAATTTTCACGATCGCAATACTTCCCCTCACTATATATAGTAAGTGAAAGTAAAAACAGCTATATATAGATAATAATTCAATTGGTTGATTAAAAAAAAAAATGTATACATGCTATTTTAAATACGTTTTTTGCTATGCACTGTATATTGTGAAGCTGCTAAAACAAATAAGCGTTTAAATAACAAGGTATTTCTCCGCATTAACTGCTGATAGCTATGGAACAAACGGAATAAAGAGAAGCTACCCTGGTTCCGAAATTAGGTGAAATTAGCCGTAAACAATGCTAGGAATCATTAAGGTATTTAATCAAGAGGAAGGAAGAGGGTCACTTACCAAACACATCTACCTCCTGCTTCCATTAATTCTGGAACCGAATCAGCAAGTGATCTGCTACATCCTCCCCTAACCTTCGGTGCTATCTCGACTATTTGTTACCTGTCTTATTACGGGTTTTGTTTTAGCCTAAAACGGTTCCGTATAATTTATAGTGTTCATAAAAGACAATAGTAATTATAAATTTTACAGGTTATACATTGTTTGTTTATTTATTTAGCTTCTATTTATGCTGCTGTTGCTAATCGGATGATGCTACAGTGGGAGTCCTAAATTTTGCCTATCCAGATTTAATTAGGATAGGGATCTTTACCGAGAAACCTGACATCGCACAGGCTCGGGAACACCTTCTATTGTCTCTTCCGAAGGACGGCATAACTAAGGATTTTATAAATAAAATAAATAAATAAATATAAATAAAAATAAGTAAATAAAAATTGACGCTTGTTTGAACCTTGTGCAAACAAGTATGAAACGTTAAAATTACTTACTCAGTATTTCGATATAAAAATATCGATGCCTGTAAGATATATATAAAGTATTTAGGATATATATAAAGTATTTAGGTTTTCGTTAATACCTTTAAATAAATTAAAAAAAAAAACAGGAAAACAAAGAAAACAGTAGAGCTAAAGAGGCTCCAATGATCATTAAATTAATTTATTGTCAATATTGCATTCATTTTTTTCAGTAATTATATGAAAGATGTATAGTCGACTGTTGAAATTAGCGGAGGTAGAAATAATCGTAAGTCAGTCGTGTTTTTTTATATTTTATCTTACCGACGTTTCGGCTCAAATTTGTGAGCCTACAACCTGTTGTGGCAATGGCTCAGTAATGCCCCAATTTAAAAATATTTTTAAAAAACGACTGACTCTCGATTATTTTTACCCACGTTTTTAATAATTTTATGTTCAGATTTTGGGCAATAAATGCATTTTTTAAATCCATAGTTTAAATTACAGTCAATCAATCTGTCTGCCAATAAACCTCCATTCTACCAATTACAAACAAATACAGTCCGAGAAATAATCCGGGTGATGAGGAAGCTAATTAGTTGGCTCTCTTCAAAATGATGAATCTTATCGCGAACTGAAATAGCAAGCCACGAAATGAACGAGTTTATCAACCGATGAGTGAATTAGTCCTAATCTCGGAACACATAGTGCGCTGATAGGGGCTGGGTAAACCAATCAGTTGGGAGTTAGCCGATCAGCAGCACCACTAACCCTAAACAGTTAATTGGCACTCCCATTCGCCATTCATTGCCACATAATACCAGCAATGTTCAGCAATTGTCCCAGGCTAGGTAGCTTAATTAACATTCACGGTGACTGATATGGCAGTTACGTCAAACACGTATGCATATATCGTAACACATCTGTTACAGTTAGCCAAGAATGTACTAAATCCGGATTTTTAGTTATAGACGTTAATGAGTCAGACAAATGACCTTCTCGATCACTGTAGTTTATTACGGCTTCAAGACAAGAAGCGTGCACAGGATTTTCGTGAGGAGCTAAATAGGATGAAAATAGTTATGGAAAGGGGGAGGAGTTGGTTGATTTATTTATTTTATGTTAACACTGTTTACTTATAAAAATGAAAAACAAGTAAATGCTTGAGGATTCATTTTATCTTAATACCTTATTTCATTTTTATTTTGTCCCTCCATGCCTACGCCTATACTACCTAACCTATTATATGAAAAAAATAATGCCAAAAGGAAAAAGAAAAACGCTTTGATAGTTCATTCCAATATGTTCAAAATTATTAAAAAGACCTGAATAAGTATAGTTGGACAGTCCCGATTATAATTATAATTAAATAATGAAAATGAAATTATTCTGGAACAAAATAAGAAAAGTACAAATGTCCCCTCAGAATAAGAAAATGTACAAAATTAATTTTTCTCGTCCTTTAAGAGCAAATACAGCTTGTTGTGATTTCGTAGCAAGGACTAGTTTTCATCTATAGCTTTAAATATTGCATATGTTTGTAACATTGATAGTTTAGGAGATGGAGAAATGATTGATGTTTGAATGTGGCTAATTATAAAACTTGAGAATTGATATAGGTAAAGAAAAATCTATAAATTATTACTCTTGAACGAGTTATTAAGGAAATTATGAAAAAAAAATAAAATAAATAAACGCACTTTGTCTACAAATGTGTAAACACATTTTTAAAGAGGATCAATGTTTATAGCACACCTAATCAAAATTATCCCTTCTTTGTATCCAAATCCCTTTTTTGGCCTTTAGGACAGACTTGTATAAAAAAACAAAAAACTTGTTTTTAAGTTCTAAGGAGACAAAGGTTGCGGATTAGAGACTAGAAAGGGTAAAATAATTAAAATAAAAACTACGTAAAGTAATTTTATAAATCATAAATTAAACTTGTGGGTTACTAAATTTAATGCCATGTAGGAACTTTTAAGATGAATAAAATGGTGGTGATTAGGAAAATAGAAAATCATGTGAAGTAATTTTATAAATCTTAAATTAAACTTGTTTGATACTAAACGTAATACCATGTAGCAGGGTTATTATTGAAAACATTTAACTTTTAATTGTGAATAAAATAGTGGTAATTAGGACAATAGAAGCTAAAAGTGTAATTACATATAGCATATATAAAAATAATACTGTGGAAATTAAGACATACAATTCAATACTTAAAAATATTATGTAAAAAAAAAAATAACTAAGTCTTCTCTTATAACTTAAATATATTTAAAAAAAATCTGGTGCGGGCAACACACGACTTTCACTTACCTCCATTTTTAAAATCAATGAAAGAATTTTCAAATACAGTTATAGATAAAAATACGTGAAATTATTAAGGAATTAATCAAATTGAATTTCTATAGAAACATGTGTTTGATTCAAAAATCTATTATATTATTATCTAAAATAATCAGTTAGTTTTATGTTCATTTCATTACTCTCTATTAACTTTTAAAATATTGTGTATGAGATGATAATTTTTCTAAAATCTTTAGCTTTCCAACGGTATATCATACATGTATATTACTGCTCTTATGTTCAAAAACGAAAAATTGCATTAAAAAAAAAAATTCTGTTTTCTCCTTTAGTTGGGTATCGAATTTATTCAATTTATATATTTACCAGTTTTTTATCAGCGTTAGCAAGATAATCTAGTTATTATTATTAAATCTACAAAATTAAAGGTACTTTAGGGGAAGAAAATTTAAAATATCGGCATTTAAGCCCTGTCAGACCATTTTAATCACAATAAAACCTACATGATATTAAAGCCCATTAAATTTTACATCGATATAGCGAGTTTAATCAAAATCGTCAGAACCGTTTTCGAGAAAATCGAAAAAAGGTGCAAATTGCATGGTATAAAGTGCCTCTTCTGGTAAGCTCATTTTAATGAAAAAAGTTTTGTCACGTCTCGGGAATATAGTTGTCTTAAATATGAAATTTCAGTTTCATAGGACTTACCATTTCCGCCCGGGAGTTACCACACACACACACACAGACCTTTTTGCGGGACTTGGTTATTTGGACTCAGGGGACCGTAAAACGTGTATTTCCGTTGAAAACTGGAATTCGAAAATTTTCACGATCGCAATACTTCCCCTTACTATATATAGTAAGTGAAAGTAATAATTGAATGTTATCTGCTTAGCGTATTTTTAAGTTCGATTTATTACTCATCTGTAAGTAGTTTTAGTTTAAGTTATTACTAACTCTGTAATTACATAAATCTGTAAATAAGTGAACAGATTAGTATTGTAGAATTTATTAATAATTTAATATTAATTTGATAATTTACTTGAGATATAATAAATTTAAAAAAAAAAAAGGGGGGGGACCTAGATTTTCTTTGTTAAGGTTCCCTCTTGGCTTTATCCGGCCTACCTTTTAGTTATCGGATATGGCTTCTAGAAAGACATGATGAAGTTCTAAAGCAAATAGAAAGTTATTGGGAACATGTGCACTTGGCATAAAACAGGGGAGAGGGAAGATACGAACTAATCTTCTAGCTCTGCTCGAGTATGTGAGTTGCGCTAGTTGATTTCCTAATCCATTAACCGATGAGATAGGACCATCCACCTGCGTCCTTTGAAGCCCATTCCTCGATAGTTAATCAAAACAACAATAAACAATGAAAATCTTCAATTAATTAACATTAATAAAAGAAATATATAAAATGTAATAACTAATTATTTAACTAAAAAATAAATATGATCCACATTTTTACTCAAAAATTTTCATTTTTCATTTTCATCTCCAACGTTTCAGCCATAGACCATTCTCAAGGATCCATGAATGAAATTTTCTAGGGCACAAACTTTAGAGAATAAAATTTTAAAAAATGTTGAGGGAAAATGTGGGCCACTTTTATTTTTTTAAAACCTTTAATTACAATAATCCACTCAAAAATAAATACATATATAACAAAGGTAATTATTAATTTTAAACATCAAAATTAGTCAATAATAAAATACACAATTTATTAAAAATTGAAGAATAAACAGTAGATTACCACAGAACATTAGATGTCCCACATCAACTTTTAAAGAAAAAAACTTTAGCCCATCAAATATAGTACTGAGAAAAACATATTAGAAAAGAGATAAAAGTAAAATTTTTGTTGAAAACTAAACTAAGAAAATTAATTATTTCAGGTTTACGGTAAGGTAATATTTTGTAGAATGTTAGAAAAAAAGAAAGAAATGTATCTCGAGAAGAAGTAACTTTTTCTTGGCTAGAGGAAATTTTATGAGAAAACAGCTGCTCTGAGCAACTATTTGAAGATGCCTCATAAGAGAAAATTTAAAAAGTTTCATCCCGGATCTTCGGTGGGAGATTCGTTTAGAGCTAGGTCAATAAATATATTTTATGAACGATGTCTTTATAATTCATTAAATATTAACATCCCATAACGACTAACAGTAAAATTGACAGAGTTTATCAGTAAGGCCGTGCGTCAGTAGAGTGCAATAGGTTTATAAATCGTTGATTTAGGTCAAATAAGTTGATGTTTTTTTATATATTATATAATTTGAAATTAAGTATAATAATTATCTAACCTCACCACCTCTTATCCTTCTACCTTTAAAAAAAGCTTATGGTTAAAAGTTATGGGCGTATTAATGGATTAAATTGCAATTTATTTCTTATTTTATCTCTTCTTTTTTTTTTATTTATTCGCGTTTTTTTAATAAACAACGATTATATTTTTTCTCTATCTTAAAAAATAGCTGAGTTATTGAATTAAATCGCTTTTAATCGGCCGATATTTTTAAAATAACCAGCTTATATCAACGTCTAGATGTTAGGATCATCTTTGCATGCCCTAGTATTTTTGTGGCGAATTAAAAAAAAAAAACTGGTGCAGTAGGTTTGGAGAAATGCCGTGGAATGCGGACAAACGGACTGCTTTTATTCGTTATTCGGGTTTTACGTATATTAAAACGTAAGTCCTCAAACTTTGAAAGGGGTTATTTTTTATTTTATATTTGTTTTGTTCGATAACACAGGTTCGTCATTGAAAATAATGAACAAAAAATGTGTTTTGATATAAAGATTTTCATTTATAATGTTTTATATGCTAAACGGAAAACCGCAGGGACTTTCCCCCTGGAAGCCGAGGCAGTAATATAGGTACTCATTATGTCCTTGCCCTTTAGGTCCGAGGCGTCTTGCTTACTCTTCCAGAAGAAGATCACAGAACTCCGCTGCCGTGTCCCCTTCCAGAGACAACACGCCTCGAAAACAATTGTGAATCGACTGACCTCGGTGGGAGGGGGCGCTTTGAATTTCAAAGCCCGTCTAATACAATGAGTTGGGCACTTAGCTCGGCTAACAGGCTGATTCCAGGGGACTAACTAGATTAAAGTACCTCCGTTCACTACCGTTGCTTACGCGGGTCGGTCAGAATACTTTAGATACCTCATTCATGACGTAGTGGAAGTAAGATTTCAACAACCAGTTACTATGCTTAGATATATGGTTCAAAATATTCGCTAAGACTGTTAGCGCAAGGTTCGTGATTCAAGTTTATTTTACTTCATTATTACAACTTCACATTTCACAGTATATTTTGATTTAAGAAAGTGAAGTTCCTTCATTGCTATGGTAAGGCCGTGTGATAGTCATGTAGATGTTCCTTTATGTAAGATGTAGATTAGATCATTTGTCTAGTAAGTGAACGTCGAACAGTTTCTTGTCGTATCAGTCCTGTATGAGGGTTCCAAGTAATGCATTTGCCAAGTTGGAGTCCTAGATATCGGATCTGTTCAACAGGAACTAGCGGAATGTCATTGAAGGAGACTGTATGGTAGGATGTCATAGGTTTATGCCGGAGGGTATAAGTAATTTGTTGAGATTTATTAGAATTGATTTGAATTCTTCAATTCTGACACCAAACCTAAAGGTCTCTGATGTGGGATTGGAGAGTTTGAGAGGCAATTGTAGGATCGTTATTAATTGATAATACGAAAGTATCATCGACAAAGGTAGAAAGCATTGTGTTAGGATGGGATAGGGAAGTTACATCTGCACTTAAAGCTCATTATTCTCGAAATGTAAGAAAATAGGTAATTTAAAGGTTGTAGCGGTCTGCCTATGTAAAAAGCAAGTCTTATTCTTATTAATGCCATGGATTCATCAATATATTAGGTTAACGTAATTAAAATTGTTTTCCTCTTTCATGGACTGGCCACGTGGCAAGGATGGAGGATGAAGCGATCCCTAAGAAGATCCTGACAGAACCTCACCACGGCACGAGAAGAAGAGAGAGGCCAAAAATGAGATGGTTGGACGGTGTAGTAAAAGATTCAAGAGATGTCCTGGGAGTCGAGAACTGGATGATGACTGGAGGAAGTTGGTGAAGGAGGCAAGACTCGTCACCAAGTTGTAGCGCCATGATAGTTAATAATTATTCATTACAATGATAATGGTTGTTTTGTTTTTTTCGAAACATTTTGAAAATTATTTCAGAAAATATTTTTTTTTCTTTTTCCTCTTATATTTGATCATCAAATTATTTTTATATTATATATTTTTACGTCAAGAAACTTTCCAAAGAGAGTTGGACAATAATTTAGAGGGAATAATTTTTAAAAAATTTATATTTAACCCCATTCAAACTATTTCAATGAGGATAAATCATATCTAATATTCAAAAGCATTCTGTTACATTCATTTAACGAGTTTATCAAATCGTATGAGTATTTTTTTGAGAAAACTATAAAATCATGTAAAATCTATTGCATAAAGAGATAATTTTAGGAAGGCAATCATTAAACATTTTCCATTTGTAATGTATTAACTAAGCTGTTTCTTTGTAGCACAACTTCTTGTTTTGTTTTTTCCAGTTTCAGACATATATGCATTTAATTATGATAGTGGTTTTCATTAAATATAGGTCTGAATAAAATGAGTTTATTATTTTTCAAAATTGAAAAAAAAAAAGGAATTATTCCAATGAGGCAGACCTTTAAGATATGCAAAGATGACACAGAGGGCAGCGACACCGAGTCACAGACAAGATGTGCATACATTTTTCATCACTCTACTTTCTTATCCTCGATCTTATGAAACATGAAGAAGCATCTTATAACGCCCTTTTGTGCATATTAAATTCCAGCTTTAGAAAATATTCCAGAACGGTTATCCTCTTTGAGCTCAAATATATTAATGTTTTAAAATAAATTATTTTAAATAGATCACTTTATAATTTTTTTAAATAAATACTTAAGGTCACTTTAAGATGAAATATGCATAATATAAAAAATGGAATAGTATAACTTACTCTATTAATCATTTATATAATCTGGCCTATGTATATTTATAAATCAAAGTGCCGTTTCATTCGCTTTTTTGGTCATCGCAGTATCTTAAATCCATGCCTATGAAGCTGGTATGTATATATATATATATATATATATATATATATATATATATAACCACTTTTTTTTTTATTAATATTTTATTGAATTTTACAACTGTATTAACATAAATACAATAAGTAAAACTGTTGAATTAGAATAAAGGGCGTGAACGGCTTGTGAAGAAACTACCCAGCGGTAGAACTTCGATGTTTATTTAAGTAAGTAGATCCCGAGGCCATCTTCTTTTCAATCGCCTAGGAGGGTTGTCAGGAATATGTGAGGTTGATAGGTTGCGGACAAGAGGGTTTATATGGACTGGGAGTTTGGAATTAAAAGTGGTATATCTGGTACGAGAAAGGTCTGTAACAAATGGGATATTAAGGTCGTTATGGATTATTTTTTTTGTGACGAAATAAGGAGCATTTAGGATTTTGCGAAGGATTTTGGATTGTAAGGATTGGATACGGGAGGAATTAGATGGCTTCGTAGAGCCCCAAAGCTCGATTCCATATGTCCAGATGGGTCTGATGACGGTAACATAAATGAGCTTCTTGTAATGAATTGGAAGTTTTGAACGTTTGTCGAGTAAGTGTTGTAGTATTCGGTGGTTATATATTAGATCAAAAACTATTACCATTCTGCAAAATCATAAGTACTCATTTGAAAGATGATCAAATTTCTAACCACATGGAAAATGGTCCTAATCTCATCAGTATTATATAATATCTTGCTATACATCGAAATTCGGTGCAATTTATGCACAAAAAAACACTATTAGATCGATTAAAAGCACTTTTGGATCGGAATTTCATCGTAACGAAAAACCTACATAAACATAAATCGGTCAATAAATTAAAACTGGTTCAGTTTATTTTATGGTTATTTCAAAGTGAAACACAGATTTATGGTTTTATTTAATAACTTTGGGCGATTGAGATGTCATTTTTAATGTTTTGGCATTACTACTGATCATTATGGAATGACTTAATTTATATTGGAGTATATCTACATATTTATATTTTGGATGTGATCTCTAACCATACAGCTCTCCAATATGGAACAGCCTTTTTGGAGGTAAGTAAAGATGGGTAGTCTGATAAGTAGATTGACAATGCAGTAATTTATCTCTTTTCATGAAATGATGTAAACATGGAAATAATTAATGACAATATTAGTTTATGGATTTCAAACAACTTTTCATTTATTTTAAAACTTACTTCCGATCCGGTACGTAATATCGTTTCTGAAATCTCTCGTACAGTATGGAATAATAAAATCTGAACAGTACTAAACGGTGACAACAATGTTTTCTATAACCTTCATCTCTCGCTCTCCATTACAAATAATATGTTTTCCAACGGTATTTTCTTTCTGTAGCGCGACAGGCCCTGGGCCTCGTGGTGTAAACTGGGAGATTACTCTCGCGTTTCTCGATGCAATTTGTAGGGTAGGGTCATCACTCCATACGCCTAATTTCGTGAGTGGGCACCATTTGGCTGACGGGTCTCACATACCCGGGGGAGAGGATGTGAGTGAATCCTCATTTAATTACATACTTATAAAATCCCCGTCGGGACTGGTATTCGAACTCACAACTTAACAACGGTATTTAAACAAAATTAATTATCCTTATTCATGTTTTTTGCATGTTACCATGAAAACACGTTCAACTGTTATTAGTTTTTTTTTTAATAATCAGAAGCGGCTAAAAAACGTTTATCTTTTTAAAACATCATAGAAGTCAAAGCCTATAAACTCCTAATTTTTCTCTTTAAAAACTTCAACTACAAATGAAATTTATTTTACAAATAAGATGTGACTATATGCAATGTTGTGGTTATGTTTACAGAAAAGCTAAAACTTATTACAAGAGGACAAATTAAATTAAAAGATTTTTAAAATATGATTAAAGACTGGGTATAGGTACATATTTAAGGAGAACTTTTTGCTTGAAAAAGTGAAAACTTGGAGAGAATAGATGATATGGAGATATTTATTTAACATATGATAAAATATGTAATTATCTAAAAGGTCTGGAAACACTCTATACGCTTTACAGCGCATCTTCTCAGGACTATAATCAAGAAGGAGTGGTGACATTGAATCTCAATGGCCGTCAATAAATCAGGATTTACGGCTGACTGAAATATTAAGAAGCCAGAAGATGAAGACAAATGTACACTCTATCCGTCGCACCAAGGCATACCCTAGATTCAGTTTCTTTAGAAATATGTCATTAAATAAATAATCATAAATTAATTATCACTATATTATATAGTACAATATTTAAGTACACTTATAAAAGCGATGATATAGCTCGTAGGTAAATTAAAATGACTTCAGCAAATGTCAACCGTAGCTGGAATATAAGTGCTATAATGGGAGCTCCAACACTAACGATTTCTTTTTAGAAGAAGTTATGTTAAAGATAACTAGAAAAAATGAAATCCAGGAAGAAATAAAGTCCCGGTTAAAGGTGGGAAATGCGTGTTAATATTCAGTTGATAAGTTACTTAGTTCGCGGCTTCTATCTAAACTTAAAGATTAGAATTTATAAAACTATTATTCTTCCAACGGTTCTTTATGTGAAACGTGGCCGCTTACTTTGAAGGATGAACAACGGCTTAAGGTTTTCGAAAAAAAGGTATTGCGTAAAATATTTGGTCCGAAGAGAGATGAGGCCACTGAGGAGTTTAGAAGGTTGCACAACGCGGAATTGCGGAACTTGTATCCTGTGAATATAATTGAGCTGATTGCATCGCGGAGACTCAAATGGGCGGGTAAAGTTGTTGGGCTCGATGACGAGCGGATTCCGAGAAAGTTGGTATTTGCTGATCCGACTGGTAGGCGTCCGAAAGGTAGGCCGAAGCGGAGATGGGAGGATTGCGTTAAGGCTGATCTCGGGAGTTTTGGCTTGAATAGTGAACATTGGACGAGTCTGTGTAGGGCGAATTTAGTGGTATCGGCATCGAACCTTCGGGTTCGCTAAGCCTATTATTATTATTATGTTAAAGATAACATAATTTAAATTTCGTAATTATTACGCACAGTTAGGAATATTCATTGAATAAAAGCACAAAAAAAAAAAAAAAAAAAAAACCCAGCAAAATAACATTTACTGCTAAGTCAGTTAATGGAGTCATCGAAGTTTTAAGTGTCATATACATAACAATAGGTTTGTTAGATACGGCTTATACTGTTGTGACAAACGGCTGAAATGCAAAGTTTCCTTGTTTAGTTTACTTCCCTAATGGCAAGATGAGACTGAGACTTCCTTGTTGGTTATGACGTGATATGCAATAAAGTATACTCAACTGCCAGTTTTCTCTCCCATTTAATGGTAGTCGCTATTTAGAGAGTAAGTACGCCCTAGGAGTGTCTCCCAAACCATGGTTTTAATCACAGATGATGTAAAAAAATTATCAGTAACATCCGGAATCAAACATGAAAGCCTTGCTAAATGTCCTACTCCCATATTTTCTATTACATCTGAACAGTTTTACCGGAGTACTGTAAGTGCGGTTTTACCGGAGCCTACACTGATTAGCTATCCTTTCTCTTAAGAAATGGGATACTAGCTTTAAGGTGTTTTGACACTGGAAGAAGAAGCATCACTAGATATGTAATGTTATGTATCTGAAAATCCATTTTCATACTCAACCAGCTCTATAGATTCCGCAAACCCTAACCTTTAAAAACCCTTCAGCTACTTGTTTCCTCTGTTATCTTCCTAAACTTTGACTACGGTTAGCTGGTGTATGAGGAACTAACCGATGAACTGGAAATAAAATTAAAACGTCTTATGAACAGTTTTATAAGATTTATTTTCGAAGCTTGTAGACGTGACCATATTTCTGGCTATTATGCCAACATAAAATGGGTTTATTCTTCTGTTCGACGGCAATATTTCCATGGTTCTTATAGATTGGTAGCTATAGATACCAAAATTTAAAAAATTAAAACCTTCCTACATAACTGAGCTCCTCACTCTCCTCTCTGATATCCATTCATTAAACAACATTATTCAATTAATCAACATTTATACCCCATCAAATAAAACTGTTTCCTTTTATAAATCGTTTCTCGTTCGTTCCTCATCCTTCTGGAATTCGCTGTCTATCTCTATCCTTAAAGCCACCTCTCTTTCTTCCTTCAAACATCAACTCTTCCATTCTCTTCTAATCCACTCTCTCCTACCCGTATCTCAATCTTCCGTTCCATTGAGAGAGAAATGCTTTATTTATTTGGCAATGCTGCCCAAATACATCGGGTTGTTTAAATAACACAACATACTTCATCAATCCCTTGGACATATTTCACATACAATTATATATATATATATACAATTTTTTTTTCTCTTTTAGCTGTTTACATTATTTTATTTAATTTCTCTCTACCACTATATTTGAAATTTAGACCTCTGGTGCGCCTATTTTCTGCCAACACCACTATATCCGTTATATCGACACCCAGGTCTTCCAAAAATCTCCTTGTGCTTCCAGGGATTGCTCCGCGAGACCCAAACCATAAACCTCTAACGGAGAACTATCTCTCGCCAAAGGTCTCGAGGAACTTTCCTTTTAGGAAAGGGGTGCATTTCTCTTCTCCCTTTCCACTCCACCTGCTTGAGATCATTAGTCTCATATCGAACGGTAGGGTCTAGGATCATTGCAGTAGTTCGAATAGTTGCGGGAATGCAACGATGTCGCGTACCTAACTGATCCGACCGTATCAATGCAGTAGACCTTGTTAAAACAGGTGAACTTTTTCCCTAAGGAGCTTTGTTAATCCTGTGGTGCCGACGTGTAATGAGGAGAGAATTGTTAGGGCAATTTTCCAGCACATGGGCTGGTGTTTCAGACTCACTACCACATTTGCGACAGAGAAACCCAAATTGACTTGACCGCTGGCTCATGTAATCCCCATTGTGTTTATGTTCAGTTTCAGGGCATTGGACCATTCTGACCCCGAGAGAACATGCTTCTCACATACATATCTATTTGCTCTCGAGGTATCTTTAAAGTGTCAAACGCCAATGCCCTGCCACATGCAATTGGCCCATTCTTCAAACGCCTTTTGCGACTGTCGTAGAGCTTTCACACTTCTGTCGCCCTGCTCAACTTCCAGTCTTCCGGCGCATTCAGCGATTTCGTCATTATACCGAAAGATAGACTGGAACAGGGTCTCCAGGACATTAGACAGTTGCTGGACAATGGACCAATATTGTAGTGGAGCTTCCCATTGAGAGCGGACCAGTCCTAGACCTCGATATCTCCGCGTTGCGTACAAACATTGCTGTAGCAGTGTTAGCCGACAATTGCCTCCGATAATCATGTGGACATTTGTATCAATTCCTCCTAACACCGCAGGATGTATCTTTGTAATAAAACAAAATATAATATAATTTTTTGTATATATATATATATATATATATATATATATATATATATATATATATATATATATATATATATATATATATATATATATATGTGTGTGTGTGTGTGTGTCTTGTGTGTCTGTGTGTATTTACATTTTCAAATAGATTTGTGTATATCTATTGAATAGTTAATCGTTTATTTATTTTTTAATGTAGCCAGACAATAAGAATTACTTTTCTTTTATTGCAGTTATTCTAAGGGGATTTCATTTCATTTAGCTACTGAGTTCAGTAAAAAATGTACAAATAAAATTCAAGTATTCGATTCTAAGCCTTGTTGATCCTCCACACCTGGATAACCGTATATGTCCGTCCAATTTCTAGTTGTCGCACATAATAAAGATTAAAGAGACTTTTTTTCTAATTAACTACTATTCATTAAAACCTCAGAATTTCTAATTAAGAAGAGCCAATGGATTCATAGCGCTTAAAATGTTATTAATCCAAGGAGATGGGAGGAAGGAGAAGATAATTCGATCTAGAAACGAATCATGTTTCCAATCAGTTCCTATGAGACTCCATCAGGGCAACCGCAGCCCTAACTGGATCAGGACCAGTCGCCCTCTGTGGCCCAGTATCCAGTTATTGGTCGCTGATAGCATCGCCCTGTCACAGTCTGGGGCATTGTATCTATGGTACAACAGCCCTTAATAAACTTTAGGAGGGTTAACAAAATAAATATAGCTTGCTATGAAGACAGTGTAGAAAGGAGATAGAATAGGAGATTAAAGCCTAAGATTAAATGACAAAGACATTATTATACTGATTAATCTAAAGGATTTAAATATATTCAGACCGATTTAAGATAACAAAGACCGACTCACTGGGAGTTGATATAATTATTTCGCTGTCTTCAGTAAAATAACCAAATCTAGACTGATAGTACAAACTTTAACATTTTGGAAACTTTCATAATATCAAGCTCTAAAAGAAAAGGCTTTTGTCTATATTTAGAATCTTGTGAATCAGCAATAGTTAGTCATTCTCATGAGCGTAAGAAATGTATTATACTCCAATTAATTTTTTGTGAATTCCTGTTTTGTTTTTTCCTGTTGATGTAATTTTTAAAAAAATATGTATTTGGGCAAGTTCCGAAAAGAAATTTGTTGTCAGGCTCAATACGTAAATGTGTGATTCACAGAAATGCATAAAAATAATCCTAAAAATTAGATCGATCAGCTATTTAAATCAATTATCAGCGTAAATTCAAATTAAATGACTTTTCTTATTAGTTATGGCCCGGCCACACCTAGCGGAGTGAAAATATGAGGGGCTGTATGATACTGGATCATTGAGCTGTATGACAAAATCGAAAGATAAAGGGAAGAAGAATCGAAAGACGAATTAATTTTCCCCACCTTTCCTATCGGCCTAGTATGGCCGGGGAAACGGTGTTAAGTAGACTTCGGCCGTACTCGTGTATAAATCTTCTGAACTGCTTCTACTCATTATAATTTATTAAAAAAATAAAATTTAAAGATGAATACACTCTTCGTCGTTCACAATAAATAACGCAACAATCGATGAACGTTTTCCCCTTTAAAAGGGGATAGGACAATTTCCTTTCCTCTCCGCTGAGAGTGGTTACCTCACAACATCGTGTTTCTTTTCCTAGCCTTTCCACTCAGCCAAGTGTGGTCAGGCCTTTGGGCGCTATTGAGATTTCTGGGCTGTAGCGGATATTTATTATTAGATATACTGTATTTTAGAAATCAGGTAATAAAGAATTATTTGAAAAAAAAAGAAACATTCCAAATTTCGTTAATTTTGTTCTATATCGTTACTTCTATTATCTATATTACCACTCTTAATTCCAGATATTTTTCAACCTAAGAAACTTGTTTAACTTTTTTATTCCTCTGACGTTACTAAATGATTTCGTTGAATATATTATTTATCTATGTTTTGATTATTTCCAATTATGAAAGAGAGTGAATTATTTATTTATTTGTCTTTGGGGAAATCCTCCATCAAAATACAGTTGGTCATTTTTAGAGAGTTAATTATTTCAACTAAAAAAAAAAAAAAAAATGGTGTAAAAGCTTTTTTTGAAACTCAATCAGAAAGGGGGCAAGATTCTATTATTAAACAATCAGCTGTGCATTCAAATAACAATCAAAATCTTAAAAGCAAAAAAAAAACACAAAAAAAATGTAATGATCAATAATGATTGGTACATCAATGACATGAAATAGAATTTTTACAACGAAAAAACTGTTCACTTAACATTCCTTGAACACGAAATTTTCGTGTTATTTTTTCTTAAATATGAAAAGACTTTATAAGGATTTTCAACATTTCAAATATTTATTCTTTAATTTTAATTTTTATACCTGAAGTATTATATACCGTACATAACCATGAATTTATAAATTATGAATGATGTTATGCAAATTTAAAATCGTTATAGCAGGAAACTAGCCCGAGTGTGTGGTCAGTGAATAAGAACAATGATATAGTTTAGTATTTATTTATTTATTTGCTTATGATAAACAAGTATTTATTGTTTTGTAGACATTTTGACCCACATTGTGTGTCATCATCAGGGCTCCTTTCGGTAAGATAGCTAGGACAAGACATTGCTATATATAACGCTGTATAATGCGTGATGTGTAAGCGTTAACTAATGGCCACCACAAGTGAACAGAATGTTGCTGATTTGTGTGTATTAGAAACATAGGCCTGCGTGTTGATTTAGGCATTATGCAGAAGCGTATGCATTTCCGTCGCATGGTTTGAACAGTGTTCAACATTTATTTAGAGTTGAGAGCCACATAGGACTTTCGAGAGTTATGCCGAAAGATTTCCTTATCTTATATAACTCTAGCTTCCTTAAAAATAAAAAATAAATCCAAACTTCGGATCATAAGAAAACAAAAAACAAATATCTCTTAATACTTGCATAATTGTTTGTATAAGATATTATTTATGAATCTCGAGAGTTCTGAGATAAAAAGCATAATGTTCTTAATGATCCTAAAAGAGACAGAAGTTTCTTCGGGAATTATGAACAAGTTTTTCACAAAGCTATTTATCGTTAAAAAGATTGTATTCACGATTCATTGAAATGGCTGAAGTAATCTTAAGGAAAGTTTCTCTCTTGAGAGGGCTTTAAACATAGTAGCTTTCTGCGGATGGAACTGCTACCAAAACTTTACCAACCCCCTTCACTAGTGGGTCCTGGGCCCTAGAGCTTGCGAAGCGGAAATTTGCTTGTCCATTGTTAATGCTAAGAGTTTTAAATTATTTATTATGGCTATTAATGTGAATAATACCTCGCCAGATTGCTACGGCAATACTATTCTAGAAGAAAAAACACTGAAAGTATAGTTAATAGTTAAGGATGACTCAACTACAAGTGATTTAAGAACGCTAAAAATTATTACATAATGGTTTATCATTTATAAATAACTATATTAGGATATAACTGTTTATATAGATGTTTAAAGACAGTTAACTCTGTGGCGGTCGTGAAAAACTAGATAACTCCCTCAAACCGTCACCCACGTCCTGTTAAATTGGTTAAAAAAATTTCATGGAGAAAGAAATTTTAGGTAGAAAGAAAGCTGTATGTTAACTACTCTATTTTGGGTATTATGTAAAGTTTAAGTAGCTAACCTGTAAAATGAAAGAAACTACTTATTCACGACCGCCACAGAACTAATATGACAAATAATATTGGGTTGATGCAAAATTAATGCAGGTTTTTAGTAGGTATTGTAAATACGCCATATCTTTACTTTAACCATATATATTTAATCAAAATAATTTCCATCTGAATCAATGCACTTTTGCCAACGTTCAACAAGCTTTCTTATTCCACCAGAAAAAAATCCGAATCCCTGGACTCAATGAAATCACGAAAAGAATTTTCAATGTCGTCCTGGTTTTGAAAATTTTTCTCCCTCAAAAAGTTGTCCAGATGCCTGAAAAAGTGGAAGTCTGTAGGAGAGAGGTCAGGTGAATAAGGCGGATGTTGGAGAACTTCGTAGCCCAACTCGTGCAGTCGTCGAAGCGTTGGTTGTGCAACGTGTGGTCTGGCGTTATCGTGGAGCAGGATCGGCCCCTTCCGATTCATCAATGCTGGGCAAAGACGTTGCAATTTTTGAGTTCCGAGTTCCGCCGCCATTTCTCGTGTGGTTTTGGTTGGGTCTTCTTCCACTTTTGACCTCAGCTGGTCGTTGTCCAGAGCAAGATGACGGCCCCGACCGTCCTTGTCTTCCAGGTCGAAATCTCCTCTGCGAAACTTCTGGAACCAACGCTGCACCGTGCACTCATTAATAGCCCCCTGACCCCACACTTCATTAATATTACGAGCCGTTTGCGCAGCGCTGCGCCCTAATTTAAATTCTTAAAAATAAATTTGACGAAAATCGCACTTTGACATTTTCGATTCAAGACCTTTGAACACACCGAACAAAACGATTTTACTAAACAAATTCATGGTGAAAAAGAGGGTATTAGATAAGGTTTGTTTTGGTATAATAATGATCAATGTTAGGATTAGCTTTGTTTACACAATTGGAATTAAGATATTGCAATAGAGGAAACCTGCATTAATTTTGCATCAACCCAATAAATCTGTGGCGATCGTGAATAAGTGGTTAAGCCAAAATCATTCATTTTACAGATGAGCGACTTAACGTTTTACGTAATACCCAAAATAGAGTAATTAACATATATAAACATTCAGCTTTCTTTCCACCTGAAATTTTCTCTACCAAGATGTTTCTTTAACCAATTTAACACGACGTGGAGACGGTCTGAGGGAGAGATACGTGGAGTTAACTCATTTTTGATATAACTCGAGTTATCTAGTTTTTAACGACCGCCACAGAAATAATAAAAAAAAAAATGGTCAATCACCACAGCTAATTTCAAAACGATATATCTCGGCTATTTCTAAACTGGTTTTAATAATTCTTTTTCTGTTTAGCAGATAAATTAATTCTCCAACGAATTGCACTAACAACAACATAACACTTTAGTTTTTATTCACTAATTGGTATTTATTTATTATCAAAAATAACTAAGTAAACGGCGTGTATATGAATAGCGGTGTACTGATTCTAAAACACTATAGAATTTTTTCTTTATTTTAAAATAATAACGAAGTTACAAACTTATATATAGACAAGATTACAATTATTTTTTCGTCGCGATGTTCATCAAATCTTAAAACTATGAACACTTTTCTCTCTACCTTCAAAAATAACTGAGTTATGAGCGTATTTAGGGGTTAAATTTCGTTTTTGTTTTTTTTAATTAATCGCCGTTTCCTGATTAGAAAACTATATAAAATTTGTCTCTATCTTTAAAAATAACTAAGTTGCTGATTTACATCATTTTCAATCGGCTGCTATTTAAAAATTATTTGCTTGATATCAACATCTATGTGCTACGATCATGGTTGGATGCGCTAGTATTTTTGTGCCGAGTTTCAAAAATCTGGTTATTAATTTTGGAAAAAAGCCGCGGGTGGCGGACAAATAGATTTTTTTTTAATTCGTTATTCGGATTTTACGTATCTTGAAACGTAAGGTCTCAAATTTTGAGGGGGGGAGGGGTATTTTTTTTTAGTCGATTACAGACGTTTATTCATTGAAAATAATCAAATCAAAAAGTTTGTTTTCTACCTCTTTTATAAGGATTTGAAATCACATATTTTATGATGAATGCACTGCGGTTTTAAGTATCTTGAATAAAACATTATAATTAGTTTTTAAATCATAAGCTACTGATATCTGAAAATTATTTTCATCGCATATAGAAGGTAACCCTTTCTGGTAAGCGCGTAATGAAATGATGGAACAGAAGATTTAATTTATTAATAACCATTGCTAATTACATAGCTCCTTTCACTGGCCCAATCCTGCAAAGTAAGCCCTCTAACCACAAAAGACAGATATCATACGAGCTATCGACATGTGCTTTCAGAGAATGAAAAAGGCAGCCTTATATTGGATCTTCCTGGAATTCAGATTATATGGAAGGGATTAATTTTTGTCAATTCGCTAATTGGGAATGATATGATGGAGATGAACCTATTATAATGCTTAGATATATACCAGAGGACGACTTAGAAATTGAAGACAAGAGCTCTAATCTACCTGAAAACACTACGTACTTCATAAAAAATGTTCTTAAAATGCACATTTTACCATAGCGGTTTGATGATCTGTTTTACGACGAAGATATATTCCTATATTTTGTTTGAGAGGTACCTGTCTATGCGTTAAGACATTTTAAGTCAATCATTCTAAGACAGAATGCAATAGTAGTAAAGATTTGCACAAGTAGAGAACCATTTGAAAAAGATAAACCATCTCTTCATTGCTTTTCAGTATTATGTTATAAGTGCATTTTAATAACATTATCCTTTTTATGAAGTACGTAATATTTTTAGGTAGATTGGAGCTATGATCTTCAGTTTCTATGTCGTCCTCAGGTATATATCTAAACATTATCTAGTTTCATCTCCATCATATTATTCCCAATCAGCAAATTGACAAAAACAACCCCTTCCATATAATTATATATAATCCTTTCAGGAAGATCCAATGTAAGGATTCTAACACCTAGAAGTTGATATCAAGCGAATAATTTCCAAATGGCAGCCGAAAAAAACTGATGTAATTCAACAACTCAGTTATTTTTGAAGCTAGAGAAAAATTTTATAGAGTTTTCTAATCAAGAAATGGCGATTAATTTTTAAGAAAAATGAAATTTTACCCGTAAATACGCCCATAACTCAGTTATATTTGAAGGTAGAGAGAAAATTGTACATAGTTTTAGGATCAGAACATAACGACGAAAAAAGAAAAGAATTGTAATATTGTCTATATATACGTTATACATTTGTTATTTTTGTAGAAAAATAAATAAATACTAATTAGTAAATAAAAAACAAAGCGTTATTGTTGTTGTTGGTGCTTTTCGATAGAGAATTAAATTTTCTACTAAAATAATAAAGAATCATTCAAATATGTTAAGAAATATCAGAGATATATAGTTTTGAAATTATCAGTGGTGATTGACCCTTTTCCTTTGCATTATTTTTTTTTTCATATTTGAAATAATTGAAATAATAAGTTAATTGCCCTTAAACAGCTATATAAATAGTTATAATTAACCCTTAAATTAATTTCAATTTCTAGTTAATCTGTCATAAGAAAGGTTCCTCAGTACACCTACTACTGATAGTTTGTGTACTGAGAAACCTATCTTATAACAGGTTAACTAGAAATTTAAATTAATTTAAGGTTAATTAAGCTAATACAAAAAAAAAAAAAAGAATCTTAAAATGTATGACCTTTATCAACTCGTTGACCTCAAAAGTCCTGAGTGCTTTCGCGCCCATAAAGGACTTAGAGTTGTATACTTGTATCTAAGTTGGTCTTTGACTGTGTAATAAGAAGATCTGGGATTCCAGTAGATAGTATCAGTGTACTCTACAGAACCTTTGAGACCATAGAAGACGCGTTCCTGGAACTCTAAATAAGTGCTTGATGAATGGAAGTTTACAATAAACAGGCTACAAAGAAGTGTACGAGTTCAATCTCCTTTACTCTCAACCGCTTGAAAGAGAACTTTACGTAAGAATCGCGATGAGAATCTTGAACTTTATTTTTGGGTAAAATTCTGAGATAATATTTAGTTCCTTTAACAGAAGATGGAACGGGATTCCCTTGATTATAAAATTTATCAGTAATCTTCGTAAAAAGTATTCTTCACCTTGACAAACGTCTAACTTGGAATTCCCATACAAGACTGAAACGACAAGAAACTGCCCGACGTTTTCGACTACTTCAACACTTACTGTACAAACGTTCCAACCTACCACTTTATTACAAAAGACTTATTTATATGACCATCATTAGACCGATATGGACTTACGGAATAGAGCTATGGGGCTCTACTAAACCATCGAATTCTCCTCGTATCCAATCCTTACAATCCAAAATCCTTAACGCTCCTTACTTTGTCACGAATAAGCTCATCCATAAAGACCTTAATGTCCCATATGTTTCTGAATTAGCACGAACCAGGTATCAATCATTCCATGAAAAACTCCATTTCCACTCTAATCCACTAGTTTCTATTCTGTCATCCTCTTCCATTCCTGACAACCCCGCGAGGCGTCTGAAAAGATGATGGCCTCGAGACCTTCTAGTTTTAAATACTTTTAGAGTGCTGCCAATGGGTAGCGTCTCTACATGTAACTCATGTCAGTTTACTATGTACATCACATTTACTTGTTGTATATAATAATACAGTTGTAAATATCAATAAATATGTTAAAAAAAAAAAAAAAAAAAAAAAAAGTATTCTTCAAGATTGTTCTTTTCTGCTTCAGGTAATCTTGATCACATATCTGTCCTAAATATATAAAATGATAACGGGATTTTGGTAGCCAAACTACTGGACGGATTTTGATACGTTTTTCACCATAATTTAGGAGATTGTTTCCTGAAGGTTTTTAAGGAAAATCCATTGAAATTTAGCTTTCCTTTAAACGGGGAAAGTAAATTTTTTTAGACGTCATACAAAAATTATTCCTGAAATATAAGTAGTAACATAGACGTTTAATAAACAAGATTTTAGAAAAGCTAATATGCAATAAAATAAGTCGGGAAATTTTATAAAAACATGTTATAAGCGCATTAACTTAATCACAGAATAGAGAGGTTGTGGTTATTCATGGTGATCGTACAGGTTATATACTTAATACAGTAGTAAAGATTTTAGAAAAAAAATATTATGTACTAAATCGTACGTAAGTTGTTAAAATAAAGCAAAAGTTGTTATAAACTAATACTGTTAGTAATTATTTAATCATTTCACAAAAAAATAGTAGTTCCACTGTAAACTAAATAGGACTAATATGGAAACTAAATTAACTTTAATACATTACAATGTATTTAGAAAAAGTTCTTATAAATTTAAAATTGTAATAAAACGAATAAAAAAGGAACTGTGGAACATAACAAAAAAAATAAAATAAACCAATTTCAGATTTTTTGACCAATTTATGTTTCTAATTTATTCCGATGATTAAATATAATAATATATAGACGTTATATGATAAACATAATATTTTCTTTTTAAGTGTACTTTTTGATGCATTTAATCCCAAAGTAATGAACTTTTAATTAGTGAAACTGAATTTTTTGAAACATAAATGACACCACGTTGCATCCGTTAGAATCAAGAGGGATTTTCTAGTTCTGTTATATTTTAGTGACTAATGTTTCGTACAAGTTTATCCAAGCAGCAGTCTAAGGGACGCACACAAGAAAGGCGTTCTAGTTCCAAAACCAAGTTTCTTATTTAAAGGAACATGGTTACTTCCCGCCAGTGAATAACATTGGCTGCCGAGGTGAACTTTAAACATACCGCTGCAGTATAGTTAGGCTGAAGTTAAACCTTCTCGAACCGAATACCTCATGAGAAGTTCCCGTCAAATGCTAATAAGGATAACTAACTCCTCCTCGTGAGTCGGAAGTTGCTCAGGTATTGAGAAGGCTTTGATGGCGCATTAAATATGAGATCATGGCCTTTCCGACCATCCTTTCCAGCTACCGAGACGAAATTATTACTGTCTTGAGGGAACCGAGTTTGTTAGGTAAAGGTAATTGGCGAACCTCTCCATCAATTTGGGAACAGTTTGAGGGAAAATTGGTTTGCTAATGGACCGGTAACATAAGAAGAGTTATCCCAAATCGAAGAAAAACATTCAGGGACCATTTGGCACTCTTCAAACGGAAGCTTTTTTCTATTATTATAACTATACAATTACTATTCTTTAATGGCAACGAACACAAACGTTGAAAAAAATACAATAAAAAAAATTAATTGTATTTATATGATAATTAATAGATCAAGTTTTAAATGCTGTTTGTAGACCATCAATTGTGCAAGTAGGAATCTCCTCGTTTTGAGAAAGTACCTCCCGTTTTTATTAATCATTAAATTTTTAGTGGGAGGAATACCAGTTTATACTGGAAAAAATAACAGAATAAATAATATTCTGTCACAGCATGTTTCAAATGCGAGATCCGGAAATATCAGTAAAGTACCGTTATCCACCTGAGGGGATCATTTGTAGCTGGGGTGGTTAACATAAACAGGCCCCCTTATCGCCAAAAGTCACAGTTTCAAAACCGCAGGTTGTCCTAGGTTATTATTTAATGGAAGCAAAAAATCCTTAGTTATGTTGTCTTCGATGGGGACTTAAAATGTTGGTCCCGAGCTGTGCGATGTCAGGTAACTCGTTAAAGACCTATCTAATAAACCATGAATAGGCAAATTTTAAAGACTCCACTGTAGCATCGTCTGATTGCCATAGTAGGCAAAAGTGACGTTAAATAATAACAAACCTTATCACTGAGCTATGTGATGGCCTCGAGAATAACTCGAATTGGGTAGAAAATGAACGCAATTGTCTCGTAAAAATTACTCAAAAACAGTTTCATATTTCATTTCCATATACCTAAAATAAATTCTTAGTGTTGAAACTGAGGTTGATTTCCTCCACACTTTTAACCTTCCATTGGCCTAAAAATGTTAAATTTATATTCCTAAAAAATAAGACCCTTCCCACAATTTTTAGGTTTTTTACAAATTTCCTAGCAAATTATAGTCGCTTCTTCTTGGGAGCAGAATAATATACATGTACACTATAGGAAAAATGCATAAATTAAATTATGTTGTTCAAATATCTCGTGAGCTGTTACATTTTTAGGGAAGAGAATGAAGTGTCTGACAACACTCAGGAAGGACATGTTTGTATGTTGGGCAGCAGATAAGAGACGTCCTAGACAAACATTGTACCGAGAAGTTAATTGAATTAGCTAGCACCTATCGACAGCCTATGGCTGCCCGCACTACCTCACGTCATAATATTCCAATTAATGCTATGAGGTCACCAAAGTAAACAATGGCTATCAACCTCCTATAAATGATATGCTAATGTTATGTTGCTGCGGTATAGCAACACGCATAATGGTGGTAGACGTATGTAAAACGTATATCATGTCGCTAAATTATTTAATATATGACTTTTTGTTTTTTAATATTTTTAATAACGAACCTTTGTGATCGCCAAAAACCAAAAAAATACCTCTCCTCCTAAAATTTGAGGGCTAAAGTTTCAAGATACGTTGGACCCAAATAACGAACAAAAAAATCTGTCTGTCGGCCATCCGCGGCTTTTCTCCGAAACAACGGACCATTTTGGCACAACGTAACAAGGGAATTCCAGGATGATCTTAACACCTAGATAGTAGATATCAAGCGAATAGTGTTTAAATGGTGGCCAATTAAAAATTATATAACCCATTTATTTTTGAAGATATAGAAAATTTTTATAGTTTTCTAATCAAGAAACAGTGAATAATAATTTTAAAAAAAAAGTAATTTTATCCATAAATACGCCCATTAATCATCAATTTTTAAGAGAAAAAAGTGTACATAGTTTAAGGATCAGGATATCGCGACGAATATAAAGAGAAAGAAAAAATTTCTGGCATATACACATATAACTCAGTTATTTTCGAAAATAGAGAAAAAAATTTTATTGATATTAGAATCATTTAGAACGATACAAAAAGAGAACAAAAAATATAATCAAGTTATTTATTATAAGAGATGTAATTCCTCAAAAACTCCGTTATTATGAAGATAGAGAAAAAAAGGTTAAGATTTTCGAGATCAAGACACCGCGATGAAGAAAGAAAAAAATTGATTTTATATGGTCTAGCCAAAAGTTTGTTTGTTTATTCGTTAACGTCACTTTATGCTACTATGGCTAATCAACGATGTCTACAGTGGGAGTCTTAAATTCTGCCTATCCAGGTTTTATTAAGATAGGGATCTTCAACGAGTACCTGACATCGCACAGGCTCGGGACCACCATTTAACGTTTTTTTGAATTACGTTGAAAACGTTTTCAGGTTTGAACAAAGACCTTTGGCATAGAAAGTCTGTTATGCTAGAAACTACGCTATGGGTGACCCCTAAAAAATCGGTAGGGTTGACCGTGTTGCCACGGCCTATGCTTTAGTGTTTATATTCCATCCTTGTCAAGGGGAGTGCTAAACTTCTCTCCTTTTTTACTACACAAAAAGTTATGAGAGACGTGATTCCCCGATAACTCAGTTATTATTGATGATAGAGAAAAAATGTAAAGTATTCTGGAATCAGGAATTGTCATTTTTAGGAATATTTAAATAACTAATACCAACTATTAGTTATATTAAATACAAGACAACAAAAAGAATCATTTAATTCGTTTTGAAATCAGCAGTGGTGATAGGCGATTTTCCTTTGATTAATTTATTACTTTTTCATGCTAGTTAATTTCCTGCTAACAGCTATATAAACTGCCATAATTTAATACAGGTATTTGGAAATAATAAGCCATAATGTAATAAATAATTTGCAGCGTTCTTTTTTTGCTTAGTTTTTTGTGTTTGATTACAAATACATGAATTTAACAAACAAACAAAAAAAATCATATTTCTAGTTTTCATGCGATAAAATACATTTCTTACAATATTCATTTTAACAACCAATTCATGTTGATATAACAATTCATTGTTTAATTATTTTTTATTATATGGTTTTTGTTCCTCCCGTTCTCAGTTTCATTATACTACTTTTCAATCTTTATTGTTTTTTTGTTTTGTTTTTTGTACCTTGTACATTTTCTCTTTTTAGCCCTGATGAAGACCTGCAATATGGGCCGATACGTTGGTTACGCGTTAAATAGTTGTTGGCTATTTTTTATAATAATTTCGACCACCATCCTAACCATCTCCTGCATTATAATTTCGGGGGTCAAATATGTAATATAAATAACTTAAAACACAATATAATAAAAATAAAGGTATTTTATATTTATCAGAAAATTTGACTAGTTTAATATAGACTTATACGTTAAAAATATTGCTAAAACGTTAGAGAGAATCATGAAATAATTCTTAAGTGAGAATGTATCGATCTATACTAGCAAAACATTAAAAAGAATAATAATGTTTAGTAATCATAACTCAGAACACATTAATCAATAAATGATAAATTTATACATTACATTATTATTTAGTTCTGACGACAGAAAACATACTTATAAGGAGTAAGTACTTTCTTTAGTGCGATAAATCTTAGAAGTACATAAAGATGATATTTACTATCAAAGTAATTATAAAAGAATTTTCGGAACAAAGGGCATTTTAAAAAGCAGTAAACAAAAATTCACTCTAAAACACTTTTAAAAACATTTTAGAGGCAGGAAACCTGCTGCATCAACATTAAACCTAGTTTAATACTGCATAAAAACGTTGGGGCTTAAACTGTTTATTTTTCATAACTATCTTTTTAATGTTTTGTTGATTATAAACATTAATGAATAAGAAAAAGTACAATATATTAACAATTATAATTACTGACCGAGTATCGATTAATACTGCTAAATGCTGTCCCACAACTGATTTGTCTCGTAATAAATTGTTTTCAACAAACAATTATTATTAATAGTCAGAAACAATTCCAATTCGTCCAACACAACGGCCATCGATTTTTGGCATATTGTTCCGATGTGTTGCTTCCTTGTTGTTTAATGTCTACCATCAAATTATCGCTGGGGCGTTTTATCCTATGTCAGGTTAAAATTAATTTCCGGTTTTGTAAAAGCGTAGGGGAGCGGCGTGGTCTAGTGGATATAGCGCTAGTATGCTGTGCTCCGGGTCCTGGGTTCGAATCCCGACTGTGGCAGAATATTATTTATTCTGTTAATTCGGTCGGGGGGCGACCCTAGGGTATGGAGACCCTCCTGGGGCAGACCCAGCCTCTATAAAGTGGGTACCCAAATTAATTGGGGAAAAACCTGGCGGCTGAGCGTGATCAAGACCTAATCACCTCATTGCACTGCCGTTGGCCTAGAAACAGTACGAATCTCTATATGTACTGAGCCCAAGACCCTTCATGGGTTGTAGTGGTACAGGTTTTTTTTTTTTTTTTTTTTTTTTTTTTTTTTAAAAGCGAGCTGGTGAACCTAGTGTTCAGTTTTACAAAACATAATTATTTACTACTAGGCTTACCACACAAACACGTGGACCTTGTTGCGGTACTTAGTATTATAGACTCAGGAGAACAAAAAAGTGTAATTCCGATGAAAACTCGAATTCGAAAATTATTTGGGCCACAATCTTTTTCCTCACTATATATTTCATACATAGGCTAGTAAAAGTAAAAAAGGATAACTATTTTTCATAATCGCAGTTCTTTTCTATGGTTTATTTTATATCTTATTATACTTTATTTCCGAATATATGTTTCCTAGTTTAAATTTATAATATCCTGATCACCACTAACAATGGAGGCCATTCTGACCTATACTTTCCTACCCACAAAACTAAAACTTTTGATATTTTCTTTATTATCCGCTATACTATCCTATGGAACTCTCTACCTACCTATATACGCCATGCTGCTTCTGCATGGCCATTCAAATCCCAACTTTTCCAACACTTTCTGTCATCCCAAACTAACGCTCAACAATAATGATATTTCCATTCTAGGTATTATATTTTAAATGAAGAAAACAAGTGTGTACTGTTTAAATTTAAATATTATTTGTCAATTCATTTATTTTTTTCAACACAATCGTTTCCAGAAGATTTTTTAAATATTTTTTGATGTAAAATATTTCTTCTTCTTTCTGATCTTATTATTGTAAATAATAACAAATTATGTCAAATTTTTCTGTTGGCCAGACGTATATTATTTTATACTTCAATCTAAATACCTGTTATTATTAAGGAACCCAGAATTAAATTATTTTCAATTCTATTCTATTATAAACATTTAATGTTTGCCAATACGTTTTTGAGCTAACTGAATTGCAAAATCGGTAAAGAGGCTATATCAGGAAATGGTAATAATGTGCAAAATTCAGCTTAATGTGATGTGCAGCCAAACCATCTTGCATGTCGAAAATAAATTAATGCTAGAAGGAATTAGTCCGCGTGGCAGCCAGTAAATGAAACAATTAAATAGTTTTGACAATTTACGGTCTGCCAACGTTTCGACACCCATTTTGGGTTATCATCGGGATGAATTGTAGGCGGGATCTAACAACAATGATTATTGACTTGAAATGTCTTCATTGTTGTCAGATCCCGCCTAAAATTCGTCCTGATGATGACCCACAATGGGTCTATATAATACTAATTATATCCATTACAAATTAATACTATTCGATGAATAATATCTTGGAAGGTGGAAGGTATCCACAATTCATGTTTATCATAGCTATTCATAATCCTAAACACGCAGCTAAAGTTCGTAGGTTGTATATTCCGTAAGCAAATTGATGGGGGTACATTGAAGATATAGTTGGACTAACATCTTAGCCTGAGGTGGAACTGAGATATGGCCGACGGGACTTCACAGGCTAAATGCTAAGTTATAACTATATGAGGCCAAGTCCCTGGGCTTGTAACAACTTGCCAAGAATTATCACCTGGACTTTCTTCATAAATATCCATTTAGCTTTCGCACTAACGGCTTTACCTTCACGGTTACCTCCCGCTTTACCAGCTATAGAGTATATATCATCACCACCGATTCACAATTTACTTTATCTAGAAAACAAGGATTGGAAAAGAAATAAATAATAAATAAAAAAAAACTGGTTCACGATTATTTGAAGCGGCTAGGTCTAACGAGTATTAGATAACAGAATACAGCACTGGAACAAAAAAACTTGTTTACATTTACCCATTAACAATAGTTAATCAATAAATAATAAAAACAAATACTGTCATCCACAGGAAGTGCTAATACTGTATAACTCCTTCATTAGGTAGTTTAGATAGCATTACAAATATATTGGCAAATTAAAAGTTACTAAACTTTTGAAAAAACAGTGGGAAGCAACGGACTTTATAATTAACTCAGACCATAGCACTTACAATTAATAGATAACGACATCTAATCTCTACGAAAATATTAACACTTAATTTTTTTATTAATGAAAAATCGTCGGGAAGAAGTGGTTTTGGCCAGACTAAGAAGCGGACACACAGCTACCTTCTAAAAGGACTCCACCCACCGACCTGTAGGACGTGCCAGGCACCTCTGACCCTGGAGCATATCATCCTGCCCAGCGAGGTCTACAACGGTGCAAGAAAAGAATTCGACATAGGCAACAAACTTGAAATAGTTCTGAGTGATTGTGAGATGAGTGTGCAAAAGCTATTAAAGTTTTTAAAGAAGTGTAAACTCTACAATTTGATATAGTTAATTATACATTTGGACTTAATGTTTATAATAAACTTTGTGACATAATGTTAACAATAATGATCTAAAAAACAAAAATAAGTATGTATAATGCTAATGACCCTATAAGGGTAGATGCATTTGTATAAATAAATATATTGGGTTGTAAAATAATTTTGCAGCGTTTTACAATATTTTGATTTATTCCTCTTCGTGTTTATAAATTCATGTATACTTGGTCAATAATTTTTACATGTTTTAAAAAAGGATAAGTTAGGGTGCTTTTATGCATCAGTTTCAACCGAGATTCCTTATCTTTAAGTGGCATTTTCCTAGTTCAAAACGAAAGAGAAAAAAATTAATTTTCGTCATTTAATGATTGATTTTTTACTCCATTCTCACTCTAACCCAGTATGTTCAATCCTTTCTTCCTCTTTCCTTAAAAACCTACGAGGCGCCTAAAAGGAGATGACCCCTGGACCTTTTAGTTAAAAATATTTTAAGAGGGCTTGCAATGGGAAGCTTCTCTACATGTATTTCATGTCATTGTATTATATAACTATGACATTTACTTGATGTATTTTTTTTTTTTAACAGTTGTAAATATTTTTAAAAAATGTTACAAAGAAAAAGGGTTTTTTATTTCCGAAAAAAAAGATCCGCTGCACAGACGATTAATAAACTTTGTAGTGTGTATAGCGATGATGCCTAGGAGAGAAAGCACCATCCGTATGTGGTTGGTTTGCTCGGTTCAGAACCGAAAATTTGGACTTGGAAGATGCAAAGCGCTCGGGTCGTTCATCAACTGTTGATGACCTAATTCCACCATAATTAATCAAAAATATTTAATTTTTAATTAAATTACCAAATAATTTAATTTATTTAAAATATTTTCAAGAATCTGAAGTTTTTATTAAAATCACCAATATAAAACGCTAAGAACTTAGTGATATCTAATACGATAGCATTAGAAAAGCATATATTAAAATGCATACATCTACTTGTAAACTAAATGTATATATATACTATGCACAATGCAAAAGTTCGAACCTGGTAGATGACCATAGGGTTTGTTTATGGTAATAAAAAATCTAATCCAGTCCTTCGGATGGAACGAAAATAGTGCCTGTGCGATGTCAGGTACTCGTTTAAAATTCCCAGCCTAATTAAACTTAGATAGCTAAAATTTAGAACTCACACTATACCTCTTCCGATCAGTCTCAGTAGCACAAAAGTGGCGTTAAATGAATAAACAAACACAATATTTAAGTAAAATTATGTTTATTTGGAAAATCTTTAAAATTAATTGTTAAATAATTCTACTAAACTATTAATAAAGACGAAAATTATAGGGGATAACCAAATTTTTTTAACCTCAAAAGCATTCAATCCTCCCAAGTCCTTTAAAAAATAGTTAAGTTTCCACACTACGTAACCAAAAATACCAAATACAAAATCCTACCATTTATCGAAAAAATAAAATAGAGAAAAATGAATAGTATTAAAACCTGCATATTTTCATTTATTTTATTTTTTAATGTATATCGGAAATTAATCTTATCTCCTGCCATACAATAAAAGATGGCATAAAATTCAACCTGGACCAATAAATTAATTTTTAATTATTTAATTTATTTTTTTTTAATTCATCCTAATTAAATCCTCCTCAATAAGCTTATAAAAAATTGAAAAATATTTCATCTGAGGGGAACTACAGTATTCAAAACTATTAGTAATAACATAAAAAATATTGTAAAAACAACGTTTGGTAACTAAAACTTTGTCGCTACAAACCATTTAACGCATATAAACTAGAAATATACACCAGAAATAGTCTTACATTTTAAAAAGCCACTTAGTTGCAATTTTTTTTTTTTTAAGTAGAGAAAATAATCCCTCTTGCCCTTGAGATTAAAGCTGGAGACTCCCTCTTTTAAGCCGGGAATACTAAAGCGCATGGAGTGGAAGAATCGGCTTCTCTTGACTAAAGGGAACTGGCTTAGTCCTGTAATCGCTTTAGCGGAAGCTTTCTGTTATTAAGTGATGTAGGGTCCTATCTATGCCGGCCGGGGTACTTGCGAATATCGGGCTTACAGCTCAAACCATTTGGTATGCGTAGGCCTACGATGTGGCATGCCTTTAAAAAATAGTGGGATATTAACTATTAAAATGAATACTTATAAATAATAACGAAAAGCTTTAATGAGGGTTGAGAAACGTTGGTAGTATATTTTTGTGTTGGTAGTATATCAAAGTAATACATACTTTATTTTTCTTAAGCCACCCAGTCTGTTCCTTTTTCAAAATAAAGATAAAGTTTCATCTAAGCCTTATGGAGCTCAAATTATAAAGCTGAAAAGTTGGCTTCTTTATTCTGAACTTTTGTGTAAAAGTGTTACGTGGCTGTTTCTGAAGTATACAGAAGTAAAAGTAGTCATTTTAAAGATTGACAAAACTTTTTTTTTTTTCTTTTTTTTTTAAAGGTGAAATGAGAGTAGATTCTTGCAGGAGTACCGCAAGTATCAATCATGCATCCTTCAGTATACTTTTCGTAAAAAGTGTAACGAAATTAAATTAAACACTATACTATGAGCTATAATGACACCTTGAGTGTAAAGAACCATACTCGAATTAAATCCAGGAGAAATTTTCCTTGGTATTGGCACTATCTACGCATACGCAATAGCTAACCAAATCTATTAGCTATTTTTATTACGTTTGTAACTCATGCAAATCATAAGTTAAATTTTAGGAGATTCTTTATCCCGAACTATATACACTCAGCATTATCTTTACATCTATTTAAATCCTCAGTTCACTTGCTGGAAACAAGACCAAGCTTTTCAGACATTTATATCTATTTCAATAGAATAAAACCTTCGATCGGTTCTTTCTTATTGGTTCTAATGCCTGCCTACTGGAACTACACTTCTTACTATATAGGTAATGAGTCTTCCTTATCCTCATTTAAGTCTCTCCTTTTGCATTATCTTTTATCCCAAAATGATGCTGACCGTCAAATATTTAATATGAATTTCGATATATAAAAAAAAAAAAATCATCTTTTAATTTTCTCAGATATGTGTTTAAATTTTTCATTCTATAGTTTTATTTTTATATATAAGTATACATTTTTTACACAAATTATAATTTTTATACATAAATTATAGATATTTTGATTCCAGGTATTAAAATTTGATTGAAGAAAATAAGTGCCTACTGTTCAAATGTTATATTGTTTGTCAATTCATTTATTTTCCATTATGTGTTAGCACAATCAAAAGTTATTTCTTCTTTATTTAATGTGTAATATTTCTTATTCTCATTATTGTAAATAATAAATAACTACGTTAATTTTGTCTGTTGGCCAGACATATTATATTATTTTATAATTCAATGTACACACCTGTTATTCTTAAGGGACCCGCCCAGTCCCAGAACGATTTTTTTTTCTATTCTATTTTTGTTATCTCTACTTTACGTGTTTGTAATTAATTATTCATTTGTACATGTATTCTGACAAGATAAGTTATTCTCTATTATTGTGACACCTTTTTTTACTCTAGAAGGACTAAGCCCTCAAATAAAATATTTTTTTAATTTTATATTCCTGATTATTTTTAACATAACAGTGTACTATGAAATACTCAATTATTGTTTAGTAGATGACGGTTTTCACAACGTTGATAAATTTATATCTACACCATTTAAATAACATGAAGTAAAAATAACAGTAATGATTGGATATGTTATTTAGATTTAAAAACTGCTAATATTGCTTTCCTAATTTTTTTATGATTTCTCAAAGATGGAGTACGTTCAATCCAACCTAAGGGTAAGTTATTTCCATTGAAACAAACGCCTAAAACAAAAATGTTCCATTGAGGAGGTTAAAACTGGTGAAATAAGAGTAGATCCGAGACTTTATGTAATAGGTCCCTCGGGGAGCGTGAATAGACAGAACAATCCCCTATCAACTCGCCTCCTTTCTTCCAAGTCCCTTTGATCATCTTCGCCTCAGGGCGAGCGGTATTAGCTTGTCTCAACAATCAGGTGGAGGAACCATATAAGAAAAAAAAAAGAGAGGAAAAGAAAAAAACAATATATTTTTCATTGATGTTTTGGCACAGTAAAATACATAATTTTCTCCCCATTTAACATAGAAGAAATAAAAAGGCTGGACAATATTTTTAATTTTTTTTTAAATTTATATATTTGATCATTTCCTCAAAATTTGAATTAATAATCTTCGGCGGTACTGCCCTTTAAGGACATGGGCCTCATTATAGATTGCTCGCCTGGCTTGTCTATCGGCAGGAACCACTCTAACTCCAAGTTGGCGCAGGTCTACCTTAACATCATCTAGCCCTTCTGGAATTCTTATTCTGGGGCGTCCGAGCTTTTAGGTACTATCATCTATCCGGTTATTCAAAGAGTAATTTTCTTGGAATAGGATCTTGCTTCACTCCACATGTCCGAGCCACCTCGACCTTCCAGTTTAACTTTCACTTACCTATATATGAAATATATAGTAAGGGAAAGAATTGCGATCGTGAAAAATTTTGAATTTCAGTTTTCAACGGAAATACACGTTTTAGGGTTCCCTGAGTATAAATGACCAATTTCCCAAAAAGGTCTGTGTGTGTGTGTGTGTGTGAGTGTGTAGTCAAGTCCAGTGCGAAAACAAAAATCTTATGAAACTAAATTTTATATTAAGGACAACTATATATATAACTGTGAAGGCCCACACAGCAATTAAGTGTCTAGTTATCTGAGGTTAACTGTTTATCATTTATCATTTTTCATTGTACGGCGAATGTTTTCAGTTTGTTTTTCAAGTTGTTAATTGTTTGTTTTTTTATGTTTAATCCAGTGTCGTTTTTCTATTATATATCAATTAAATGATAAAATGTATTATTTAAATAGTTTACTATTATTATTTTTTTATATATTATTATCTTATATTATTATAGTTTTTTTCAAGAGCCGAATATATGGACATTTATTATTAACTAGCCTCATGTTGGCAATTGAAGATACTTATAATTTGAATTGATTTGTACAAGAATGTAAATCTTAAACAAATAAAATTCTATTCTATTCTATTCTATATATATATATATATGTGAGTTCTCTGCCAGTCTCGAGGTTCATTCAATAAACGATTGTGTTTAAACTACGTTTTGGGAATTTATTATTCTCATATTCATGTATTAACTGTGAAACAAAAATGATGTAATAAATTTAAGAATGCAGTGGATTCACAACGAATGGATGTATAGTATTTTAATAGAAATCCTAACGTGAATTTATATTTTTCCAAATGTTAGAAATACATATAAAATAAATTAAAACAAATTTAGAACAATATAGTGTCTTACCTAAAATTGTCTAGATATAACAATGTCTAAAACAGCACTCACCAAATATGCTATGAATGGTTCAGAGAGAGGTAGGAAAGGATTTTCCAAACTACTGTGGTCCGAGAATTATTTATTTTATTTTTTTTGTTACCTGCTGTATAAAAGTATTATTATTATTTTTGATACGTGATGTTAATATGAGTTAATTAAATTTTCATAACAAAGATCAAGATTTGGGACATTTGATTTTTTGTTTACGGTGATACTAGTAACACATCACAGCTTCGAACTAGTGCGATTTAAATTTAATATTATTTTTTTTTAAATCACCATTTTTTAAATCAGCATTGCGATTGAAAGTTTTTCATAACCAAAATTGCGCTTAACAAGAAAATATTATATTTATTTTAAAAAGTCTAAGATTTATTTATTTCACAGTCGACATAAATGAATAACTATATGTTCAATGTTGAGAGGACTTTACATTACAAAACATGAACATATTTTAAAGTAAACCTTAAAAGGACTACATACACATAACTCGTCTATGCAATAGGTCCACAAAACATAGAATTACACAAAATATATTACACCATCTATCAGTATAATTATTAAAAATAGCTAATTACAGATAAGTGCCAAAGAACCCAACCTTATTATAGGGCTTTAAACTCTTCATAGTACTTTTTCTTCAGTTCTCAAACGACACAATGAAACGTGATCATTATACGATTCCAGAATCAATTTATAAAGCTCTTTTTGCGGAACCTTCCCGTCCCGGAGTCCCAATTAATATAGAATATGTCATGCAAGCCATCCGATATAAGGCATACTGTCATGAAATCCCTTATAGAATATATTTCCTTGAAAATACGGCATTATTTTTTTTTCCTGACAATGCAAAAATCTATAAAAGATAAAGTTGCCTTTCAGTACTGATTGTGACGGTTCTCTTTTCGAGTAATTGACCAAATCATGTGATGCCCGCTCTTCCTACTGATGCTATTGATTCTTCTTCAACAATGAGACATAATGGGAATTTTCTTGAAATATATATTCCAAAGAATGTTTCGATAAAAAGCAACAGCTAGTTTCTAATAGTCATTACTCTTTACTCTAATTGCTTGACATCGTTGTTTTAAAAAGGTAGATAGCTTTATCAGATGTGATGTATTAAAAAAAAAAAAAAAATATATATATATATATATAATATATATATATATATATATATATATATATTTTTTTCTTCTTCTTCTTCATCTTTCCTCTCTACCGCACAGCAGTGTGAGGAGGTCGCTTGTAAAGGCTGATCCAGGCATTCCTATTATGCGCCATTTCCCCTGCTGATCTCCAATCTATATGTCTTTTTCTGCAGGCCTTCCTGATCCCATCCTCCCAAGTCTTCCTAGGTCTTCCTCTTGGTCTCCTTCCATCTACTTTCAGCTGATATGTTGCTTTTGCCACCCGATCCTCCGACATTCTTGAGACATGACTGTACCATCTTAGCTGAATTTCTTCAATTCAATATTTCTTCTCCTCGGCCGGTCTGACATCGAGGTTGGATCTTATTATGGCATTTCTCATCCTATCTCTCCTCGTCTTACCCTCAACTTTCAACGTTTAGTGGTGAGGGCCCAGGATTCGCTGGCATACGTCAATATAGGTAAGAAGGTTGTTTTGTATACTACTATTTTTGTATGTTTGGAGACCTCTCTTTTGCCTATAAAGCCCTTCTTAAGAGATAGGAAACACCTTCCGGCAGACTTTATTCTTTCCTTTATGTCTTCGTCCACCCAGCCCTGCTCATATATATATATTATATATATAATTATTATTCAAATAATATTTTAATTCAATAATATTTATTGATTATATTGAAAATAAAATTGTACATTATATACCGCACAGTTACTTTAATGTTATTCTTGTTTGTTTCCTCTAGTAGCAATTATTTGCATGCTAATATTTTACGATTTTGTTATTGTATACGTTTATTTATTTTGATTTTATTTTATGTAATTTGACTTTCCTTTTGTTTATATTGTAAATATTGTATGAATGAGATCCTGTAGCACTATTATTATTGTCTATTATGACAAATTGTAATATATACGAAAAAAAAAAATGTTTACAAATAATAACACAATTTAGTGCTGCATAATACCTCTATACGCAAAGCATGTTTTTAAACTTAATTTTAAAACAAATTATTTATCTCCTCGGCTATCAATATTCGGAATAAATTTACACAAAATTACACAGGTCATATGACATTAAACATTTTATGTAAATATAAAACATTTTTACCAATAATATAATCATTGGAATGAGCAGTATAATAATAACATATATATGCACACATCATTTTTTAAAATATTAATATGGCGTATGTGCAATTTTTATTAATAATATAAGTCATAGCAGTATAATATTTATTTTCTTTTTTAGTATTTTTTTTTTTTGCCTGGCACAAGAAGTTAACAACTTAAATATAATTTAAAACACTATATAAAATATACTTCAGTAGCATATTGTTGTTATTAAGGAATAATCATAGATTCTTCAGAGAAGGAAACATATTCAAAATTAATGAAAACGTTATAAAGGGTATGGTCCCATTTATATGAGGAAAGAACCAGCTAAATCAATTTTCTCTTCTTCCTTTTTCATTTTTTATATTTTTAATTATTAAGATTTCAATTACGCATGCTTATGGTTTCAGTGTATCGATTAAACTTCACTGGTCATGTTGTTTTTTTTTCCTTATCCCGTATCCTACGCCAGGAAAAACACACTACTTAATAGAAAATAAAGCTGTATTATTTTTTTTATTTTTTAGGAACAATGTCTAATTCCCATGATCTTTATGAAAATTACAATGTTTACTTATTAAATTTCATACCTTGGTACCATGTTGTTGGATTATATTTTTTTTTTGCAACAATATTTGAGAGGTTAATGGTACTATATTGATTTAAGACGATTTTACAGGAAGCGCGAACATCTGTCATTAATCAATTATCAAATAAAATTAATTTGATTTTTTTCGAAATAAAATTTAGAATTTTTTTTTACTATATTAATAACATTTTTTATATTGGTACGATTTGGAACGAAATTAAATGACCAATTAACACTTTTTAGAAATAATTGAATTTTGAATAGCGATTTAAAAGGACTTGTTTAGACGAAATCGGATTGCTAATTTCGATTAAACTAAACAATTGGAATACAATTTTGTCAAAAAATGAATTTAGTAAAATGTCCTTAGGTACCTTTTGGAAATTAACGTCTCTTTTGATGAATGGAAATTCTAAATAGGGTTTTGGAAACATGATACAGTTCAAACCACATGTTAAATACGTAAAGCATTTGGAATGTTTCATTAGAGTTTCAAATGAAAAACCGAACTTTTGAAATTGATACCTTAAACTCATAATACGATTTTCCAGAAAAAAAAAGATAGAAATCAACAATGATTTATTTTATGGAACTATCAAAAGCCCGAAAAGGACTAATTTACTATTTCAAAGGATATGCCCGATTTTCATATTCTATTTTTCTATCTATCCATAAAATCAGTATGTGGAAGACTACAATTGGTCATTGTTCTGATTTTTTTAAAAAGCGTGAAACGCCAAAACTAATTGTAGAAACCATATTGAGAACCATAGAAACCATAGAAACCACTTCCAGTTACAAGATGTTTTAAACTGAAAATCAAAAGGTGGGTCATACCATTTCGGGTCTATTTCCCGGCATCTAGCTCTAATCCAAGTTATTTCGGTCTCCCACTTCCCCCTTCTTTTCAGATAAAAATCCCAGGCCCTACGGCTTAGGGCATTTCGCACTGTTAAAATATTGAAAGGTTAATTTCCTAGAGCTTTAGTATTTCGCGGTAGATCCTTCCGAATCCGGAGTGGCCCGGAGCATAAATGGGTATCTCTGAAAAGAGAAATGAGATCTGCATCAATTTAAGGCAAATGAATGATGAATTTTAGAAAAGGGAATTAGGCTCATCAAGAAAAGGGAAAGTACTTGTTAATGAGTTACAAATGAAGCAATAATCTAGAGAATATTAAGTGATTATTGATATTATACTCATTCCAATTTTTTATCATCACTATAAAAATAAATTATTCTATGTGGTTTAACATTCTTAGAAGAATTTGTAAATTCGAACCAAGCAAACATAAAATAATTTTTTTCCTTTTATATATGATTAGTTCTTCTCCTAACGAATAGCAAACTGAGGAGAAAACGAAGTTGGAATATGGAGCAAGTTCAATATATCTTGCCATAAACCATTTTACCTCCTAAGCTAACTATACAAGCTAGACGATAAAAACTCATTTTATTTAAAACTAAACTTAGTAAATCTCAACTGTACCCTACACCACGACCTTAATATTCCATTTATTTTAGACCTGGTATCATCCAAATTCTCCAAATTTCATCAGAACCTTCTTCATCACCCTAATCCTCTTGCTCAATCGCTCTCCAGCTCCACCCATCCCTACAATCCTCCTCGAAGATTGAAACGGCAGTGGCCCCGCGACGTTTTGTAAACATTTATTCTGGAGTTCTGACACTGGTCAGATCCTCCACTCATGTACTGTATGTTTGTGGCTAATCCGCCCTAGCTCGGTCTCCACTGGCTTACACCAGTGAAGCGCCGGGTGAGAGGCGCTGGGATCTCTTGGATTCGGCTTCTCCCCCCACTTGTGGAGGGAGCAGCGGATTCTAGGGTCCCTTTAGCAGATTGTATATATTGTATATAATTAACTTTGCTTGTATGATTTTTATTTATTTCCCAACTTGTATTTATCTCTACTACAGGTTGTTGTTTTGATTTGTTTTTTGTTCTTTTGTTTTTATTAATTGTTATTTTCTTGTATATATTTGAATTAATTTATTTCCGATTTTATGTAATTTGACTTTATCATCATTATTCTGTATATATTGTATGAATGTGTACTACATCTCTATTACTACTGTTCATTATGTAACGAACTGTAATATTTCTCAATAAAAAAAAAAAAAAAAAAAAAAAAAAAACTTAGTGAAAACGTAATAGTTCATTGGTCGTTTAATATAATGGCAAGGGTCACCTATATCATAGTAGCTAGCACAACAACCTTCTATGCCAAAGACCATGGGTTCATACCCGCAGGTGGCGCACTAGATTTTTTAATAGGTATAAAAAATCCTTAGTTATGCCGTCCTCGTACGTAAAAAGGTGACCCCGAGCCTGTGCGATGTCAGCTACTCGTTAAAGATCCCTATCCTAATTAAACCTGAATAGGCAAAACTTAGGACTCCCACTGTAGCATCGTCCGATTAGCCACAGTAGCATAAGGTGACGTTAAACAAATAAACAATTGGTTTTAGTAAAAACCTAATGTTGAGGCAAAGCCTTAAAACGTTAAAATATTGGATAAAGATATAATTATGAAATCGTTGATAGTGAAATATTATTGAATGAAGAGTTGATCCATTCACTGAAATAAAATTGAAAACTTGTATACTTAAAATTCGAATTACTTAAGCAGATAATAATGGAGGCAGATTAAAAGGCTAATGTATGTTGTAGACAAATATTGTAAAACACCAATGTAACTAAACTTCAATATAATGGTATCCGGGTTCGAGAAGGTGGACATATCAAAGAGCAAAATGTTAGACACTTCATTCTATTTTTTCTAGCTAATTTGTTTTCTGGCAATATAGATAAAAGGTTAAAAAAAAAAAAAAAATTCACACCCTTCACACGTGAACCAGGACCATCTCGTATGACTTACTTTTAGGACCGTCTTCTTAAAACTCATAGAAGACTCCGGCCACTGTTACCCGTGCTGTATATCAAGCCAAACTGAAAGAGGGCACACCTTAACTGAACATATAAAAAATATGCTGGATTACCTAGGGCAGAAAAACCTTCCTGCTACAAAAGACCACAAAGAACTCTTGTGGAATGAATGTGCGTCAATTTGCAGCAGCACTAGCAAAAAAATTGATATGATTTTAGAAATCCACTCTCACGAGGTTTTTGTCCATGCTAATTAGTAAATTAGATAACAAAAAACACTTTCTTCGGGAAATTCTGGGAAGATTCTAATCTTAATTATTATAAATAGAACAATTTAGGGAAATTATTTTCTTTATGACAGAAGGGATCCCATATTTTAAGCCCTCTAATTTAAATAGAATAAATAATAGCGCCCTATTCTCTCTAATAATTGCAATACAAGATTTGGACTTAAGCAGCTAATAAACATAGTATTCTTTAACTTCCCATATAAATGATCGAGGCGGCTGAAACATCAGGATCAGAGCCCATCTATACTGCATCTTTTTCAAGGTTGTATAACTTAGTTTAAAAAACTCTATAACCCATAAGGGTTTAAGAGATCCAATATTATATAGAGCCACTTATCTAGTAACATACATGCACATGACTGGACGGTGTAAAGTTAAAATACTTTAACGATTATCGTACCTTTTTTATTACATTTTTTCGTATTCCAAAACGAAATAATGATTTTTTTCCTAATGCGCAATTCTTTAAAGAGCATGAGATTAGAAAACAAATAAATAAAGGTTAACTTAAGAATAGTGAAAAGACATTTTATTTTTATGTGAGTTGTTGTAAATAACTTTTAGTTGTTTTCCATATGGGTCAGTAAATGAAATTTGTGGATACACATTATGTTTATACATATACAATAATATAAAGGACGTGTGAAATTTATGCTCAGGGAATATTGGACCGTTGTGACAGGTTAGAAGATGAGAAACCTCGGAGAGGTGACAAGTTGATAGAAGGCGAAGCTGTCAGCCTGATGTATTGGCACCGCTGCTGTAGACATTGCTTTCGACTCAGATGTTCCGGCTGAACCGCCGATTGACTATTTCACGTCATAAACATTTTCAGATGTTCCAGAGTATTTTCTTATGGCTTAATTATTATCATTTTTATTAATTATTATTATTATTTTTTTTTATGATTAGTTTTTCATTCCCATCGGAAATATTTCATCAACAAAAACGGAAACTATTTTATTTTTAAATTAAATATCATTTATTTATGTATGCATATTACAATAGTAAGTATTATTATGAGAAATTATTATCAAACTGTAGGTCCATATATAGAGTATTTTGCACTCAATAAAACTTTAAATATATAGCTAAACTACACATAAATCCTCTTATTGTCTTTTTTTTAAAAATGATATTTCAATTTAGTCATATTAATTAAATCCTGAACATAAGGTCAGGTATGGTGTAGTGGCTAGCATAAACATCATATGCCCAATATCAAATGTTCGAACCCGGCAGATGTCAGGAACTCAATGTCAGTTAAAGATTTGTATCCTAATGAAACCTAGAAAGGAAAAAATTAGGACTTCTACAGTACACGATTAGCCCCAGCAGCATTAGGTGACGTTAAATTAAAAAACAATAAACAAATACGGAATACTTGTCTGTAAGTATGTTTAGATTTTGGCTTTGTTTCATTGATTTTCAAATATAAAAAGCTGTTATTTTTATGTAAACTGTTTAAATGTATTTGTACGTTTTATTACATAGACTAATTCGATAAAAGAAAATATTGTGAAGATAAAATTAATCATATAGCAACAATGAATTGATGGTAGAAAGTCTATTAGTACTTGCAGTCTCCCTAGTGATGTGTGTCAGCTTAATTATGGCGACAATATATCAACCCTGAGACAAATGAGCCTGATACTAGATCTGATTTGGTATTAGCAAACCAATGATTAAGTACCTGATCGCTGAGGTTATAAATAAACCTTCAGTAAGCCAGGGGAGGAATTGAATAGTCGCTATAGATAACTTCTATCTTTTTTCCTGCCAATTACTTTTAATAAAATTTTAATTATAAAATAAATAACTAGGTCCTCGTAATTTACAAAGGAGTGAGTAAAAGTATAAATAGAAAAAAAAAAATAAAAATCAGTCCTTCAAACTAAACATTTCGGAATCAACTTTTATCAAAGGAAAAAATTAGCAGATTATCAGCCAAGTTTTTGGATCTCGGCTTTGACTTTTACTAACGAAAAACATGCTGAACATAAAAATGTTTTTTATAATTAATAAAGGTTTGAGTTTGTTCACTGTATTCATAGAATGTTTCAATAAGGGCATTCCTAAAAACCAGTGGGAGTTAAAAGCACTTTAATAAGGTATCTTGAACACCCACGGAACTTTCCGACATCCGTCTGACTCAATTTTTTTTTTTTTTTTTAACTCTATCTCACAACTTCTTTAAAGCAAAATCATTTAACCCATAAAGTTTATACTTGTTCAACATCCATTGTGTAATAATCATAGACCCTGTAGTAATTCCTTGTTTAGAAATCTCCAATTAATCTATCTCTATCTCACCGTACTGTGACTCTAGTAATCTGCCAAAGTTGTGGACTGTTTGATGAGGTTGAGGTGAGCCTGATGATACCGAGGAAATGACGCTGTCCAGTGCATAGGTTGCTCTGTCTTTTCTATGCTAGTAGGTTCTTTGTGAATTATAATGTCTTGAAACTATAAGCATCTGTATGTAAATGTAGTCACTAAATGTTACCCTGTGCACTTGCTGAATAGGTCATTACCTACAGATTTGTAGACAGTTTGCTCTAGCAATGCATCATCAAAATCTTAACCATACATCCTTAAATCTCATACCCGTTTCTACCTTGAACTATAGCGTCATTTAAATCTGGTCCTTCTACTCCTTAATAATTAATATTCTATATGTAAATACAGATAAATTTGGCCATGATTATGTTCATTCGACCTAAATTAACAAAAGTTTAGAAATATAACAGTTTATATAGCTGTTTACAGGCAATCAACTGATATGAAATGGATCAAAAGAAAATGACCAATCACCACTGCTAATTACAAAACGTTATATTTCTGCTATTTCTTAACCAATATTGATTATCACAAAAGAGAGAAGCTATTTCTTCGGTCGTACTGCGGATAGGAGGATTTTTTTTTATTCGTTGTTGTTTGTTGTTTATTTATTTAACGTCACTTTCTGCAACTATGGCTAATCGGACGATGCTACAGTGGGAGTCTTAAATTTCCCAATCCAGGTTTTATTAGGATAGGGATCTTTAACGAGTACCTGACATCGCACAGGCTCGGGACCACCTTTTAACGACCCCTCCTTGCATAACTAAGGATTTTTTACTCTTATTAAGGATTACAAAATCCTAGAACCACCAGCGGGTTTGACCTTGGCATAGGAGGCTGTTATACTAACTTCCCAGCTACAAATGATCCCAGACTTTAAGCCGTTATTTAGGTAGTAGGTATCTAGAAACGTAAGACTTCAAATTTTCATCCACTAGAAATTTTCATTTTTCAAAATAATACAACAAAAGCAATTATACTATACTTATTTACTGTTTCCTTTCGGGCGTAATAATCTAGAAATTTATCGCCCTAAAACACCTTACCTACCTACCTACTGTTTCCTTTGATTTTTTTTTTTTTTTTTTTTCATTGAAATAATTTAAGTTCAAAGTTCTTGACTCCAGAACACTTTTCATTCTTTCTCAATCTCCAAAAATAACCGAGCACTGGGGAAATTATATCTCTTATACTTTACGACGACCAAGTACATCACGTTGTACTATTTCTTAAACTATATATAATTTTTTTCTATATTCGAAAATAAATGAGTTATAAGCGAATATAAAGGCAAGATTTTAATTTTTTTTTTTTGAATATTGCGGCTTATTTTGGGTAAAACAATTGAGTTGTGGACATGTATATTGGTGAAATTTCAATTTTGTTTCTTTTTTATAATTAATCGCGGTGTCCTGATTAAAAAACTCTATAAATGTTAAAGGAAACTGAGTTATAAAATCAATTCATTTTTAATTAGCCTTAATATTAAAGATGCTAAGAACGTCGAAGAGTTAGGATTATCGTCGGATGCCAAGGTATTTTTCTAGCAAATTTCAAAAAAATCGGTATAGTAACTTCGGAGAAAAGTCGGGGTTGGCTTTTGTTTTTTATTCTTTATTCGGGTTCTACGTATCTTGAGGGGCAAGACCTCATATTTGTAGGAGGGAGAAGGGGGAGTATTTTTTGAAATTTTTGTGTTGGATTACATAGGTTCATTGTTGGAAATAATGAACCAAAAGTATTCAATTTAAACCGAAATTTATAAATTACATATAGTTATAAAATTCAATATATGGTTAGTATGATTTTATGCCCTTGAATAGAGGACGAATCTACATAACTACAAATCCATATATAACACATCATTTTAAATAAAAAATGATAAAGAGCTCATTGGGGTTGTAAAATAAATTCGATAATATTCATGACATCATAATTCTCCCTTTTATATGAAAACCGAAGAAACAACAGTTTGCCAGATGTTTGCAGCGGGCATATACTACTACGAACATTTAGCGTCAGGCAATGGCAATTTGCATAATGGTTTCCGATAACAGACTTCTATTGGCTATAAAGCTGCCTCCTTAAAGGCCACTGATATGTTTAACAGTATACAGAAGAATTTCCTTCGTGTGTTACTATAATACGCCGCACTTCAGGCTGCTATCTTGCCAACATAAGGCGAATATGATTACCAGAAGTACCTAAAACTCAATGTATTCTCGTTTTGTAAATGTGCACTTATTTCGCTTACATACTTCTATGTGTTATTTACAGATTTTTTTTGCTTCTACCTCATCTTTATTGAACTGTTTGTGCCAAACCACCTTTATCATAAATCAGTCTATAAATTTGGGTGGCATTTTGAATAAGAAGCATCTGAATCTTCAAAAGAAGTCTAGAAGAATTAATAAATAATTCTTTAGCAAAACTTAAATAATAATTCAATATAAATATTGTTTCAATAAAAAAAAAATTATATATATATATATATATATATATATATATATATATATATATATATATATATATATAAAGTTTCACATAAAATGTCCGTTTTTATAGTTTCTGAAATACAAATATGTTTTATTTTTTAGTTCTATTTACACACACATATACAGGCTATATTGCGGAGTTCGTCATTTTGATTTCGGACCTTCAAAAGATTTATATCAAGTTAAATAGATAGACATAAATAATTATAATTATATTATATAATTATATATTATAATATATTATATTATTGTATATAATATAGTTAAAATCATTAGAGTCATTTAAGTGAAAATAACCACGCTTATATGCATCTAAAATATAAATATGTTTTATTTTTTAGTTCTATTTACAAACACATATACAGGCTATATTGCGGAGTTCGTCATTTTGATTTCGGACCTTCAAAAGATTTATATGCAAGTTAAATAGATAGACATAAATATATAGAAAAGTCTGTTTTTACTTTTCTAAATTACATCAAATTGAAAATAAACAAATAAAAAATAAGTAATCAGACACATTACATGGTCTATTGACCGTCCGTGTAGTCTGTGTTTATTGACAAATCGAATTTAACAGATTCACTAATATTTAAATTCTTTCGTTAGCAACATTCTATAAGAGAAAGCCGATCTGGAGAAATTAACTAACGCCAGCCAAACTTTTCCATTTGATAACTCTAAAATTTGATCCCCCCTGAAAATTGAAATTTTTAGAATTAAATTATGTTTTTCTAAACTCTGAAAGTATCGAACAGGCAGCCAAAAAGTGAAAAAGATCTTCTTTTTCATTTTTATTGCACAAACTACATATATTATTTGTTTTCATGAATTTTTTATAATTAAGTTTTAAAACATCACCCCTAATTTTTATTACCCATCAAATTCCCTTCAGAAAACATCCGTCAGTAATGTAATTTACTGTGGCTAGATGTAGATAAAAGGAGGTACGAAGTGCCCCTGAGCCATGAAACTCATGCCCCCAGAAGTCTTAACGACTGAACTAAACACATCCGTAATAGGATACATTGTTGTTTGTTGTTGCAAGTTAAATACAACTTGTCGTTTTTTCATACAACTAGACTTCATAATAACGGAGAAAACTCTAATTCAAAAATGTTCGCTACCACAATACTTCCTCTTTCTATATATTTCATGTATATATATATATATATAGGGATCACTTGTAGCTGGGTGGCTAGCGTAACAGCTTTCTCATGCTAAAGGTCACGGGTTCAAACCCGCAGGTGGTCCTAGGATTTTTTAATGGGAGTAAAAAATCCTTAGTTACGCCGTCCTTCGGAGGGGATGTTAAAAGGTGGTCCTGAGCCTGTGCGATGTCAAGTACTCGTTAAAGATTCCTATCCTAATAAAACCTGGATAGGCAAAATTTAGTACTCCCACTGTAGCATCGTCCGATTAGCCATAGTAGCATAAAGCGACGTTAAATAAATAAACAATAAACAAACATGTATATATATTCACTTTATGAGAAAGTAAACCTATATGAAATGGGCAATTCCTGACAAATCAAATTAATAAAGTTAAATGTATACAATACCAAATATACTTCAGTAAAAATTAGTTAAGAAATTGAAAATTTAAAAAAAAAAACTAGTTTCTAAAACAGATTGTATCAAGCAATGATATTCTATTGAGTGAAAGAAAAGAACAAATCTGAAATTATGAAATAGCAATATTTTTTTATCATCTGATGCTTAACATATTGAATTCATGTATTTCCATTAAGCGTTGAATTAATTGGAAGCTTAAGTTCCATAGATACTATATAAACTGTAGAAAGAGGCGTTACCACTTACTTGAACCGTAACAAAGCTGCTACTTTAATTTCCGTAGACGGCTGTAAGGCTTTTGATTCAGTGTGTCATGAACAGCTTTGCAAGATGCTTCCTTCGCTCCCGAATGCTCAGAGAAGGAGCATTCATTAATAACATTGTTAAAGAAAGTTTGTAATGAATATTAATTCTGTTAATCATTCACTTAAATCAGTATTTTTTCCGGATCTTGTACTATGTATTAGTTGATATAGCATTTGCAAGAAATAACAATTAATAAGGTAAACACGTTAGATTCCTTAGCAGTATTTAATTTTGAATAAAAGATTCGTATGTATGTGTAATGATAATTTTAACATACTTTTATAAAGGCTTGCGAAAAAAATACAAATAACTGTAAAATTACCCTAAATCGAATAATGCAGAGTATAATAGACAGCTTATTTCGAACGATTTAAAACTTTTATTTATTTCACCTTAATTCACCCCTCTGAATAAATTATATACTAACTATAAAATATACATACCGGCTAAAAAAATATTATAAAAGAGTTGATTTTTATTTGTTCCATACTAAAGTCGCTCAGATCTGTCTATATTATATATATATATATATATTTATATATATATATATATATATTATATATATATATATATATATATATATATATATCATATATAGTTTATATATAAATATATAATATAATAATAACTGATACTCAAGTCATAAATCAACCAATGTATAATTGATTTCCTAATAAAAACGTATAAACGAAGGACTCGTAGTCTTTTGAAGGTTGCATAACAATTTTAAATAATCTAACTATCGATCAGAGAATAAATGTTATTTTTACGTCGGTTTAAAAGAAAATATCGAACGAGGAAATAACTAAACGGGTACTAGTGTAAGTATCACACACATTTCAGTATCAGGTGAACAACCTAAATAGACAACAGAGAACTGTTATAAATAACTGTACAACAGTATCAAAGTACGAAGGAAGTTATTAATATTATATAATTAACACCATAGAGCTCTTGAAAACAGATTCTCTCGTGTTTATCATAAAAACTATATATAAATATATATAAACATATATATATATATATATATATATATATATATATATATATATATATTATATATATATATATGTTTATATTATCAATATCATTAATCAATATCATATAGTATATATTTTTTCAATGTATATTAATAATTGAAAATATTTATAAGGTATTGTAAATTAAAAATAATAAATTAAATTTAACTTAATTTTGGTTCCGGCATACGAGTATTTAATTCTTTTTTATTTTATTTATTTGTTGAGATATATTACAATTTGTTTCTATATGAACATTATTAATAGTGATATAAGATCCCATTCACACAATATATTAGTATACAATGATAAAGTCAAATTAAATAAAATATAAATTCTAAAGTTTTAATACAACAATATTTCACAACAAAATCAAAAATACATCCTGATTAAATAATTTAATGATGAATATTTAATTGCGAACAAAGCAGGAACATTTATTTATTGACAACACAAAGAAAAAAAATTATTTATTAATGCTTGAACCTCACAGTTCCGTTCTTGGCTTCCTTGGACTTAAGCTCTTACCCACGAAAAGGACTAAAGATTAATATTTCAAAGGGTATGTCCGATATTTGTATTTTAGGGACCGTTTTAATTTTTTTATCTAAAGGAAGTACCCAGTATTGTTGAAAGGATTTTTAATAATGCTTTAAACTATATACTTAATCGCATAGAATCTGGCCCTACAGTGTTGGTCAAGGTTAGCTTTTATAGAAAAGGTAAATCAATGAAAACAAAAACAAAATTATAATAATAACATAAAGTACTGTCCACAGTATATGAAAAAAATGAGAAATACATAATTATAACAAAAATTGTATTTATCAACATAAGCATAATTAAAATAAGTTTAATATGGTGCGACTAAAAAATAAATTAAATTAATTATTAAAATAATGAGGAATTTCGCTAGAGCAAACATTAATATAAAATAAAAGAATATTATTAATGTTTATTACAAGTATGTTTCTTTTGACGTAATATGATGTATTTAAGTAGTGTTGTGAATTTGCCGCCATTCCAAAGGGTGCCGAAAAATTTTTTATATTTATATGATGTAATCATAGGAATATATAAAAAGTTATTTTAAAATAAAGTCGAATTCACGGTTATTAAGTAAGACACATTGTTGAGGTATTGTAGACTTTTAATAACTAAAACCGATACGTCATTCGTGCCCATTATGATATATATTATATGTATTATATTATATATATATATATATATATAATATATATATATATATATATATATATATATATATATATCTTTTATGAGCCTCAGCAAACGAACAAGTGCAAATACTAGAGGCCATTATTGATAATAAGACGCTCCACTTACTGATTCCTTCTACCTTTAAAACATAAGCGTTATTGTCAGATTTTTAATATTTTCTAATTTTTCTGTATATATTCTATCGGATATTTTCATATCCGTATTACATCATTCAACTATTCCATTATTATAATAACTTTAAACTATTGAATGCTAATATTTATACCTACATTAAAGAATTTTGCAAAGACATAGTAGTACGATCCTTTACTTGACAATAGGTTTCGAAACCTCTTTTAGATTCAGTATTAGAAAAATCGAAAAAGGGAAGAGGATCAATAAGCAATTTTCTCAGAGTAACAGCTGATCAGGCCAAACAGCTGGAATAGCTAAGGCAATTTATTTCCGCTATCGTGAGTGAAGAGCGTTCCTTTTTGGTGGGAGAATAAATTGATATTTCAAGAAGTGGGATCCCCATCGATTGGGCCTTGTTTTGGAGCTGGATATGGGGATTTATACAGAGGAGAGCAAATACCTATATTCCAGGACAGTATATTTCCCAGAGAAACTTTTCGGCAACTTGCCTTTCATCAGTTTCCTCCAGGCGACGAAAATATTTTCCCGCCTACTTGTCCTGGGTTGCTAGAATGGTCGCCACTGAATAAGGGTCAGTGTTTGTGTGCGTGCCCTTCCTCCCTGAGAACGTTTACTGGGTCGTATCATAAATTTACGGAACTGATGGACTTCTTAGACTTCATTTATTCAAACTATCTCTGAGGATAAGAAACTAGAACAAGATTAGAGGAACCGGCATTCTATTATAGAAAAAAAAATACTCATTATATGAATCATAGATTCTGAAATTAGTTCTAATTAAATATAATAATTAAAATGAAGATTTTTGTTATTATGTTAAATATACCGATTCGCATCGTAATAATGCTATTAATCGTTTTCACGCTCAAACATGATGAATGTTGAGCATTGTACTTCGAGGGTATGCATATTTCAACTTTAGAAGAAGTACGATATTTGGGACTGTACTTAGAAAAAAGACTAACAAGGAGGGACCACATCAGATTTAATTGAAAACAGCTGAACAGACGATTTCAACGAAGTATAAACGATTAAAAATATCTTTAAAAACGAAAATTACTATTTACAAAACACTGATCCAACCCTTATGGACATGCGGCATAGAACTATGAGGTTCTGTCCAAACTTCCAACATACAGTCTTTCCCATCTAAAATATTTCGAAAAATTGTAGATGCATCATTTTATGTGACAAACGAATTACTTCTTCACAAGTACTTGGATTTACTCACAGTTCCAGGGAATATTATAAAGAATTTCACGACAGACTGACTACAACATAAACCCATTGGCTCAAAATTTAAATCCACCACCCATCCGTACAAACGTTAGAGATCTATTAATTAACCAATTATTCGGATTTAACATATTTACTTATTGCGAATATTTTTTTATTGCCCATTGCAAATAGCAATTTTTTAACATATTTATTGATATATTAAATAAAAATACATCTAGTAAATGTGATGGTAATATATAAAACTGTCATGAAATACATGTAGAGACACTACCAAGTGGCAGCACTCTAAAAATATTCTTAACTAGATGGTGCCGTGGCCATCTTCTTTTCAGACGACTCGAAGGATTATCAGGGATTGAAGAGGAAGCAAGGATTGAAACTAATGGATTGTAATGGGAATAAAGTTTTTCATGGATGAAATGGTACCTGGTCCGGACTAGGTCAGCAACATATGGAATATTAAGGTCTTTATGAATGAGTGTGTTTGTGACAATATAAGGAGCATTGAGGATTTTCCGAAGGATTTTGGATTGTAAGGATTGAATACGAGAGGAATTCGATGGTTTAGTAGAGGCCCATAGCTCTACTCCGTAAGTCCATACCGGTGGTCATAAAAATAGTCTTTTGTAATTAAGTGGAAGGTTGGAGCGTTTTTCCAGTAAGTGTTGAAGTAGTCGAAAACGCTGGGCAGTTTCTTGTCGTTTAAGTCTTGTATGGGGATTCCAAGTTACACGTTTGTCAAGTCATTAAAGGATACTGTAGGGCAGGAAGTCATTGGTTTACGACGAAGGGTAAAGGTTATCTGGTGGGATTAGTTAGAATTAATTTTAATCCTCCAATTCTGGCACCATACTTCAAGGTCTCGGATGTGGGATTGAAGAATGTGAGAGGCAGTAACTGGATTATTATCTACTGATAGCACACACGTGTCATCAGCATAGGTAGAAAGGAATGTGTTAAGATGGGTTGGGATATCAGCTGTATAGACTGTTGCAAATAGCGATTTTAAAAGCCAAAAAAATTGTAAATGAAAAAAATAATGTTATTTCATCATTTATATTTTTAAGGTTCTTAAAAACTTTGATCAGATTAAGGTTCCTTTTTAGGAGTGAGGGACCCTGTTTTTATGAAAACATATTCAAATTATTGTTTTGACGAGATTAGTTATATTTTTATGGTTATTACCAATCATAAAACTTAAATATTTTTATAGCTGATTTTAAAAAAATTATAATTAGCCCTCTTTGAAATAAGGGAATTTCACACCGAACGTATTTTTCCAACTTCACTAGAACCAGAGATATTAAATAAAATGTGTTTTCCGCGCTTAAACTTTCCAGTTATTCTAATTCCTGGGGAGCGTTTGTCCCTAATAATTTGCAGAGTCTAATGTCAAATTTTACCTTTAAAAAAAGTCATCAAAATCGGTAAGACATATTTGGGATCTTTTCCTTCAAAAATAAACCATCACTCCTTTTCAAAAATTGAAAGACTTTTTTTTCTAATTTAAAAAAAATTATAGGATTAACTAAGATAAGTAGTTTTTCATTGAAGTTTAAACGACCTAACGTTCAAACTTCAAGGGTTCTTTCAGGTGTAGATTAAAGTTCTATGGTTTATTTTTTTTTTTATTTATCTCCTAAAGCATAGGATTCCTTTACTAGATCAAATCCTCTCGTGAGATATCTTGCTGTTCACAAATTGGCCCCATTTTCGGTTACATCAGTGCTGATTAGTCAAGTAATGAGCTTGAGTACGGTTCATTTAGCTTACTTTGAAAGCTAAAGGGTGATCTCGGAGGAGAAATCTCCGGTCTTTAGTTTCTTCTCAAATTATATTAAGTGTTTTCAGTCTAACTCCAGTTATTTTTATTTAGCTTAGACTTCCGTCCCTTTTAAAATTTATAAACTTTATTATTTTTATAGCATATGTTGGTTTGGGCTGAGATTTTAAAAGATATCACGTCAATAGTTTAGACCATTAACTCACCTACACTTTTTTTTTTTTAGGATCACAAAGTTTAGTGTAAAAAATTAAAAATATTTAAAATTATAAGTATACAAATCATAAGTGTAAGTTCAAAATGGAATAGTTGTTAAAAAAAAAAAAAAAAAAAAAAAAACTATTCGCCATATTCTATTGCGCCCTAACTCAGCCTCTACTGGCTAAGACCAGTGATGCGGCGGAAAGAGAGAGGCGCTGGGATCACTTGGATTCCGCTTTTAAAGCCCAGTCTGGGGTCCTCTTAGTAGTTGTATATATTGTATACAGTTACCATTGTTTGTAAGATGTTTATTTATTTTCCAACTTTGTATTTATCTCAATTATAGGTTGTTTGTTTTTTTGTTTGTTTTTTATTTTATTATATATATATATATATATATATATATATATATATATATATATATATATATATATAATGATTTTTTTTTTCTTTTTTATGTAATCTGACTTTAGTATTATTTTCTGTATATATCGTATGAAAGTGGTCTCACATCACTATTACTATTGTTCATTCCGAAACAAATTGTAATATTTCTCAATAAATAAATATTAAAAAAAAAATGCCATATTACTCAATGCCAAAATAATAAACCTATCAGATTATGGTGGGTAGGTAAACCACAGAGTTTGAATTTATATTTTTTTCATTTTCCGAAATTCTGCTTCTATTTTAGTAGATTGACGGTGGGGAACCGCCATAGACCTCAGATTTTCTTATATCTTAAGACCCACCTCCCCATTCCATTTCCGAGATTGCTGCTGTATGGCGTACTCGGGTATATCCAAAATTCAAAAATATCTCAGGATGTGGAGAAAAAGTAATATTTTAGTTATTTAAATCAAGAACGCCATTTTTTTTATATTTCATTTTGAGACATAAATGTGTCCTGTGGTATTATACTTAATAATGTATAAATTTATAGGAGCTTTAGTTATAAAAAAAAAAAAATATATATGAGTACGATAACAATGTTGTCTAACTTGTAATGCATGCGTTACACGTTCTCAAATTCTTATAATTTATTTCGATTCGCATCCTTTTAAAAGGAGAATCGAATAAAAAATGGTGGTTCTCTTCCCTTTTGATTTTTTTTATTTATTTTTTTTATTAACCCCGATTCAGTAATTTACTAAAATATTTTCTGAATAATTTCCTTTTACTGAATCTATATTTTTCTGATAATAGTTCATGTTTTTATGCTATCACCGATTTGCTATTCCTCTTGGTAGTGGGGATCCCTTCCATCTTGATACTTACAGTCTTAAGCTGATCTTAAACTCTACCTTGCACTATGTTGCAATGTACCTCTGAGGAGCTGGTGGAACATTATGCCTACTAAAAACTGGGTTTGGAAGCACTTCTAAGGAATTATAAAAGTTATGTCTTTTTTTTCTCAAGGAATTCGCTCACTTTAGGAATATTGAATAGTAAATGAAGCCTCTCTGTCATTTCTTTTTCAAAGACAGTTCTTATTACAATCTTCTTAATAACGCCATTTTGGAATAGCTGTAGTTTCTTTTTTGAGTTATCTGAAGAATGGGTTAGTAATGGTGCTCCGTATAATAGTGAAGGTCTGATCACACTTTTGTAAATTAGTAGTTTCAGTCTGAAACTTAAGAGTTTGACTTTTTTTTTTTTTCCTTATCCCCTTAATTTTAAATTCTTAAATAATCGTTTTTGTTACTAAGTTATTCCTTTTTCTGTAATTTGCATACATTTTAAGGAATTGCGGAGTTCTTAAAAGATTTAAAATTATTTTCAAAATGAAGTATATCTGCGACGGGGCTCGCTTCTGGCTGTTTGGTGTCCTTAAAATTACCTCTTAAGCCTATCTTATTCTAAAATAACTTAATGAGATACAACAGCATTTTGCCACTGTTTTGGGACTGGTGGAGGTATTAAGCTAGAAACTAGCGGATTCGCAATTTGTTTTGCAGTTTCAAAAAACTTGACCTGACGTCGCTTCATAAACTCTTGCACAGTTGGGATGTTCAAAATTGTATGGACATTGAGAGTTTTTTCCCTCCAGAGTGAAGTGCTTCTGCATATTTTTTTGATCACCCCATTTTAAAATTGCTGCAATTTCTTCGCTGTGTGATATGAGGAAACATAGGAGCACCGTACAGCAGAGCTGGCCGGATGAAGCTGCTGTAAATAATGATTTTCAGTCGCAAACTTAAGTGTGGCGAGGTGAGGAGATGGGCTAGTCTGTAGGACTTGTTTCTAACATGATTTAGTTTTTTTCTAAAGTGACCTGCAAAAGTCAAGTGTCGGTCAAATTTGATTCCTAGGTATAATATCGTCCTGGAAATAGATTTCTTTACATTTTCTATCGTAAACTGTTTAGGTAATTTCTTTTTATTTTTTTGGAAAGAAAAAATTATACCATCCGTTTTCTCAGGATTTGCGATTATATTTAAAAATCGGAGCTTTTCCACTATTTTGTTTGCAGTGGTTTCAGCATACGCCATTGCCTTGGATGAGTTAGTACTTAGGAGTTTGACTCGTATCCTAGTTACAATATATGCCAATTGTTAAGAATCCTTTCAACGAGAATGGCGACTGTAACATAGAATAAAAAAAAAAATTGAAAGAGTCCTTAAAATTGAAAAATTAGTTTTTTCCATGCGTAAATAAAATTGTATTCTATATAATTCCTATTATAAGTAAAATTATTTTCGAATAACTAACCAACACTTTATCTTGGTCTGATAGGCATATATCATCCTGATTTTGTCGATCCGGCTGGATTGAAAATGGATTGCAATCAATAATTAGGGTATAACTGTTCATAAAGCTGTAGACAGTAAGTAATATGAAAAGCTATAAATAAATCAAAGGAAAGTAGCATATTACTAATTTCAAAACGCTATATCTCCGCGAGTTCTTAACCAGCTTTAATGATTTGTTTTCATTTCGTTTATTTTTATTTTTTTCATTGAAAATTTAATTCTCTATAAAATATCAATATTTATTTATGTATTTACTTTTCATTGTGTTAGTATTATTATTAATTTATCTTATTTTATTTTTATTTTTTATGCTAGAGAGTTGATATCCAAGCGGAGTTTCATATGGTTGTTATGAGATAATTATTAATATATTTTTTTTTGTTGTATATATATATATATATATATATATATATATATATATATATATATATATATGAGAGATAAGCAAGAAAAGGAAAACAAAACGAATAAAATGTGAAAAATAATCTTAAAAAAATAAAGGTTGAAAGAAAAACAATATTAAAAGAAAAAAATGAATCTATTCTTTTGTGTATTGCATATTAAGATTTCTATATTAAAAATTGCCCATTAAGGAAAAAAAAAAAAAGTAAGCTGTGTTATAAGCAACCCAATTAAGTTGGGCAGCACCACTTGTTCAATAAAATATATCTCACAAGGAGAAACGGAATTTTTCTTTATTCGTTATTCGGGATATACAAATCTTAAAAATGTATACCCTCAAATTCTGAATGGGGTAATTTATTTTTTGGTCGATTAAAAAGGTTCATCATTGAAAATAATGAACCAAAATGGATCTCTAACTTTTAAATTTGAATTCATAACCATAACCAAGCTAGCCAATATATCAATTTTCAATATAAGCTGAGCCGAGAAACTTTAATTTAAAAAATTGGTTGACCCAAACGGGATGCTTTTGATCCTGGGTATACAACTGTAGGGAGCAGAGCTTCATATCTCCAGATAATCCTGGAAAAGTAAACGAAAGGGCAGGATTGCGGATGTTTGGGGAGCCGTCATCCAGCCGACGAAAAGAAAACAATGAAATCTTCCAGAAAAGAGGAGGAGAGAGAAGAAAGGATAGACACAAAGAGGTCCATTGTTAGAGGAGGAAATCTTTTCCTTCCCTGTTCAGTGGGTATTTGTTCCTATCCATCCCGAATCTGCCCATTGTAGCCTCTGCTATTTCTAATGCACCCTTATGTCAATACACCGGGATCTTTGTAATAGTTAGTTCTAGCGAACACTGCCTTTATGGGTTATTAGTAATAATATAGTCATGTACGTATTCATAACTTCTGTAATGATTTTTGCGATTTTTAAGGCTATTTTTATAATTCATATGACTGAAACACATTGATTAATCATTACTGTTATAAAATAATAGCAGAAATAAACACAGTTTGAGATAGAAATATGTAAGAAAAAAATGATAAATAAAATTAAAATCGTATTTTTAGCCAATGGGAAAAACACTTGCGTATTATTCATACCAAAAAAATAAATAAATAAATACAAAATAAATAAACTATCTGATATAAGGAAACCTTCCTAAATAAGGCTTTATTGAACTTAATTAAAATAGGTTAACAATAATATAAATATAACACATAGACTATTTTAAAAATATGATAACAACATCGAAAATATGATAATTAATGATAGTGATACCTGGATATTGATACATAATAAATACGAAACTAGTTTTTATTACTTTAGAAAACTCAGTAAATTTTATAAGTATTCTTCCATTGTGATGCTCTAAAGTGAGAATCTACCATTCTTCAGAGAACGTAAGAGCAGATAAAAAAGTAACTTTTAAGAATAGATCTATTCAAAATTAATTAAATCAACAAAATATACTCTGCTAGCTATCAATCGAAATAATACTCGATTTGAACTATTTTTACCGACTTCAGCTTACCTCATTTCGATATTCATGGGTTTTTAAAAAAGAAGGATGTTTTCATAAAAATAAAGGGCAATTACGGAGCCTAAAATATATTATTATAAAGGTTTAAAAAAAAAAAAAAAAAAAAAAATGCGATGATTGGGTACAATAGTAGGTGATTCGGCCTAGATCAACCCCCAGATTTTATCCTAATGTTTTCGGTACTAACTTTATAGAGGTTGGGTATGCCCAATGATGGTCTCAATATCTCAGGGTCGCTCCACGAGTGAAATAACAGAATTAATAATTCTGCCTCAGCTGAGATTCAAATCCGGGCTCTGGAACTAAAACTGGAACAGTATACCAGTGATCTACCCACTTTACCAACCACGATTAATGTTATTTAATTGGAATATGTACATGGTTGCTAAGTAATATGTACATAATTGTATGCTGTGATATATTTTTCCCGTTATTATGGAATATTGGTAATATTTTAGATGTAAAATCATCGGATAAATCCTTAATGGCCTGTTGGAAAGTATTATGGCTGATGGCTGAGCAATTTCCCTTTGGCAAGAGATCAAAGTATTACAGGGAGATGCTGTTGGTGAGAACTGGATTAGTCCGATGCTGATTTTGGTCGTGGTGCCATTTACCCCGCACGTGACCTCTTGCCGCAAACCTTGAATGCTAAGGGCATCATCAACTCTAACAAACTTCTCTAGGAAATATTGAAACAGCTATTAGTTATTTAATCGCCTCGGTTACCTAACCCTATCGTACCCGAATAGGGTGAAATCGGAACGAGCGTCCAAGTCATGAGGGAGCTGGAAATGTCTAATGACATTGATATGATTATTTTATTTTAAAATATCGAATCCACGATTTTAGATCCACGCTATTTTGGGAAGCGTTAATACAACATGTAAAATTACAGATTCTCATCAACATTTTAATTTCTCAATTATTTCAATATCCAAGTCATTGAAAAAATAACAATAAAAAAACATGTGATATATTGCTGTTCTATACCCACCCTTCATCCAAGGACATGAATAATTTTTTTTTCTGGTAAATTTCATTTACAAGGAATAATATACAGTTAACAGAGGAAGTCCAATCTGTCTGGCTTTATTTGATACATAATTATTTAATCAAATAGTAAATATTTAAAGTTAAAATAAATAAAAGATACAAATAAAAACAGATAACAAAATAGTTTAGTTATGTATTATTAAAGTCAATATATCTCACATATGTGCGGAGGATTGATTTTTGAGGAGGTATATAAATAATTGGTGTTTGAAAGTGGTTAGGGGTGACACTATACAGAGGGATATAGGTAAAGAGTTGCAAAGTATGGTAGCACGGATGATAAAGGACTTTTCAAAGGATGCTGTTCTCTTGGAGGGTAGGTATAGATCGGTAGGTTGGGATCTTGTATTTAGGGTATGTATGGAAGATACAGGAAGGTTTTTTTTTTGGCTCACAAGGATCGTAATAGAAAGATGTCAAGTAGGTATTTTCTTGGAGATTCGGGATACAGCCACCTTTGATTAGAATTCAAGATTCTTAGTGAGTACCGAACTATGCCATTTTTGCAATTTCGCCAAAACTCAGCCATTCCATAAATACCTTTACTGTCCTTTGGAGGATACCTAAATGGGTAACTGACCCTTCAACAAGGCTTGTTCTTAAATTTGTAATGTAAAATTTGTTTTGTTTTATATAAAGTTTTACTATGAATGAATGAAAGTTTTATTATATATTAAACTGTACATAAAATACTGTTTCAACAACTTATGTTAGGATTAATTGTTTTTAATGAATTTGTCTGAAAATGTTTATAGGATCTCGAACTTGAGTAAAATATCCTGAAACGTTGATCATTGATTTTTATTATAATAAACATGATTCTGGTAGAATAATTAAACAGTCCATTCCTTTTCTGGCTCAGTTATAATTTTATTAGTAAATTTTAATTTAAAAAAATAGTTTTATTGAAATTGACAACTGTATATTATAATACAAAAAGTACGAAAACACATGAAGAGAAACTGCCCACTCTATTAGTGAACTTAAACAAGATCTCGAGGACGTCCTTAAAAATAATCATCTTAATGATGTTATTGTGAAACAGTTGATCTACCTAGTAGTTTAAAAATATTTTTAATTGTAGATTTGTTATTCACGTCCTAAATTTTAGAACCAATAAAATTTAATTTTTATTTTTAAGCACTGTTCTTTAGGGAGTGCTAAAGTAAGCGACCCTTGTATAGACTAGGAAATGCTTTACTATTTAGCTGAGTACCGGTCATTTGTTAATTGAGTTCTCCTACCTATTCTCTCTTTTTTTTTTAAATATACTATTTCACTATATTTTAAACAATGCCTAAAACACTGTTTAAACATGAGGCCACTGCAAAAACTAATGCAGACGAGCCACTCATTTAAAAAGCCTCATTTATATTTTTATTTTTTGTAATAATTCAAATTTTGAGCACTCTGAGTGTAAAAGAGATAAAGTATCTTCCATTAACACTGGAAAGCCGTAATAGTATTCATAAATTCACAGTAATTTGAATTTATAAATTCAACTTTTCATGTTAATTTAAGTGAATCATGAGGGAGAGGAGCGGAACGAGAGGGTAATGAGACTGTTTTTGCTGAGCAAACATCTGTTCCGAGGAATACCCTTATTTCTTAATGAGGTTAGGCCAGTTTTAGAGGATTTTTTTTACATAAATATACAAATGTATTACGTCCTTTGACTGTTGACTAATTGTAAAGACTCAAATAGATTAGAAACAAAGCATTCCACGAACAACGGACAATTAAGCAATTAATGTCTTAAAAGAATCTACACATTTTGTCATATGAGCGTATAAAATAGGATTAGTTACCAGTTTGTTTATTTAATGTCAATTATAAATTTTGCGACTGTGGCTAATCGGACGATGCTACAGTGGGAGCCCTAAAATTTGCCTATCCAGGTCTAATTAGGATTAGGATCTACGAGTGCCTGACATCGCAAAGGCACGGAACCACCTTTCTACGCCCCCTTCCAAGGAGGACCTAACTAAGGATTTTTTACTCCTATTAAAAAAATTCTAGAACCACCTGCGAGATAGGACTAAAAGGTGTAAAACTAAAATTCTTGACTAAAAGGTCTTGGAGCATCTTCATTTCAGACGCCTCGGAGGATTGTTAGGAATTGAAGAGGAAGAAAGGATTAGAGTGGTAATAAAGTTTGCCATAAAAGTAATGGTATTTGGTTTAGGCCAAATCAACACATATGGAAATTTAGGTCTTTTTGGATCAGTTTATTCGTTACAATTTAAGGAGTATAGAGGGTTTTACGAAGGATTTTTTATTGACAAGATTGGATACATCGACAATTCGATGGTTTAGAGCTCTACTTCAAATATATATATATATATATATATATATATATATATATATATATATACATATATATATATATATATATGTTATAATTAAATATCATAATATCATTAATAAATTATAATAATTATCCAATCAATAAGTGCAAACCTAAATAAAGATTAGCCGTTTCAGCGATTATTATGTCAACAAAGAAAAGAACTAACCACGTAGATAAATCGATAAAGGATACCTGAGTCAGAATATAGTGTATTTCTGTCCAAACAGATATTGTCTATCTTGTTTTGTATTAAATACTATTTTTCTATTGAACGCATTACGAAAAAACATGAATAAATGGGAGATTTTTAAACTAAGCCTATACAAAATAATATTTTCAGCTATTTCCTAAGATTAGTTTGCTTACTGTAATAGTACTGGTACAGGTAACGGTGGGGAAAACGTGGCTAAGAGCTCTCTCAAGTTAATTTGTAATTTGGAGCTGCACTTACGTGGCGGTCCTTTATGCTCAGCGGATTAGGGGGATCTTTCCTGGTAGGGGATATAACCAGCTTAAGGAAACATCCCATAAGGACCTACTTTGTAGAGTTACTGCTTAATTTAATAACCATTTGCATGCATCGAATATTGCACAGCAGTAATTTAAATGGAATTTAACACAGATTAAGTATATATTTTCTTCTTTATGTGGCGCTACAAGCTGTTTAGGCTCTTGGTCGCGCAGTGTAATTTGCTGGGAGAATACACTAGCGTTTCTTGATATAAGTTTGTAGGGTAGGGTAATCATTCCCTACGCCTATTTTTTGGCCATTAGTTGGCTGACAGGTCTCACATACCCGGGGAAGAGGCTGTGAGTAAACCCCATTAATTTAAATGCTTGACACTGGGATTCGAACGTACAACCGTTGCCGTGAGAAATTAGCTCGCTAGCCACTCAGCCAGGCTTCCCTTATAAACATATATCGGAGGTCTTTTTTTCCGTTTTTAATAGGAATTTTTGTAGATCTATCTCCATTGATGTTTTGCCTATGATAGAGAAAGATTCCAAACGGTTTGAACATCGTCAGGATGGATGTGCAAGTTATTCGAAAAAATATTAATTTAATATAACATTGTTTTTTTAAACACTGTCAATACGCATATTAATTTGAAAGTTTAGTACGTGTTGTACAGTATCTGACTGCACCTTTTATTCTTAAATCTTATTTCAGTTTTCAATTTGGGTTACAAGTGATCGCATCTGAAGCAAAAGAATATCACACTGATACTTATTTTTTTTATTTTTTTTTTCTAAGAAACGGCCTTTTAAGACCACACGAATATCATTACTTTTCCAATCTTATTTTCCCTCTTCTCTTCTCTCGATATCTTCTCATCATTTCTGCGTCCTTTGCTTACTTTTCTTCGACCACGCACTACCCTTCCGTTTTTCTTTATTTTCTACTAGAAACATGATTTCGTTTAATTTTTTTTTCTATTCCCTCTCTCATTTGCTTAGCATACGCTCTTGTTTTCACGGATTTTATCAATGACTTTAATGTTTAATCTCCCTTCGTCCATTCATACAATAAAGATAGATAGATAGATACAATTGCTTTATTTACAAACTTTCTACTTTCTTTACAGTAGACACAGAATAATGGCATGGATATACCATCTATATCGTCCGATGGATATACCGTCTGCCAGGAAGTTGGTATATTTATATATTGTTAATAGAAAACAAAACATATAGTTAATAAAACAAGAAAAATTAAAAATATACATAATTTACAAAAGATAGTGAGATAATTAACTTGTTTTCGATGCATAACGGAAAAAACTATAATTAATAACTTAATTACTTAATTAATAATAGCATAACTGTCACAACGTATTCTATGTTTATTTATTTGTTGTAAGTGAATCCTTTTATTAAAAATTCCCTATAGTTTAAAACACATTTGATGAATCTAAGTAATGTGTTCTACCTCTTCTCATTTAAATTTCTATTATTTCGGTTTTGGCTATTCTTACTACGTGTTCGTAGAATATTTGTCTTATTTCGGTTTCTAGGTCTATAATCAAGCTGTATATTTCCTCGTTGGGTCTTTACTTCTAACCTCCTGGTGTTTTCTTGGGCTTCTCAGGATCCTCCTATCTTTTTTCAGGAATTTACCAAGTCTAGGAAGACATTGTATTATCAATGTGTAGTAATTCCACATATCCATATTCCTGCGTAAGAAGATTCTTAGAGGCTTATTATTCTTATTGTAAATATCGCTTGGAGTGGTTTGCTCTTTTGTTTCTTTATTTTTTTTTCATTTTTCTTTTTAGCATAAATCATATTGCTAACATATTGTTTCAGTGGCAGAGACCATTTTTTTTAAAACATGTCAAAACCATTTTGCAAAATTAAATATATATTTATATATATGTATACAGAAAAATAGTGGTAACTTTTAAATTATAAACCGCCGGAATCATTGTTATATTATTGGGTTGTTTCACATGAAATGTCCGTATTTAAAGTAAACAGTCACTAATCCCCTACCTTTGTATTATAAATATTAGCTTCCCAATCAATAACCCACTTTTTAGTATACCTCCAAATATGAACATGGAAACACGCGAATTTCGAGTAATATTTTGTACTAGTTTAAACTCGGCCATTCAGCAGCTGAGGCCGCTAGAAATATTTGCAAGGCGTTTGGGGAAGGGAGTGTTAATGAACGGACCATTCGCCGTTGGTTTGCTAAGTTTTCAGCTGGGATACCGACTTGAAAAACTTGCCCCGAGGAAGACTTCCGTCCGTAATAGACAACGATGTCCCCAAACATACAGTAGTAGGAAACCCCTACCAAACAGTTAAAGGACTCTCAGCACAACTAAATGCAAGTGCATCTACCGTTTCCAGACATTTAAAGTGTATTGGGAAGGTAAAAAAGCTCGATACATAGGTACCTCGTGATCTCACTGAGCGGCATGTTTCAAAACATACCGTGCAAAAGTTGAAAGAACACCCACCATATTCTCCCGACTTGTCTCCAACAGATTACCAACTGTTCAGGAATTTAGACAACTTCGTCAAAGGAAAACTTTTTGAAAATGATGATCAAGTGAAAAGTGCGTTTTCAGATTTTGTTTCACTTTAAAGCTCAGAGTTTTTCAGTTCGGGGATAAAAAAGTTGGTGTCACGTTTGGAAAAATGTGTAGAAAAAGAAGGTAAATACTTCGAATAAAATTATTTTGTTTTCATATCGTATTTTTAATAAAAGTCATTTACCTTGAAGACGGACACTTCATGTGACACGACCCAATGGTTTCTCACGATAAATAGACCAGAGGTAAAAAAAAATATTAAAGTTTTCAGAAAGTTCCGAAAAAATGGCCGCTAGCTCAGTTCAATTTACGTATCGCTCTGTGTTAGTTACCTTTTTATCTGTGTGATACTGCGTGAATATCCATCAAACTTTGTAAATCGTGAGTCGTAGCACTATAACATACTTTGATGAACACAAATTGAGAGGTGAGTGCTGTTTAGTTAAATAGGCACCTATAAACTGGTGGCCGTCCCAGGCTGGAGATAACGGCTAGGCTAATCCTCTTCTCTTTATTTACAAGGTCTCGGTCGGAAGTGTTGTCATTTCTGACTTCGTAACCAAGACATTCTTTTTAAAACTTTTAGTTCTCTTCCTCTAAGACTTTTTATTTTTTCTCTAAGACTTTTTTTTTTTCTCTAAGACTTTTTTTTTTCTCTCTTAAGACTTTATTTTTATTAAATTAGAAATGGTTGTTTATTGTATGTTGTCTATGTATATATTGTAAATAGTTTAGTTTTAAGATCTTTTAGGTTAATTTTCTATTAATTAGTTTATATAAGTCTCTATAAGTGTATTTTTTTTTTAATTTATTTTATTTTTATTTTTTTTTTTAGTGTGCGTCACTATATAATTCAAATAGATCTCTTTATATGTTTATTTTATTTTTCATTTTTTTTCTTATTCTATTGAGTTATGGATCTCGATAGAACATTGTCATGCGATGAATCAGGGGAAGAGACGCCTTTCTCTGAAATAAGCGAATCAGACTCGAAGTATTTAACGCGACGCCAAAAACGCCACAGGAACAATACTGGGTCCGGAGGAAATTCTCCTAACAAAAAAAAAAATAAATCGGTCAAGTCCAAGCAACAGCCAAATACAATACAATCACCACCAAAAACTCGCAGCACCACTGCAGCCAACCAACATGAACCAACAGCGCCATCTACTTCGGCCGCCCCGTCTCCTACTAATGTACCTCCTTCATCTTTCGTTAGCCATGCCGCTACAGTCAACACTGCAAATACAGTTCCGGGACCTCAAGGATTTTCCGATCCCGAGCCACCTCCAATATTTGTAACAAATATTAGTAATTTTATGTCGTTCGGTAAAGAAATCGCCAATCTAATCGGACAACCAAACTTCCAATGTTTCTCCCGATCAAACGACATAAAAATAAACACATACACGAAAGAAAATTACAAGAAACTCGTGAGTTATTTGAGCTCAAAAAACTACGACTTTCATTGCTATCAACTCAACAAGAAAAATCATATCGCGTGGTTTTACGCGGACTCCATTCATCCACCCCCACTGAAGCCATTAAAGAAGGCCTGGAAGAAATTGGACACCACGTAAGAAACATTTCTTCAGTGACACACCATACACAAAAATACCCCTTGCCACTATTCTTCGTAGACCTCGAACCAGCCAGAAACAATCCAGAAATATTTCAGGTGAGAAGACTGGTCTACTCATCTGTACGATTCGAAGAGCCTAGGGTAAAGACGACAATTGTTCAGTGTACCAAATGCCAAACCTTAGGACACACGAAGTCCTACTGTTATCACCCACCTAGGTGTGTCAAGTGTGCCGGCCCACATGCCTCTGAAACGTGCCAGAAAGCTCGAGATGAGCCAGCTCAGTGTGCTCTTTAATGAGGTGAAGGTCACCCAGCCAGCTACCGGGGTTGTACAGTCTACAAAACCCATCTTCGACAAAGATCTCACTACATTAATGTAAAAAGAGATGACCAAGAGACACGCACCCAGGGACCAGAGTTGAACAATTTGTCTGCCTTCCCTCAACTTCAGAAGCCTGCAACTACCTTCGCTCAACAGCAGCCTGCCACATCTACAGTCAGGGATTCTACTGCTGAAACCAGAAAAACTTTCCCCGACGTCACCACCATAAAGAAGAAACAGACTACTATTCAGGCGCCTCCAAACTCCCAAATCAGGCCTCCAGCCTCCCACCCTAAACCACAAGCTTCCCGTCAACCGATCCTTCCCCATAATCTGCCCTTACGTGTCAAACTACCCCCAGAGCACCCTAACAAAATTCCAGAACTACCTTCTCTTCCTCCTAGTCAACCAAAGCCTCAACCTCCAGTGACCCAGAGGACTGAACACCCTCGTACCCCACGGCGGGCTCAGCACTCAGCCAACACTCCTGATCAAATAAGTTATCCTTCCCACGACGCTTATCCACATCCGTTTTCCAACCCAGATCTATCCAACATTTACTCCATTCTAAATTCCTTTCTCTCAGATCTTAGAGATACCATCCAACCGCTTATCAATCTTCTAACTAGAGTCCTTTCCCAAATCCCATTCAATCTCCCACTATGAGCGTAAAGCCCCTAACTATCCTCTTGTGGAATGCTAATGGCCTGCATAACCATCGTGACGAACTGGACGTATTTCTACACGACAAACACATAGATATAGCACTATTGACAGAAACACACTTCACACGACGATCACATTTTTACATACGTGACTACATCACTTATAGATCAGACCACCCAGACAATACTTCCCATGCCGGGTCATGTATCCTCATTCATAAATCCTTACCTCATTCCCTTATTCCTTCTACTCCATCTGACGCCATACAATCAACCTCAGTATCCATTTCAACTCGTCCTTTCCATCTTACAATTTCAGCTGTATACTGCCCTCCTGGTAACTCCCTTTCCTATAGTCAACTTGAAACCCTGTTCAGATCCCTAGGACCGCGCTTTATTGCTGGAGGAGACTACAATGCGAAACATCAGCGATGGGGTTGCCGAACATCCAACTCCCGTGGCAATCTCCTTTCTCGAGTCTCCACCACCCATTGTTATACAATCCTTTCGCCAATGAACCCGACATACTGGCCTACATCCCTCAAAAAACGTCCTGATATCCTAGACATATTTGTTTCCTCTCAGATATCTTCTTCCCAATCCACAATCAAATCCCTAAATGACCTGTCATCCGATCATAGTCCGGTTCTGCTTTCCTTGCATTCAAGCCTTGTTCCTAAGCCCACCATTCCCACTCTGATTACAGGACGAGTAGACTGGGACGGATTCAGATATGACTTGGAAAACAAACTTGACTTAAAAATACCACTAAAGACTAAACATGATATAGATAAAGCTGTTGAAAAACTGACTGACTCAATCAGCAGTAGTATACTTGACAACACAACAACCATTAACACTACTAACTCACAGGAGACTATCCTGCCACAGCACATTCGAATCTTATTAAGGGAAAAACGCAGAGCAAGATCGAAGTGGCATAGGACTAGATACCCTTCAGACAAAACTTATTATAACAAACTTACTAACAGACTAAAATCAGAAATCAGAAAAGTTAAAATTCAAAACTTACTCAACTTTACTGAAAAACTAACTATTACAGACAGATCGTTATGGATGACCACAAAAAAGTTACTGAAGTACAAAGAATGTAATCATCCACTCCTAACTGAATCCCATATATGGACAAGATCTGATGAAGAAAAGGCCCAGATATTCGGTCAGCACCTTTTTAAAACCTTTAATCCACATCCAGATATTCATAATCCCGGTCACATTAAGTTTATAGAAGCAGAACTAGATATCCCACTCCAAATGGTTCTTCCTCCAAAAGCGTTCCATCCTACTGAAATATCTAACATCATCCAGAGTTTACCATCCCGCAAAGCTCCTGGACATGATCTTATAACTTCCCATATTTTAAAACTCCTTCCTCGAAAAGCTATCCTATATCTTACTTACATATATAATTCCGTACTCCGTTCCACATACTTTCCTGCTTCCTGGAAATTATCCATTGTCAAAATGATACCCAAACCTAAGAAACCGCCTGAAAATCCATCTTCTTACCGTCCCATCTCACTTTTACCAATCATGGGTAAAATCTTGGAAAAACTTATACTGAAACGCTTATATCCCATCCTAGATACTAATTCCATAATTCCTGATCACCAGTTTGGATTCAGAACCTCCCACTCCACTATCCAGCAATGTCATCGTGTGGTGGACGTTGTCTCGTCTGCATTAGAGCGCGGGTTGTACTGCACGGGAGCATTCCTCGACGTAGAACAAGCCTTTGACCGAGTCTGGCACCCGGGATTGCTTTACAAACTCCGCAATTTCCTTCCCCCTACATACTTCCTTATCATCAAGTCCTACCTCACTGACAGATCCTTCAAAGTAAATCATAATAATTCCTATTCATCCATTTTTAATCAGTTTGCTGGTGTTCCTCAAGGCAGTATCCTGGGACCTATTCTTTTCACAGTTTATACAGCTGATATCCCATCCCATCCTAACACTTTCCTTTCTACCTACGCTGATGACACTTGTGTGTTATCAGTCAATACTGATCCAACTATTGCCTCTCAAACTCTCCAATCCCACATCAGAGACCTTGAAGTGTGGTGTCAGAACTGGAGAATTAAAATAAATGCCAACAAATCCAACCAAATTACCTTTACCCTTCGTCGTAAACCTATGACATCCTGCCCTACTGTTTCCTTCAATAATACTCCTCTTGTCCCGGTTGAACAGATCCGATATCTAGGACTGCACCTTGACAAACGTCTCACTTGGAACCCTCATACAAGACTTAAACGACAAGAAACTGCTCGACGTTTTCGACTACTTCAACACTTACTAGACAAACGTTCTAATCTTCCACTTAACTACAAAAGACTCATCTACATGACTATCATAAGGCCGATATGGACTTACGGAGTAGAGCTTTGGGGCTCTACTAAACCATCGAATTCTTCCCGTATCCAATCCCTACAATCCAAAATCCTTCGTAAAATCCTCAATGCTCCTTACTTTGTCACGAATACACTAATCCATAAAGATCTTAATGTTCCGTATGTTGCTGATTTGGCCCGATCTAGATACCATTCCTTTCATGGCAAACTCCATTCCCACCCTAATCCTCTAGTTTCAAACCTTTCTTCCCCTTCGATTCCTGACAATCCTCCGAGGCGTCTGAAAAGGAGATGGCCCCGAGACCTTCTAGTTTAAATCATTTTTAGAGTGCTTCCATTGGGAAGCTTCTCTACATGTGTTTCATGCCTTTATATATTTCATATAATTTACTTGTTGTATTCCTGTATACAGTTGTAAATTCCAATAAATAAAAAAAAAAAAAAAAAAAAAAAAAAGTTTTCAGCCTTACTTTAATATCATAATACATACTTGCCTAGAAGTCATTGATTTAGTATATATTTGGCAAGGATGGGGAAAAATATAAATAAAAACTGGTATTGTAGTCTACCACCACAATGGAAGAAGTAAGGATCAACGTAAGTGAATTTTTATTCCGTTTCTGATAATATGGAAAGTGAGATGGAGAGTGGCCTAAGCCAAAATGAATCACTTAGCATAGCAAATTCGGAGACTGGGACCAAAATTGGACTTCTACCGGCGATTTCGACTACTTCCAATTCTTTTCGGTTAGTTCAAATAACTCACACACTATATTAATTTATTATATAAGAATCAAATAGGCCTGACTGCGATTTTGTATCTAATTACTATTAAATTACACATACTTACTATATTGGATTACAATTGTATACATTAAGAAAAAAAATTATGATTTAACTATAAAAAAGATTTAAGTTTTTCATTAAACATTTTTTCTACATTTTGGTTTATTAATTAGATTTAAAAAAAATAAATAAATACATTCCTATAAAATTTGAAGGCCTACGTTTCAAGATAGGTGGCCAAGGGCTACTTGGTTATTTTTGAAGATAGAAAAAATAATGTATAGAGTTATAGATAACGTAAAAAGCGATAAACAAAAGAGAGGAAAAATATCTTTATATTCAAGTTATAAATTAGGAGAGATGTAATTCCTCCAAACTTGGTTATTATTGAAGATGGAGAAAAATCGAAAATATTTAGAGATCAAGGATGTTGATGAAAGAGAAAAAAATGTAAGGTGTTCTGGAATTGAAAAATCTTATTTGAATTATTTAAATCTAGTCTAATCTAGTTTAAAGTCTAGTATGCTTCAGGTTTCTTGTTTACAATAATGTTATCTTCTTTCAGGGGCGCGACAGGCCGTGTAGGCCCTGGGCCTCGCGGTGTAAACTCATGCGAGTTTACACTCACGTTTCACGATGCTATTTTTAGTGTAGGGTCATCACTCTCTACGACTAATTTTGTGAGTGGCCACCATTTGGCTGACGGGTCTCACATACCCGGGGGAGAGGCTGTGAGTGAATCCCCATTTTTTACATCCTTATAAAAGCCCCGCCGGGTCTGGGATTCGAAGTCAGAACCTGAAGCATGAGATACTAGCGCGCTAGCCACTCAGCCACGCCCCCCCAATGTTATCGACCAACAAAAAAAAAATTACACCTCTTTAAAATTTGAGGGCTTACATTTCAAGAAACCGAATAACCATTTTCTAATGATATTCAGGGTTTTCGTTCTTAGATTTATAATATTTTGATTTGTGGCAATGTAAATAGTAGACTGTTTTTTAGATGTTGACCAGTAGAAAGGTTTGAAAATACAGTAAAGAGAGGCGAAACACAATAGCGAAAAAAACAAAAACAAATATTTCACAAATGCAGTTTCTAAGAAATTGTAGTTATATTTGGGAGAAAGGATTCCAAGAATCGAAAGGTTGTTAGTTCAATATCAAGATAAAATAAATTTTATGCTGACTTTCATAAATGATGACGTGATAAACGATTCAAAAATTGGTATTAAGAGCTAAGAAAATACTCGTAATTCTTTCTCAATACGATTTTATTTTAAAAACACTAAAAATCATAAGATAAAATAAAAATAAAAATTTTTATTAAGTTGATTCCAATAATGATTTTTATAACTCTGATACAACACACCGTTTATATGTCAAACAACACTCGACTTAGAAATACCTCCGTTGTTAAAATCAATATACGTATTTTATTTTAATAAAGCTAGAATTGAAAACGTCAAAGTGAGACTTACATTCTGTTTTCATTATTTCCAAAACTTTGTATATTAGGTAACATTTTTTCACAAAACTTCAAGTTTTTAACAGTAATTTTAATACACATGAATATTGCTATGCTTAGGTTGGAGAAGAAAAAAATTCCTACAATCATATGTTTTCTCTTTTATCTTTCATTAGGCTAAAAAATTCTTTCATATTTTATATTTTCCTTATTTTAGCAATGATAACAACATAAAATGGTTGAAAATTTTTCGAATCTGCAAAATTAACGGTACTTTGGAGGAATAAAATTTGAATATCGGCTTGTGAGACTATCTAAATCAGAATAATTAAAGCGCATTAAATTTGGCAACGATGTAGCTAGTCAAAATATGCATAATGCTTCATAAAAAGTGAGTCATCTGGTTCTCCAATTTTGTTGAAAAAGTTGCTTTAACATCTCAGGCATAAAAGGTTCTAAAATATGAAATTTCAGTTGTATACTGATCGTTTTCGAGACAGACTTACCGCATTCAAACATTTTGCGGGACTTATTCATTTCGACTTAAGGGTCCACAAATGGTGTATTTAAGGTGAAAGCTCGAATACAAATATATATTTACGATCGCAAAACATTTCCTTACTATATATTTCATATATAAGTAAGTAAACGTAAAATATAATTAATTATTATTAATAAGTACAATTTCGTGAGTAATTTAGCAGATGAGGAAAGAGACAGTGAGGTTGGGAATCTCAACACAGGATCGTGTCAATAGAGATGAATATAGGGAAAAATTGAGGAAGATAAAGGTCCTTGTGGGTGCCAAAGAGGTGAGAAAGGGGAGAGTATGGAGAAAATGAAGAAAAGGTGGGAAGAGAGGAAAAGGTGGGAAGAGAAGAAAAGGTGGGAAGAGAGGAAAAGAGTGGAGCGTGTAGGCAAAGTTAGGGGGGAATGATATTTGCGTGGTCTTTAAGGCCGTTACGCCTCAAAAAAAAAAAAAAAAAGTACAAATAAGGACAAAGGTAAAATATGGGAAAAATATATAAGAAAATTCTCGCATTTTGATGAAAAATATTTTTTTATAAAAACTTAATGAATACAAGAGGACTCGATGTAACTTTTATAAACTTTTTTTTGGAAGAAAAGTGATGAATATAGATAGCACCATTAAAAACATTTTAACATATAGCTAAATTTCGAATCCTATGACAAACATGTCCGGATTACATTGTACTCTAACCACGCTTCCTAATAACAGTAATCTAAATGCATGCCTCGAACTGAGGCTGAAGAAACAATAGTCGACGGAAGGAGGGAGTTGGAGCCAATCAAAGCAAGTTTCCTCCTTGCGTGGGAAATGCCGCGTAAAGGGAATACCGCTTGCTTCGGATTGCTACGTGTTCGTTATTACAATAGATATCAACAATAATAACTTATAGTATTCATGTCTTAAACGAGATAATTACTTATTAATAGGCAAAAATAAAACTCAGAACTACATAATTCACCCATTTAAATCGTCAAAATGACCAGTAGTAGAGTCCAACTAATGGTCCGTGGACGCATGGGGTTCTGCAGTCGATGCCCATGGGGTCCGCTAGATGTCTTTATAAAGTTTTTTTAAATTACTTCAATCAAGAGTATTTTCGAAGTCAGAGTCTAGTGTTGGCATCGGACGTGAGTACATCGCAATAATTACCTCTATCTTTTCTTTCATTTTTTCTCGTTGTACTGGGTAGTGTTCAATGAGATTTAACCTACAAAGTCATAAGTGGTTAGTGAGCAGTTAAGTGAAGTTTGGTGAGATATTATTACGAAACAGGGAAGTACGGCTTGATTTAAGAATTCAATAAACTATCGGTGAGTGAGATAGCCATTAATATTAGGTCAAGTGCGCATGCTTATCTATCCCCCCACTGCTCTAACTTTAATCTCGTTACACTCGTCAGTATCTTCTGTGTCTTAGTCGTGACAGTATCGCTGCCCTCTCCAGCTTACCTACAAACACTCGAATTCAGTAACCATGGCCATTACAAACGAAGACATAATGCAAGCCATTAAAGAAATGAATGCTAATATTGAAAAAAACAATGCCATAAATGCAGAGTTGATAAAAGAGTTGGATTCGGTAAAGAAAAGATGTGTTTACCTGGAAGAAAAAACAAACCGTTTGCAAAAGGAGGTTCTTTTTTTAAACAGGCAATTACGGAAAAACAATTTCCTTGTTCATAACGTACCTCTGTCAGAAAATGAAAATACCCTAGATAAAGTAAAAGATATTTTCAAAGACATAAACATTACATTACCCGATCATGCTATAAATAATAGTTTCAGGCTAGGTAAAGGGCCAATATTTGTTAGCCTGAATAATTATAATATCAAACAGGAAATATTTAAACATAAACCATCATTAAAAAATAAAAACATTTTTATCAGTCACGATAAAACCCCGGAAGATAGAGAAGAGGGAAGAAAAATCCATTCGTATATTTTAAAGTTAAAAAATATCGATCCATCTGTTACGTACAAAAATGGATTTTTCAAAATCAGAGGTTCTCATTATAGGCTTGACGAAGTGGAAAATGTATTAAAAGAATTTGCATCCGAAATCTTTACACCCATTTCCGAATCGCTTCCTACACTAACAGATTCCTTAACAAATAATACTCAGAGTAACAAGAAAAGGAAGAATGAGGAAAAGTTAGAAAAATTTAAATTTCGTCCCAGAAGTTCATCAATCCCGTCAACAGTTACGAAATCTCCCTGACTTAAATGCACCCCTTCTGTTTTTTATCCAGTTACTCCAAACAGAAGTAAGAAAGAAAATAAACCTTCTATCATCTCTCCAAAAGCTAATACCCTCAAACAAATCTTTTACCTTATTTTTTATAATATAAACGGTTTTAAAAATCTGTATAATTTCAACAATTATGAATGTGAAATACTAACAAAGAACTCAATACTATGCTTCGTCGAAACCTGGCTTACCGAAGATAACTTTATTCTCCCATCATGGTTACACGACTATACACCATACCATAGTAATGCAGTTAAAACATTCAAACCAGGAAGAGGTAGCGGAGGTCTGTTGACCCTTGTGCACAATAAAATTAACTCGGAGGTTACCGTTATAGCCAGTAATCGTTATTGGATATTTATCAATATAAAACTAAATAATACGTTGATAACAGTGGGCAACATTTATTTTTCTCCATCAAGTGACATAGAAACATGCCTTGAGGATCTAGGTAGTGTTATTTCTTCGATATATACAAACTTTCCTTCAACCTGTTTGATCTTGAACGGGGACTTTAACAGCCATGTAGGGAATTTAAATGACCTAGAGGAGGAAGTTTTACAGGGTTCGAATCTTTACTCTGAAAGGATGACTCTCCACTCGAGCATAAACAGGCGAGGCAAATTGTTGGTGGAAGCTATGGAATCTTCAGGTCTTATTTTGTGCAATGGTCGCTCTCTTTCAGACAGACCTGGGAAATATACCTTCATGTCGAGCCTGGGAAGAACTATCATAGACCTTGTCTGGATAAATCATAACTCTCTAGATATATTTGGAGATTTGAATATAATGCTTGTTTCTGATTCCATTGACCACCTGGCTTGCAGTACTTCTTTACACTTACCCTCTATATATTCTCCCGTAGTTCCTTCTCAAGAATTAAAAGACGAGACGCCAAATAATTATAAAATTTGTATGAAATGGGAAGAAGCTAAGGCAAATGAGTTTAAAAAATGTTTATTGAACTCTAACAAAATATACTTCAACTCAAAAGAGGTAAACCTACTGTATGAAAACTTTGTCACTTGTATGAAGGAAAGCATGACTGAAACTGGGCAAATGTTTTCCAAAAAGATACCGAAGAACGCACATCATAAGGACAAGCAACCATGTTTTGACCAAGAATGCAGAAAATCGAAGAGAGAGCTAAGAAAAAAATACAGGGCTATGACCAAATTCAACTTTTCTGATGATAAAGTACAAGAATATATTAATTTCAGGAATCTATACAGGAAATTAATTAGACACAAGAAAATTGGATTCCGGTTACTCACTCTAAATAATCTCAGGGAAGTTAAAAATAGCAAACAGTTCTGGACTACTGTAAATTCTCTAAAACCATATAAAAGACAACCAAACGAAATAGAAATAGAAGAATGGAGCAGATTTTATATATCACACTATGGCCAAAAAACCATCCACGAAACTCATTTTTTTTCAGTCATCCATCCTTATCTGGAGGGTAACATCGCTTTAGAGGAATTACAATTTTGCATCCAACAATCAAAGAACCACAAAGCCCCTGGTTTCGACAATATTATTTACGAAACCTTTAAAAGCCTTACCCCAGAATGGGAGCACTATCTCCTCAACCTCTTTAATACAGTGATGGATCATGAGAAACTCCCTCTGCAATGGTCAAAATCCAAACTTTATTTGCTATTTAAGAAAGGGGACAGGAAAGACCCAGATAATTACAGAGGGATATCACTTTTAAATACAATGGTGAAGTTATTTACCAGTATTCTAGCAAGAAGGATCTTACTATGGGCAGAATCTGAAAATCTCATACCTGAGGAACAAGCGGGGTTTCGAAGTGGTAGAGGCTGCTCAGATCACATCTTCACTTTAATGTCACTGATCAGCATTAACTTCACAACTAAAGGCAGATACTTATTTGCTGCATTCATAGATTTAAGGAAAGCCTTCGACTCTATCAACCACAGCCTGCTTTGGGAAAAGCTTTTTTCACTTGGAATCGGGGGGAAACTCATAAGGATTATAAAGGTGCTATACTACAATGCTTCAACTCAAATAACAACAAATGGAAAGCTTTCGGAAAACATTGATATATCGACAGGTCTTTTGCAGGGAGAAAGCCTTAGCCCAACACTCTTCATCATGTTCATATCCGATATTGTCCGATTCTTTCAAGATAATGAAGCTACAGGAGTTAGCATTGATAGTACTCATGAGGCAATCATGCTCTTGTTTGCTGATGACATTATTCTTCTCAGTAATACTTGGCAAGAAGCGCAAAAGAAACTGATGATATTACAACAGTACTGCGAAAAGAATTCTCTAACTGTAAACGTAAAAAAATCCAAGGTTGTTGTATTCCATAAGTCCCCTAGGTTGAAGCAGCTTAAACCCCTTTATTTGAATAAAGAAAAAATAGAATACTCTAAGGACTATACCTATTTGGGAGTACCATTCACTTCCTCAGGAAAATTTAGCAAAGCATCTGAACATTTTATTCAGAGGTCCTCTGTTGCAGCTGCAAGAGTATTGGATGTTTTGCGAAGGGGTAGAAGTGATTCATGGGAAACAAAAATAGCTCTTTTCGATTCCATGGTAGCCTCAACCCTTCTGTATGCTTCTGAAATATGGAGCTTAAGATACCTAGAAGCTGTTGAAGTGATACAACTAAAGTTCCTGAAGCAACTACTCAGATGGCCAAGGAGTACTGCCAACTACATAGTTCGTCTTGAAACCGGCCGAAACCCATTGAGCGTCAGGGTTCTGAAGAGAGCTGTGAACTACTGGTCCAGATTGTCAATCATGCCGGAGGAGAGGCTGCCAAGACTCTGTTTCAACAGACTGATTTCGCTGCATGCAAGGAACCCTGATATAAAATTTAACTGGGTCTCACAAGTTAGATCGATGGCTGCTCAGTATGGCTGTGAAGAAGAATTCAGTGTATTATGCCCGAATGGATTATTAAAGTGCAGAGATGCAATAATGGAAAAGATAAACAATCATAACCTTTCAATAGACATCCACCGATCTCTCAATTCTAACCATAACCCCATATATAGAACTATCTCCAGCTTCAATATCTCCAGCCAGAGACCTATCTGACATATACAGCCAACATCAAAAAAATAAGATCATTGAGCCAGTTAAGAATTTCGAGCCCAGAACGTACCACACTTTATGGAAAAACCAAAATGTTCATCTTCAAAGCACCAGAAACCTGCACTTTCTGTGGTCAGTTTATCTTGAACAGCCAGTTTCATGTCCTTCTCTACTGTGAAAAGCTCATGAAAGACAGAGAAAGATATTTACAACCATTTTTATCAGGATCCAGTGATGACCAAAAAATTCAAAAAATTCTTCAAATAGACAATATTGAAAAACTGAACAACATTTTCTGGTTCACTAAGTCAGCATGTAATACCCTGGATAATTTGAACTGTGAAGGTCCACACACCAATTAAGTGTCCAGTTATCTAAGGTTAACTGTTTATTATTTTTCATTCTACGGCGAATGTTTTCAGTTTGTTTTTCAAGTTGTTAATTGTTTTTTATGTTTTATTTCAGCGTTTTTCTATTATGTATCAATTAAATGATAAAATGTATTATTTAAATAGTTTACAATTATTATTTTTAAGTTTTTCTCAAGAGCCGAATAAATGGACATTTATTTTTAACTAGACTCATGTTGGCAATTGAAGAGATTTATAATTTGAATTGATTTGTACAAGAATGTAAATCTTAAACAAAATTGAATAACAGTTAATTATTAATTATAGCGTGAAATAAGTCACAGTGTAAAAAAAAAGTTGCATATATGTGACGTGGAAAATGTCAAAATTCTCATAATGTTAGAGACATTATAATATGAAATATAGTGAATAAGTATGCATTCATGTCTCTCTATTAAAAAAAAACAACAAAACAAATAGTTTGGAAAAGTTGAGATATTGGGTTTGGATACGTAAAAAGGTGAGAAACATACAAATCAAATATAAAATACGTACTGGAACAGGGAATACCTAGAAAGTTAGTAAACCTAGTGCAGATGTGTTTAATTCCATAAAGTAATTACTTCGAGAAATATGAGGTGCGATCGGGTTTGAAACAGAGTGACTTTCACCTGTTTTATTTAATATAGCTTTAGAATATGTCATAGAAAAAGTGACGTGTACCAAGAAAGGTTTGAATATGGTTGATAAGATTCCGGTTATGGGGTATGCCGATGATTTGGTACTGTTAGGTGAAGACACGGAAACCATACAACTAAATACAAGTATGTTAATAAAAACCGGTAAAGAAATATGACTCGAAATAAATACGGATAAGACGAAATATATGATTAGTAGCAGACACGGTGGAGATCTTGATGATATTGATATATCAGGGCATACTTTTGAACAAGTAGAGATATTCAAGTATTTAGGTTCAATGATAACAAGAAAAAATGAAATCCAGGAAGAAATAAAGTCCTGGTTAAAGCTGGGAAATACGTGTTATTATTCAGTTGCTAAGTTACTTAGCTCGCGGCTTCTATCTAAAAACTTAAAGGTTAGAATTTATAAAACTATTATTCTTCCGACGGTTCTTTACGGATGTGAAACGTGGCTGCTTACTTTGAAGGATGAACAACGGCTTAAGGTTTGCGTAAAATATTTGGTCCGAAGAGAGATGAGACCACTGGAGACTTTAGAAGGTTGCACAACGTGGAATTGCGGAGCTTGTACCGTGTGAATATAATTGAGTTGATAGCATCGAGGAGACTCAAATGGGAGAGTAAAGTTGTTGAGTTCTGTGAGGATTGGATTTCGAGAAAGATGTTATTCGCTGATCGTATGGTAGGCGTCCGAAAGGAAGGGCGAAACGTCGATGGGAGGATTGCGTTAAGGCTGATCCCGTGGGTTTGGTCTTGAACGGTGAGCATTGGACGAGTTTGTGCAGGCGGAGTTTGGTGGTATCCGCATCGAACCTTCAGGTTTGGTAAGCCTATTATATTATTATAAAATACGTACTGACTGAAGAACAGAGATCTCAAGAATGACAAATTAAGAAATTATGGCACTAGAGAAGAGAAAATGAACTAAACTTGACGGTAACAATGGTATCAAAGTTAACACCTGAATTAAAAATAAAAATACTTTTGAAGGAATTAGACTAGGTAAGCACTGAGTGTATTCAAAATGGGGTCAGAAATATTAAATGTTTAATAGGCATTATACGTAATTATGTAATGCAAAATGACGGATACAGAATAGAAGAAGGCGCTCTGATACAGGGTGCGTACTTTACGCAAAAAAAATTCAACTTTACTCCTATGAAATCCCAAGTAACGATTCATGAACTTATTATATATTTTTCTTGAAATGTTTTGAAAAGCTAGAGAAAGGGAACAAACGTAATGGAATACTTTGAATAAAATTGTACTTTACTCTCGAGTTTGTTCACATGGTCTAATTTGAAGAAACGCACTATTTCAATCCGTAGAAAGATCTTTGCTTAATTTCTAGAAAAACGTTTCTTGGAAATCACTGAAGAAGAAGAAGTAAACAGAATTTATACACACTTTCGTAATTGGATTTCATTGGAACCATCATGAAATGAATTTCCCGAGAGTTCCTCTTCTACTTTTTTTTAGGTAACATTTCAACCATGGTTTTTTTAACACTTAAAAGTTTCCATCCTCGACTATTTTATATAAAGCAGTATTTCACGATTTATAAATCATTTATTATATTGCACTTCACCTTTTTATACTTTTTTCACTTAATTATTCATTTTTATATATTTTTGACTTTACCTACTTTATGAGTAATGTCTATGTTTTTCTATTTGGCAGAATCTCCCCTTTATTTGTTCTTTGAAATATCTTCAGGATTGATGCGGTATGCTGTGTACTCATAGCAACTCAGCGAAGTTGAGCAGCTGATCCAAAAGAGAATTTCTTCTTCTAGTACGGAAAAGTAATGCGATCGTTAACATTTTTAAATTTAAGTTTTTAAGGAAACATGTTTCAGACCCCTAAGTCTAAATCACCAAGTCCTTCAAACAGTATAGTTATGTACATTTGTATGAGTGGTTAAGTCATGCACAAGAACGAAAATTTGTGTTAAACTGAAATCACATATTTAATACTAGTTTGGGATGTTATAACCAATTTTAAGGCACAATCGACGAAAAAGGGTTGTAATGCAAAAAAAAAAAAAAAGTTAAAAGTGTGTATTTTTTATTTTTATTTTACGATTTTCATAAAAACGACTTTAAAATTTTTGACTAAGTTCACTACATTGATGTAAATTCAAATAGGCTTTAAGTTCATGTAAGTTTTTTTTTTTTTATTAATATGACAGTGCCTAAAAGCAAAATTTTTTCTTCTAAATACCTTTAATTTTATTGATTAGAAATAATTATTTATTTTTGCAAGTTAGTGTTGATAAAACATGAAACAATTTGATACCAGCTGAAGGAAAGAACAGCAGATTTTTTTTTTTCTCGATTTCTTTTAGGTGTAGTATTCATTACCCTAAAAAGTGGCAGATTGCATTATTTCTAAATAAAACAATATGAAAAAATTGGCATATATAAATAAAAGTGTATAATATATACCGTTGCAAAACAGAAGATTTTGGAAAAAATGCCATCAATCATTCAAAGATGTAGAATAAAATGTAGGTTAAGAAAAAAAGTAAGCAATTTTTTTTAATAATTTCTATTTTATCTATACTAATATTATAAAGCTAGAGAGTTTGTTTGTTTGTTTGAACGCGCTAATCTCAGAAACTACTGGTTCAAATTGAAAAATTCTTTTTGTGTTAGATAGTCCATTTATCGAGGAAGGTTATAGGCTATATAACATCACGCTGCAACCAATAAGAGCGAAGAATCAGTTGAAAATATAGGAAAAAACGAGAGAAATTAACCTCGCATCCCAATGATTCCAAATGGTTTACCTTTTAATTTTAAAATAATTCAATTTCCCGTTAAATTATCTTTTGCCGTTACATTAAGTTATATTTTGCAATGGATAAATAAAGGCATAGAAAAAGCCTTTGAATGATTACTAGTGCATGCAGCGCATATAGCAATCCTCTTAAGAATACCTCCGGGTAATAGAAGGACAAAATGTGACATCTATACATATTACATTTGTGTTTGTATTTTGTTTGAAAATAAAACCAGAGGGTGTGAAAAAAAAATATATATCTTTTGCCGAAACAATTAATAAATCACATGGGCGAATATTTAAACACGTAGGAATCGATTTACGTCAAGATCGGGTTGCGGAGAAAATCATTTACATATTCTGCCACAAGAAAATAAAACCAAAAATATCATTTACGCAGAAGTACTTTAAAATATTGGGTTGTCATTACCTCACCCTCCGTACTCTCCTGACATTGCTCCTTCGGATTTTTATATTTTCCGTTCCCTTGAAAATTTTCTACTAGGGAAATCCTAAACTTTAGAAGATGACGCCAAAACGGTCTTTTTATAGTTCTTCAGGAGTAAGGACAGTGATAGTTAGAAAAAAAGGGATAATGGACCTTGCAAGCCATTGGAAAAGGGCAATCGCTAACGGTGATAACAATTTTGAAGATTAAATGAATAAATTTTAAGCTGTTAATCAATTTTAATTTTGCCCAAATATCTCTACCAACTTTTCGGACAACCCAATATATTCTTTTAATAGGGATCATAATAACGGAAATTGACGCAGACGAAGTCGCGAGCAACAGCTAGTATTATATAATTTAAAGCAAAGTTTTCATCGAAACAATTATCTTTTTTTTTTTTATTTTAGCTTCATTTGAATCCTGATTTCAAAAAGGGAGAAAAATAAAAGTTGCGTCTTATGCTTACCAGAATTTTAGTATTTTTATGGTAATAAATATGCCTTTTAAAACTATTTAGTTTCTAATTATCATTACAAGATTGCAAGTAGCAAAAATTACCACAATATAGGGTTTAATCTGAAAGTACCTTTCCACACCCTCTTTCGAAAGAATTTTCCATCATTCCAAGGCGGGGAATATAAGATTTAAAACATTATAAAATCATTTGCTAGCATTTAACAATCCAGAGTTTGTATGTTAATAAACCTAGGGCACAGTTCATGTAGAAAAGTTAAGAGATAAGACGCTGGCGAGCCAAGAGGGCCACAAGCCCAACTCGCACTAATGAACCCGGCTGCAATATAATTTCCTTAAGGCCTCTTGAGTGCTTCTTGTAAGGGGGAGTTCTACGACAAACCTGGAACTTGGGGTATTACAGAAGATTATACGATGTTGTAGGTAGGGCGTAAATGGTACTCAGGGGTTCAATGGTTAACATACAGCTAATCCTTATTAATATTTTTCGATCATCGATTAGTGAATAACTCACTTCTGACTCACATAACTCACTTCTAACATTAATTAGGCTTTAATGATTTTACGAACTCTCTGAAACTTATCAAAAAATAATTTGAGGCCTCATCCAATACAAAACAATAATATTCTTGGCGGCAGTAAAAATAAAGATAAGAAATTATGAAAAAAAACATTAAAAATCTAACGTTTCGACACACGTTGCAGGAATTCATCAGGGCTAAAAAACAAGATATGGTGTAGATGTATGATGATAACAAAAAATAAAATAATTTATTTGTTGAGTAAAAATGATAATTTAAAAACATAAAAGATATTAATAAAGAATAAAAACGAAATGGTTAATAATTTAACATTAGTAAATAGAGATATAAAAGATAATTATAGTAATCCTACCTTGCCTTGTTACCTTGTATACTTTAATTAACTATATATACCTTCATCTTTATGCATATATATATATATATATATATATAATAAGAGATAAAAAAATAAAAATTAACTTTTATATATGCTCCAAGAGGTATTCACTTTTCACCTCACTGTATTCGCTATATTTAAATTAGCTAACATATGAGGAGCGGTCATATGTTTGACTTTTTCATTTATTAATCATTCGAATACTTTAAATATAATTTTAATCATCTAGACGAAAATATGTAAACAGAATAAAATTGTCTTATCTTATAATGTTAAACACTTGCCTGTCTTAGTTTATGTTTCATGTCTTCTAATTGCACTGTAAAAATATATGTAATTTTATTTAAGTAATGTTGTTATTAAAATAAAATAAAATAAAAGATTAAGGAACAAAACTAATCGATGCTAAGATCGGAAATTCTTGCATGTATTGCCATTAAGAATTTCTTCTCTTGAGGTGTTCAACATCCCTAAGAATTTCGCAAGAAATCCTTTTATTTAACATCGTTACTTATTTCACTTGACTGACCAGTTTTTAATATATGCAATAAAGGTTTTAAAAATTAGAAAGATTTTGAGAATAGGGTAAGAAAAACGAAATTTCCGAGCGAATTCTTTCTTGAATAAATTGAAGAAAGGTATTTATGCATTTATAATTAAGTAAGTAAATAAGTCAAAAAGCATAAAAAATAAAATAAAAAGAGCTTTGACCCATTTGTACCGCTTATTAAAGATAACATCCACCAACCCATTAATTAAAGATAAAACTCGCTTAGCAAAAAATTATTAACCCTTGTATATACATCATCAAAAGAACACCCCTTGCAGTTTTAACTAATTCTGATTGTTCTTTTTTTTTTTGTAGTACCATTTATATTTAAATGAATAAGTTATTGTGTAGATAAAAAAATATTCAATATATTGTTTAATTAAGTTTGATGACGATTTATTTTTTACAATTTATAGGGATCAATTTAACTTAGAGTCATAGAGTAGAAGAGTCATATTTCAATCTAACCTTTTTTTTTTTTCTTTTTTTTTATATATTTTATTTATAGCTTGCCTTACATTAAAATCTCCGTGTCTACTCCAGATCTTGTCATAGGAATTCGTTTACATTTTTATTAAATTATTTTATATTTCCGAAACATTCATACGAAAATGAATTCTATTGAGGATGTATGGTCGGCTGTGGATATCAGGAGTCAGTCGAGTGAAAAATATTTTAATTTTGTGGGAAAAAAAAATTATTTTAAAATATTTAAAATAATTTATCAATACAAATATACCATCTCTACCCGAAATCCGTTTTACTCAAAATTATCTGAACATGCTATATCCCACGACCATAATTTTCATTTTGACAACCCTGACATTCTAGCTACCGTACCTGATTATAATTAACGACTCCTCTCTAAAGCCATATACATTGATACAGAAACAGATATCGTACCTGTTAAACATAAAGCCGACAGAGAAATAATGTCTTTCTCATATTCCAACATATTTCATATCCTCAAATTTCAACCTTTTTGTTTTATTGTATTTTTTAAAAACTTGTTTGTGTAATATTATATTTTAATTACTGCATATTTGATTTTAATTTATATAACTTCTTGGTATACCTTGGTATAGATTCTACATTTTATTATTTTTGGTAGGCAAAGTAGTATTCTTCACATTTTTATTAATTTATTTTGTTATATTTAAAAAAATACTTTTTAGGTATGCTGTAGTACTTGTATTTAAAGGAAAAAAGGTTAGGGTATTTTTACATTTACCACCTCTATACAAAGCATTGATGTTTTTTGTTTTTTCCTCAGTGTATGCACCATGTGTGTAAAATGGTTCACTGATTTAGCAGATATAATACAATCTGCTACCTTCTAGGACAATGAGTATTACAGTTAAAAGAAATCATTCATCTCATATGTACATTATAAATTTAAAAAAATATATAATTAAATAAAATAGAAAGAAAACAATTTATATAATGGGAAAAAAATTGAATAATTAATAAATACTAAACAAAGAAGAAATATATATATATAATATATATATATAAAGAAAATAATAATAACCTTGACCACATTCATACCTATTTACAATATTTACAAACTGCCCCTGGGATCCCCGAATCGAACCGCGAGATCCGCTAGTGGATGTCGAGGCACAATGCCAGGAGATCCCAGCGCCTCTTATTTAGCCGCGTCACTGGTATTGAGAGCCAGTGGAGGCTGTGTGAGGGCGCTAGAGCCACAGACACTCAAGGCAAGGCAAGAGTGGAGAAGCCAGCCATTGCCGGTACTCCAATGACATTTACAAGAGATCTCTGGGCCACTGCAGCTTCAACCTACGAGGAGGGTTATAGGGATGTTTGGAACTAGATGGAGTGTGCCAAGGGATTAGAGGGTGATAAAGCTTCATTAAAGATTGAGAATTTGGATGGGATTAGATCAAGGACAAATGGGATAGTTTTGAAATTAGCAGTGGCGATATGCCAGATTCCTTTGAATGATTTATTGATTTTCATATTAGTTAATTGCCTATCAACAGCTATATAAACAGATGTAGTTATTTTTAAATATATATATATATATATATATATATATATATATATATATATATATATATATATATATATATATATATATATATATAAATCTTATATAATCATCTTTATCATATTATTTTATCATTCCCATCATTTTTACATTTATTAATTTCATTGTCATACTGTATTGATATGTGTCTCTTAAATTAAAATATTTTTCACACAACTGTCTCCTGTACTCCTATGACAAATTAACGCTATTTCATAAATTAAAAAAAAAAAAAAAAAAAAAAGTGTAAGGAATATCACATTGTTAATAAGACTTTTGTCTATCGAGGCAGAGATAAAAATCTATAATAGTCGTCCTGGAATCATACAACAATAAGTTTATCAACAATGATCAACAGTTTTCCAATCCCATGCAGAGCATGAACGAATTAAACCAAAATAGAGTAGAATTTAATAATTCAATAACTTTGACACTGAAAGAATCTACTACATAGAAGATTGGAGAAAATGTTGGAGATGTTCCTTGTGAATATGAACCCAGCCGCAGTCTCCTACAGATCATATTTACACCATAAGATATTGAAAGGAAAAACCGCAAAGGTGTAATATGCCCCATCAGAAATCGCTTTGATGCGTTTATTGAGTATAACGTTCACCACAAATGATGCAAATACCTTGATGTAACAAGTAGTAGATGATTTATAAATATATATATATATATATATATATATATATATATATATATATATATATATATATATATAATATATGACACGAAAACTTAATGAAACATAACTTTCTTTATCAATAGCATAAGTAAGTGTTAGTGTGTTAGTCTCTAAATACATTAAAACTTAGCCTATGATTAGTTCTTAAATAAATGAATACAAAAAAAAAAAAAAACCTTTACACAGGAGTCAACTCTGTATTACTGCCACTAACCTGAAACGAAATTATTTATTAATAATATGAATTAAATAACTACAATACCGTGTAAGTACAAGTCTTCAAACTCAAAATTAAATAAAGTAAAAAACTAATTTCAAAGATAATAGCAAAGAATTTCAAAATTAATGCTGATGACAACTCAAAGGAGCGTAGGATAATGAAAAACTAAAATAGTTATTATTATTTCAGCTTATAGGAGTTTTATATTTCGATTGATTCCAAACAAAGTTTAAAAAATAACAACAGTTAGCCATAAATTTATTTTTCAGTGTTAAATTGCCAGCTAAAACGTATATAATATCAAATTAATAATAAGCAATGAACTTATTAATTCATTACCTCCGATTATGATGAATTTAAATTTAAGGACCGTTGATAACAGAAAGCCTCTACATATGAAAAAAACCTCTATGATACAGATGGATCCGAAACAAGAGATGATACAGGATCCGAGGTTTTCTTTTCTTTCTAAGTTCTAATTATTGTTCGTAATATTTTTAGCGCAGGAAAATGTAAGAGCGATTTGAGCAATAGTGTTATATTAATACTTATCACACAAAATTTTTTTTTTATTTATTGAGAAATATTACAGTTTGTTACATAATAAACAGTAAAAATAGAGATGTAGTACACATTCATACAATATATACAGAATAATGATGATAAAGTCAAATTACATAAAATCGGAAATAAATAAATTCAAATATATATAAGAAAATAACAATTAAAAAAAGACAAAAAAACAACAAACAAATCAAAACAACAACCTGTAATAGAGATAAATACAAGTTGGGAAATAAATAAAAATCATACAAGCAAACTTAACTATATACAATATATACAATCTGCTAAAGGGACCCTAGACTCCGCTGCTCCCTCCACAAGTGGGGGGAGAAGCCGAATCCAAGAGATCCCAGCGCCTCTCACCCGGCGCTTCACTGGTGTAAGCTAGTGGAGGCCGTGTCACACAAATAAAAATGAAAAATCACTCCTATCCCTAAAAAATGTAACTGAAGAAATCATGGAAATATTCTTTAGTTTTTTTTTTTATAAATTATTCTGGAACGGTAGTGGAATAAGGAAAACAACAAATCACATCCGACATGAAAAAAAAAAAAAAAAAAAAAAAAAAAATATATATATATATATATATATATATATATATATGATAATGAATGAACTGCTTTATAAGATTTATTTATGGTCTGTCCTGACCGGATTCGTGCCAAGGGTTTTTTTCTTTTTCCCTGATTTCTTAAGAAATTGCCTTCTCGTTGCCTGCTGGTTGAAATCCTTAATAGCTAAAATACTTTTTACGTAAGACTTTCTCATTCCGCATTCTTTTATTCATATTATACTGATTTATACATAAAATATATTCTCATAGAACTGTTTCCTCTAAAAACTCCTTTCTAAACCGAGGTAAGATATCCTGGAATTCCGCACTTATCTTCCCTCTTCTTCTCTGTCCTCATAATAACCCCATTTATTTCCCTATCTCTTCCATACATATGTAAACAATATTGACAAAACCAATTTGAGGACTAATGTGGAGAACTAACTATAGTTAAAGTTTCATTCAAAGCTTTTATTTTATCCTTTATTATTTTCTGGCTATTTATTTGTGTATTTAAATTAAACTATACTAATGAAAAAATGCCAATTATTTTACTTTATTTACAATTATTATTTATTTGCACTTATTTTCTTTGCACATTATTCTTAGAGGACTGAATGTTACAGATTAAAAAAAAATCCTCTTTCATTTCATTTAAAATTATTAAATACATTAAAATTTAAGTAAAGGAGATAATTTATTAAAGAGATAAGGGTTTTAGATTTGTGCAACAGGGAAATCCGGAGAAAAAAAAGATAAATTTATTTTAAGGTAGATTTAGACTACAAAGGAATGAAAGATTAAAAGGAAATTAAAACTTCAAGAGTTACAGGAATACTTCCCAACGAGGATATGAATTTTTCAAGGGTTGTCACAATGTCTTTTTCATTCAACTTTTCAGAAGAAGGTAGAGAGGATATTACAAACAATTTTAAGATATGCTTGTTCGCTGCTCTTGACTTTTATAATTCGAGGGGGATAGAGGAGGGATGACTCTGTGTAGTATTTACATTAAGCTTTTAGGATCATGATGAAAAACAAATGAAAACATTCGATGTTCATTTTTAAGATTCGATTGCTTATTTTACAATAGTAAGTATACACTAAAACTATAATTGACTTGATAGCATAGCGGGGACTCAAATTGGAGTGTAAATTTGCTAAGCTCAGTGAATACCGAATTCCTAAAAATTTGATAAGAGCTGAACCGATAGGTAGGCGTCAAAGAGGTAGGCCGAGGCGTCGCACAATAGCCAGACTGTTGGCCCTACGAAAAAAAGGTTAAACGTAGATCACCATTATTTTTTAACAAGGCATCGAAATATCTTTTCATATTTTGATTTCGATGAACAAGGAAGCCAAGAAAACAATTTTATTTTATATATATTTATTTTATATACTGATTTAGACCCTATTTCAAGCAACATTTTCATAGGACACGTTTTTTGATAGGAGCAACCGTTAAAAATAATTACAGGGTTTTTCGGGAAACCAAAACCCCCTTTTCCATCTAAGAGGAGTAGATACGATTCAATTGACAATAAACAAATACATTCGAAATCCATAACAAATTGTATTCAAAATGCTATAATTAGTTACTTTTACTAATTATGTTTGTTCACAATTATGTATTACAGTTTTTTTTAATTATCTATAGGTATGTCGCTTTAGTAAAATATTAAGAAAACGAAATAGGAAAAATAAATATATATATAAATTTAGAGTATGAGGAGATAATTTATTTTACAATTCATGAAGATTAAAGGCAATAATATGTTCATAAAGTATAAAAAAACACTTAAAACAAAGAAACTGGAATTTATAGGGACAACATTTAAAAAAAGAGCAAGAGCTAAAGAAAAACATTTTTTTTTTTTTTTTTTTGTAAACCGGCACGAACCCGCAGGCAATTATTAATGAAAAGTAAACTATATACCCTCTAGTTAATTTCTGTGGTGGTAGATTTCTGAGCGATTTTTTTTTTATGTGTGTTTTAAATATTTACTATGTTTTTAATTTAAAAAACTTCAAGAATCTATAAAACTTCAAGCTGCGTAAACTTAAATTATGATAATAAAGGTAAATTATCATCAAAAAGATGATTCATTAATTTTGGTTAATCAAAATTGTTGTGGTACTTTAAAAAAAAAGGAAAGTATCCATGGATGGTCGTTTTAAAAAGATATCTTAGGGGGGAAATTTTAATTAAAAAAAACTGGCGATGGACAATGATAATGGAAACTAAGAAGAACAGCTTAACCAAAAACATATGGGGAAGTTCGAAATTTCAGATATTGGTCTTATTGTCCAATGGACTTCGTCCAATAAAATGGACGAATCTGTGTAGGCAACATCTGCTAGTATTGGCATATAACCATCCTTAAGCCTAATACCAATCACTATTTTCATTAAAAACTCATACATATATAAAATGAATTATGTCCATTATCATATACCATTTTCACTATATTACCCAATATCGAAACATAAGCAAACGGGAAAATTGGTCAAAATGTTAGAACAAGACAAAAGGAAACTAAAACAGTTTTACAGTTGCCTGATTTTACTTTCACTTACTATATATAGTAAGGGGAAGTATTGCGATCGTGAAAATTTTCGAATTCCAGTTCTCAACGGAAATACAAGTTTTAGGGTCCCTGAGTCCAAATAACCAAGTCCCGCAAAAAGGTCTGTGTGTGTGTGTGTCTGTGTCTGTGGTAACTCCCGGGCGGAAACGGTAAGTCCAATGAAACTGAAATTTCATATTTAAGACAATTATACGCCCGAGACGTGACAAAACATTTTTCATCAAAATGAGCTTACCAAAAGAGGCACTTAATACCATGCATTTTGCACCTTTTTTCGATTTTCTCGAAAACGGTTCCGACGATTTTGATTAAACTATATCGATGTATAATTTAATGGGCTTTAATATCATGTAGGTTTTATTCTGATTAAAATGGTCTGGCTGGGCTTAAATGCCGATATTTTAAATTTTCTTCCCCTAAAGTACCTTTAATTTTGTAGATTTAATAAAAATAACTATATTATCTTATTAACGCTGATAAAAAACAGGTAAATATATAAATTGAATAAATTCGATACCCAACTAAAGGAGAAAACAGAAAATATATTTAATTAATGCAATTTTTCGTTTTTGAACATAAGAGCAGTAATTAATATACATGCATGATATACCGTTGGAAAGCTAAAGATTTTAGAAAAAATATTATCTCATACACAAGTTTCTAAAAGTTAATAAAGAGTGATAAAAAAAAGATAAAACTAACTGATTCTTTTAGATAATAATATAATAGATTTTTTAATGAAACACAAGTTTCGATATAAATTTAATTTAATTAGTTCTTTAATAGTTTCACGTATGTTTATCTCTAACTGTATTTGAAAAATCTTTTATTGATTTTAAAAATGGAGGTAAGTGAAAGTCGTGTGTTGCCCGCACCAGATTTTTTTTTTAATGATTGGTTATGTATATGTATCAAAGGAAATAAATTTAAAGATGCAAAAGCGAATATAAGGCATGTAATCAGATAAAGCTAATGCTGTTGCATCTAGTCCTCTAATTAGGGTCATAGCCAAGACGTTTTTGTATTATAGGGGCTAAAGAAAATAGATTTGAGCATGTGTAAGCGGAAGTATCAGATAGAATTATTGGTTGAAACAGATTAAGGTAAACAAGGAATCTATACATCGACGAACAATCCTAGACGCACACATCATGAAAATTCCATACAAATGATTATGGTTGATACGTGTTGTTTATGAAATGAATTTGATCTTAAGAGGAACCATGATAAAGTCCGCCTCTTAGTGTCTAAACTGTAAGACAAGAGGAAAGTGAAATTTTCGATTTTGAGGATAGAAAATTGTGCAGATAGTGCATGAATACGAAGCTATCACTATCGTACAGCTCCATTCGAGGATCCGATATATTAACTGAATCGCCACTTTAGTAATATAGAAGAAAAGGAAAAGGCATACAAAAAGATAAATTGAGCAGTTGCAGATATTAAAGAAACCGCATTTCCCAGTAAGACCCAATATGAGAGGACACAGGGAGTAGAATATAGAAGACAAGAGAAGGAGGGAGAAGCAATAAACTGGAGGAGAGGTGACAAACCGAACCAATAAAGAGCTTCTTTTCTAGATGTTGTCTATTGGACATTTAGTATGTTGTTCCAGCTCTGCGACAAATTCAATTCATTCCAAGTGCGGTTCTCTGTTCTACAACAGCCAGGCTAGCTGCGATTAGCATTTATCTATTTTAAATTATTTTGTATCAGAGATATTTATCTAAAATACGGTGTATTCACAGGAATTCATTTTTTACTTCATTCATTGCATTAAGGATATTGTGCAGGTGAGAAACCTATTCTATTACTAGAAGAACTAGATTTGTGAGATAATTCTTGGCAATTTCTTCCAGAGAATAAACTTTCCATTAGGTTATTTTCATTGAAGCACATGGCTGTTTCATTACAGACAAAATTGGTAGCATTTTAATAGGGCGAAACGTGGAGTCTAAAAAAACACAATTGTGAATAATAAACACATAAAATGTATTATAGAGATTTGGAATTCAAAGATGAATATTAAGTAAATGATATTGTTATGACGTAAATTAACTAACTTACTAACCTTACAATATCTCTCACACACATTAAACGACTAGTGCAATTTATTAAAAATTCGTCTTAATCGTGAGAAATCAAATTTATCCTACGAAGACATACCTGCCCTCTAGCCATCATCGAAAACAACCCTATTCCACTTCGGAGTTATACGCCTTTAAACATAAACAAACAAACAAATAACCCTTTTCCTCAGACGGACAAAGTACTTTATCTCGGACTCAATTTCGACAGAAGAATGAAATGGTGTCCCTACGTAAAAATGAAACGAAAGACACTCAACAAACGCCATGAACTGATTTTTTCCAAATCATCCAAATTAAAACTGAAACAGGAACATAATTCCATACACTCAAACCGATCTGGACATACTCATACTACTACTAATAAAAAGAGCTCTATATTACGTCCAAAACTTTATATACTGATGTATACTTACCAAAAATGGAAAGACACAAAAGGACTGACTCTTTATCTACGATTTCCAACTAACTTAGACGGACATACCAACACACTAATAAGAGATATCGCTACAAACGGTATGCCTATCAATTCGAGGAGGATATTTAAAAGGTTTTGGAATCGAGATCTCTTGAAATAATTAATGGTTGTTCATGTCAGGGAAGGCTTGCTGCTGGGTACTGATACTTCCTCATGCCTCACACGTCAACATCAATAGACGCTTCCTCACATTTGTTGATTGTCCTTGCACGTTTGGACAGGTGCAAATCAAGACACTAGGCACGGGACTTTTCGAAGTATGTTGCATAGTTTCGGAAAGGACATAGATCCCTTGGGCTCCAGTTGTGGAGTCCCGGAGACTGCTGAGCACATCATTGTGGACTGCTCAGACTGCTGAGGGAATATGTGCTCTGGTTCCTCTCTTTGAGCGATTTCTCTCAGCTAGTTTCTAAAGAAAATTATCAAAGTGTTCTGTCATTTGTTTCACGGGTGAAAACGTTAGTTGGCCAAGCAGTTTAAGCAGCAGAAGGTGGAACTGGACGGAATCAAGGAAGACCACCTCCGCGAGAAGAAGCAGTAGAAATGGTCACAAGGAGAGGCCAGGGAGAAAATGGGAGACTAAAAGGGAAAAAAATCATGAAGTATTAACATATTCAAGGTGAATATTGGTAGCATCACATCCAGAAAATGCTACCGACGTCCGTATGGCCATATGGCTAAGTAGGGAGAAATAAATAAAGGCGCAAATCAAGATTTGATAAGAAAAACAAATTATTTGTCATTTATTTATTTTTTACCGTCCTGAAAATTGTTTTTATTCTGAATGATATAAAATATTAAGGGATAAATAATAAAAGGCTTTAGAAAGTATCCAATAACCGACATTTTTTGCAGAAATAGAATAAAAAACTGTTTAGTAACTATCAACTTGCTGTTTTAACTAAGATATAATATAATGCGTTTTAAACTTGAATTTAATTTCTAATAAGAAACTTAAATATCCTTTGTCAAAATTAATAGGTAGTGCTTATCTAGCTTCAAAAAGGGCTCTAAAGCTGTTAAAAGAACATGACAGGAACATAAAGAAGGATTTATTAAGTCCCAAGACCCTAGGAAGCGGTGGTGGATGGCTTGATTTCTGCGAGGGATGGAAACGATAATAAACTCCCATCGGACGATGACAAGCGATAAAGACTTCTGCTCCGCCATAAGTCGCGGAGAATGGCCATTGAACTACTGCCCTGGCGATTGGAAAAGCAATGAAATTTTACGGTACACTAAATTGGCGCTAGGTGGAAGGGAAGAGAGAGAGAGGGGGCGAGAGAGAGAGAGAGAGGGAGAGAGATCAGAGAAAAAGGAGGGTGGATATCTCGCTCTCACTCGTTCTCCCCCCTCTCACCCCCTTTCCTAGCCGCGCCCCATCCCTTCCTGAGATTTATATAAATTCCACTTAGCCCCACCGGGCCCAACTGACCTCCGTTATTGCGATCTAACAGATTTCCGGAAGGCCGGAGTATGATTAAAATTCTGATATTTATTATTAGAGGGGTATTGGTATAAGTCAATATGAAATCGTTACATTACGTAATTTCATTCTTTCGGGTTAAAGAGAGGGTTTAACGAACACAATGCTGCAATTTAAAATCAAGACTTATTTTTTATAAGTGAATATTAAAAGTCATACGTAGAAACTGGACGTTTATAATTTTGCATGTACTATTTGTCGGCTTCAAACCCGGACAGCTATCTCGTTCGTGTCATCATCATCATTATAATCATTGCTTCTTCTGCTGCTGTTCGGTCTGGGAGTCCTGCCTGTAGAGTCTGACCTCCTTCCTTTTTTAACTCCATTTCCCTATTCCAGTCTATTCAGCGCCTCCTGCATGCTTCCTTCCCACCGTCCTCTCAGGAGATGCGAGGTCTTCCTCTGGGTATTTTCCCTTCCGTGAGGGTCTCGTAAGTCTTCCTGGGTCTTCTATCCGGATCCATTCTAAGCAGATGTCCAAACTACCATAGTATGTGTTTCTCTAGAACGATCTTTGCCGGTTTGACATCGAGGTTGGCCCGTTTAGTGGCGTTCCGTACCCTATCTATCCGTGTCTTTCTCTCAATTTTTTGAAGATACCATCATTTCCATGGCCTGTATCTGGCTCCTATGTTTTGAGGTAAGAGTCCACGATTCTGATGAGCTCGATTGGATTGGAAGGAATGTCGGTTAAGATACGGCTAATTTGGTCCGCTTTGGCCGTTCATGTATTAGGGAATAACATATTACAATTTGAAACTGCAAGAAAGCTTTTCGGGCTAAATAGGACTTTCTTTTTTAATTTGTAGGGCATAATATTGCATTTTTTGCACTAAAAAATTAATTTTTTTTTTTAAAGTTGATCCAACCATGTTTAACGCAATAAAAAAAAACCAATCTTTGGAAAATAATTATTAAAATATATGATTTAGAGTAAGTAACTACGGTATCTTTAACAATCTTTATATCTCAATAGAGCATATCATAGCAGAACAGATGCTAGATAATATTGTACAACCTGCTTTGTTACGCAAAAGCTGGGGAGGCTACGAAAATAAGAAAATATTACGGAAGCCAAGTGGAAACGATGGATAGAAAAAACTACCAAGAAAAATAAGCCCCCTTTGGAAAATAAGTCAGATCATCCGTGATAGAAAGCGTTCCTACCTCGAAGGAACAGGGAGAAAGTAACGCAGAGCAGGCAGCGGTGTATCTTTTGTCAACATTCAACAGCATTCTGTGCAACATGACTATTCTTGGAATAAATATTTTCTGTCTGTATGGGCTACATGTCGGTTCAAATACCAAGAGGTAAACATCTATATATTTATAATAAGGTACAAGCAACAATGACAGAACAACTCCCATTCTAAACAAAAATATTTTATAATGATGGAGTTGGAATATATGATGGAGAAGTTGGATGAGGATGAGGTCATCAAATAAAAAAACCTAAAAAGATGAACTTATTTTATTGTGTTTACATTTCAGCCAACTTTGTGGGCCTTCATCAGAGCTATGAATAGCAATATGGTAACTAATAAAATTATTTATGTAGATGGCAGTAATAAAACATGAAAACAAATATTAGTGTAAACTAATAACATTGATATGAAAACATTTAAGAATATACTCAGTAACTAAATAGTTAATTAAAGATTATAAAACAACAATTATATAAAAAATAAAGTTGTAAATAAGAACTTTTTTGAAAACAATAAATACCTCATTAATTTAATTAATGCTGCGATTATAATTTCCTTTCACACAGCTCTTATCACCACTCTAATTCACCACTTTTTCTGGTAAATATTGTACATTCACAACTAATAATTGCTTTTTGTTTATAAATGTGGCTTTTATGCAACTGAGGTTGCAACACGTATAATGCTAAAGTGGGATAACTAAATTTTGCCTATCCAGGTTTTTGTTAGGATATAGATCTTTAACGAGTAACTGGCATTGCACAGGCTCGGGACTACCATTTTATGTTCCCTACGAAGGACAGCATAACCAAGTATTTTTTACTCCCATTAATAACATACTAGGGTCAGCTGCTAGGTTTAAACCCGCGACCTTGGGTATAGGAGGCTGTTATGCCTGTCATCAAAATTTTTCTGCTTTAAAACTTTAATTGTACCTCATTATAGTCTATAATAAATATTTAAACTCCTACATTATTAGTTTACATTAATGTTAGTGTCCTTATTTTACTACTGGCATCTAATTCTTGTACTCAACTTATTAATATTTTTTCATTGAATTGTATTGGTTGTTATCTTGTTTTTCTTAGCCCTTATGGAAGCCAACAATAATGGGTAAGACTTCACACAGTAAAATAAAATTATCTTATTCGTGTCTTTTATTTGATAACTTCAGCCACAACTAACTTTTCGATCAATGATATTAGGTTGTAAAATAAGTCCGTTGAGTTTTTTTTAATATTTAAATTTAATTATACGTGTGTTTTAAAATCATGTTTGCTTGCTGAATAATATGTACATATTCTAAAAAAGGATAAGGTGCCGTTATGCATCAGTTCCAACCGAGATTCCTAATCTTTAAGTGGTATTTTTCTTACTTAAAGTGGAAGAAAAAAAAATTTTATTTAATGAGTTTTTATTTCCGAAGTTGAAAATCCCATGCACAGGCGGTTAACAAAATTTGCATTGAGCACGGCGATGACGCCTTAGGAGTAAAGCACCGTCCGTAGGTAGTTTTATTACAGTTCAGAACCTGACATTTTAGCATGGAAGACGCCAAAAAAAAAATTACCCGAAAGATGGTAATATGTAAATAGATCAAAGTGGATCAAATATAATTGAATTAAATTATAAATCGTTAGTAAAAAAAAGGGTCCTGGGTCCGAATCCCGGCTGTGGCAGAAATATTATTTATTCTGTTAATTCAGTCGGGGGGCGACCCTAGGGTATGGAGACCCCCCTGGGGCAGACCCAACCTCTGTAAAGTGGGTACTCAAATTAATTGGGGAAAAACCTGGCGGCTGAGCGTGATTAAGGCCTAATCACCTCATTGCACTGCCGTTGGCCTAGAAACAGTACGAATCTCTATATGCACTGAGCCCAAGACCCTTCATGGGTTGTAGTGGTACAGGTTTTTTTTTTTTTTTTTTTTTTTTTAGTAAAAAAAAGGTACGAACTTATTTTACTACACTATATTTTACGTATCTGATACCATTTTTTAAAACATAAATGTATGCCTTAATATACTTAGTAATCGCTTTGTAGCGGAGATAAAATTCCATGATAACGTTATAAGAAGGGATTTGTTTGAACTTGCCAAGAAATTTCTTATAATCCAAACGCTGAGATATAATTTGGCGATGATGAAGATTATTTTTTTTTCCTCAAGGGGAAGTACCGTCGTTGATAAAGTAAAGTGGAAGTTAGTTATTACAAAACAAAGAAAATATCGTTACCTTTTCCTCTTTCATCATACAACGAGAATTATTTATTTAGAAGATAAAAAGTTCTTTAATATTCAATTCAGGTTGGTGCAGGAAACATTTTCAACTTGGCACTTGAGGGAGTAGCGATCCGGAGCGGAACTCCCATGGCATTCAGATCCCGAGGGATATTTTTAATTTCCCTCTTAATTCGGAATCCGTTTGGGAATTTTAAATGCACTTTTCATTTGATTCCATTACTAAATGCACAGAGGAGCAGCCAGTGGAGTAATTCGCATATGTATAATATGCAAATATAATATCGATGTTCCCAAATATTAAACTCTCAAAATATCAACTTGCTAATGTTTATACTATTTGCATTCTGATATTTCAAATAATATCCAAATCGAAAAATTAATAAAGATCATATTACTTAATATAATTCATTTTATTATATATTTATAATTAAAAATCTTTTAAAAATTTCGTAAACGGTAATGTTTATCGAAAACACTAAACGAGTAAACAGTTCAATTAAAATTCTCATACAGAAATTTCCAACATGTTGGGTAACGTTTTGAGCACTTCAAACCGCTAAGCTTCTAAAATCACGGATAATACTTATAATGTTAATATAATTCAACAAATTCGCTTTACTTTTATAATTTAAATGTTCTCTGCTAAAAATCACAAGCATTTGAAGCACTTTCTGATTTTTGTTTTCTTTATGTAATATTAGAATTGTTATAATGTTTAACATTGCCTGTATTTAATGTAGAACGTTTTATTTTATAATGTAATATTTTTTCTAGTTGGTTTACTTAATTGTGTTTAATTTTATTATGATCTGGTTTGTTAATTCATTTTAATGCTACTGTGGCTAATCAGACAATGCTACATTGGAAGTCCATATTTTTTTTCTTTAACGAGTACCTGAGATCGCAATCCGGGGCCAGAACATTCGGACCACCACTTCATGTACCATCCTAAGGACAGCATGAACACGGATTTTTTTATTAAATTTAAATAATCCTAGGGCCATCTGCGAGTTTGAACTCACAAACATTGTCATAAAAAACTTTTATGTTAGCAACTTCACAACAGGTGAGTCCATTTTTTATGTTTTATTAGTTGCTTTTTTTTTTAAGTTTTTTATTTTTAGAAATTTAAGTTTTCTGGTTTTTATTTAATTCAAATATACAAGTTTAGTTTATTGTGTTCCATGGTTTTATCTATAAACATAAAAAGCCAGTTAAAAATTATTGGCAATAAAATGGATGAATTGATCACTATATTATTCATTTTATCCATAGTGATAGAGAAATTATATACGGAAAGTAATATAAAAATTCATAATCCACTTTTTTTAACGTGCTTCATAATATTTCAATATTTTAGTACCTAACTGTAAAATTTCATTAGTCTAAATAGCAAAATTTACTCAACAGAACTAATAATGGTATTATAAAAAATATATATTATTGAAGAAAAAACTAATAAATGGTAGTCAACAAAAAAATTTATATTTTATCTTTTTAATTTGTTTTCGTAACATCAATAATTAACTTTATCAATATATTCTAAAAAACGGAAGATCTCGTATGAATCATTAAGGTAGATTTCGGGCTGAATAACTTATTCCATAAATACTCAAATTTGTTTATTTCATCAACATGACGTTTCAGGATGGGAGAATATCCCGAGACGTCAGATAATAAAAGAGTATTTATGGAAGAAGTTATTCAACCCGAAATCTACCTTAACAATAATTAACCTTTACGGGCAAAATAATAAAAGAGATATGTGATATGTTGAGAAAGAAGACAAAATTAATTTATTGTTGTTTATTTGTAGAGAATAAAAGATACATGCAATTTTTCTATTTTCATCTTTATATATAACCGTTAAATCTTACATTTTATCCATATTACTATCTAAATTCTTAAATGGTGTACTTTAATCCTCTACTTTCTCTTCATATTTGTTTATTAGAAGAAAGAATGATAACGTTGGGTGAAAAAAACAAAAATAAAAATGGTTTTAGTAGGGTTAGTGGTTAGGGTATTGGAGTAGGTGCTCAACCTCTTGATTATTAGCACCGAATAAATTTGTAGTACAGATTTGTTTTACTCTTTTTTCTTCTTTTTATTTATTTATTTTCCTTCTATTTTTATTTATTTATTTAATTTTATTTTTTTTATTGTTTATTTTATTTTATTTTTTTTATTATTCTTTTGTTGACACATTCTGAATTAGTGAATTTATTCCAATTTTTTCTTTATTTATTTATTATTTTTATATATATTTTTTTATTACTACTATTATTTTTTGTTGTTTTTCTCTTTCTTTCTTTATTTTTTTTCTTATAGTTCCGGGAGCAGAGAACATTCTTTGACGAACCTAATCAGTGAACTAACTGTTTCACTAGAGTCCTTAAAGCTCTCACTCAACGATCTAGCACGGTTAAGTTTATCCATTTGTACATGGAATTTGGGGCAGTTCTCAATTATGTGTTTTATTGAGAGAGGCACTCTACACAAGTCACACATTGGTACGGGCTGCCTGAGGATGAGATGGAGATGTGTGAGTCTGCTATGTCCGATGCAAGTCTCGCCAAAGCAGTTTCCTCGCGGCGATTACTTCGCAATGATGTTTCCATGGATCAGGCATTTGCTTGATATTTCTTAATTTATTGGTGTTGTCAAGTTCCGACCACATCTGTTCCCATGCCTGATATATTTTGACCTTAAGGTAATTTTTTACGTCTTCCTTGATGTAAGTTGGGTGGATTTAGACGTTTGCCAATGCAGCTTCTTTCGCAGCCCGATCCGCTCCCTCATTGCCATCAATGCCTACGTGGGATGGGATCCACAAGAACACAAGTTCTTTTTTCAGTGTTTTTAAATCTCCCACATATTTATGTATTATTTATGTAGCTGGGTGGCTAGCGTAACAGCCTCCCATGCTAAAGGTCACGGGTTCAAACCCACAGGTGGTCCTAGGATTTTTTAATGGGAGTAAAAAATCCTTAGTTACGCCTTCCTTCGGAGGAGACGTTAAAAGGTATTCCCGAGCCTGTGCGATGTCAGGTACTCGTTAAAGATCCTTATCCTAATAAAACCTGGATAGACAAAATTTAGGACTCCCACTGTAGCATCGTCCGATTAGCCATAGTAGCATAAAGTGACGTTAAATAAATAAACAAATGGTTTTAGTATATACCTAATGTTGAGGCAAAGCTTTAAAACGTTAAAATATTGGATAAAGATATAATTATGAAATCGTTGATAGTGAAATATTATTGAATGAAGAGTTGATCCATTCACTGAAATAAAATTGAAAACTTGTATATTTAAAATTCGAATTATTTAAGCAGATAATAATGGAGGCAGATTAAAAGGCCAATTTATGTTGTAGACAAATATTATAAAACACCAATGTAACTAAACTTCACTTACTCATGGCTTTAATTGGTACAAACAACATACTATCTGATAAAAAGACCATAAAACCGACTTGAGTAAACAGGACCGATTCCTCCCTAATGCTTGACTGAAGCACTTTAAACCACGTTTTTTATGAAGATAACTCAAACTGTAAACTCTGTGTAAATACAACTAGACGTTACTTACTCCATAGATATGAATTTTACAAACGAATTCGCTAATTTCATACTGTAAAATTTTCCTCAAAAATAATTTTTCTCCCTTAGGGCTTTTATAATTAAAACGATGTTCCCTAAAAGCTATTTTCCACGAAATCAACAAGAAAATTCAAGCTGGTGAGATGACTGAACACCTAACATCACATTATGGTAATGCTTTGTGTACCCATCAGCTATCTTCGCCCGCCACTCCCCACTCCTCTCTCGATAGCATCGCCTCTCTCCAAAACTTCCTCTATTCCTTCCGCTTTTGAACAGCTTAGTCTGGTTCAATGGAAACTCCAGATCGAGTGTTTGATCCCATTCTCTTATCAAGGTATAGGATCAGGATAAGCAAGATATAGGTGAAGACATTTTATTTTAAATTGAAGGGGTTTTCGGAAACTAGTATTTTTCGAGAAGTCCTAATATTTTCAAAGACAGGTATGAATGTGTATCGAAAGACAAACAGACGCAGTTGAAGCTCAATCCGAACATGAGAGAGATTATATGAAACCCGTTTGAAAGGGACTTGGATTGCGGCCATAAGTAATAAACCGCTACGAAGGGAGGGCAATTACACTTTGACAAACAATGTCCAATATCGCGATCCGAGAGCGAAAAGGAAATCAAACCTTTAGGCCTATTCAATTTCAGAGCCGTTTGGGATCGACTGAAGCTAATGAAAGTTGAAAGCTGATTAACCAACAAAATGTGGCGCAACGTTAATCTGAGATATTATAATGAATCTATGATGAGGTTATGATCAATGGAACTCCACAAAAAAGAAAAAAAATGGTTGCGCGCAATACACAAATTTTACTTGCCTATAATATTAATGTAAAATAAAAATATTTTTCGATGGGAATATTTATTTTACATTAAATAATATACTATTTTCTCTAATGTTCTGTTTTAGTAAATCTTTAGCATTCCAGCGGTATATTATTCAGCTATTATTATTATTATTTTCGAGAAATATCGCTGAAACGGTGAGTTACGCAAGTGGGTCTGTTATGATGTGTATCACATCACAAGCGAGGATGAACCTCCAAGAGTTCAACAGATCGTCCTTCAATGCCATTTCGTACATTATGGACATTCTAGAGGAATATGTGATGTCTTTTCAGCATTTTATTGGCGATAATTTTCACTTAATGCCATGATAATGCCCGGCCACAAACAGCAAATGTAATGAGAGAGTACCTGGAGGTCGGCATTCGTACTCAGCGTTTGCCAGCTCGAAGCCCAGACCTGATTCCTATAGAGCGACTACGGGACCAGTTAGGGAAGTGTATCCGACGGCGGCTAAACTCTCCAGCTACCCCACAGGATCTCAGGATAGTGCTAGTGCTTCCACTCTTCAGTAGAAGGCCATACTCCTAAGATATGCCTTTTGAATGAATGGATTGAAGCAGTCATGCGAGTCAGCAGAGGGGGATACCCGGTATTGAGGATGCATCTTTTTGTTTAATTAAAGTTTAAAAATGTAAAGAAGTCAATTTTTATTTTTATGATATTTCGTTGTTGTTTTTTTTTTACTATTTATTATGTCGTTTTTTCTTAATTTTCCCTTATATCAAGGCCTAGAACTTTATGTATAAAATTACGAAATGGGAGAGACCATTCTTTAGGGTTTTGGTAATAAATTGAGTTCAGACATAGCCAGAATTCCTTCCCTCGGCGACAAGGTCAACGACAATGGTCCGTATTATGACGCTTCTTGTTTTTTCCTTGTGTCTTTTAGAATAATACAGCATATACTACGCTAAGAAAAATATTGAGATGTTAATATAAGTTTAACGAAAAGATATTTGCAAAGATCTAGGAGCGTCGGTTGTCTTGATCGCTGGTGTGTGTATATCCATATATATATATATATATATATATATATATATATATATATATATATATATATATATATATATATATATATATATTAGACGCATATGTTGTATAATGAATTATTAAAAAGGATGCAAAAAAGCGCTGGAAGTAAATTGATTTATAATCAGTCTAGGACCCGCAGTTCGAAATGATTTGAATGGGAAATTTATGTATCTTTATACTCAAAGTGGTCGGGGTAAAGGTAAAAGAGGAAAGAAAAAAAAGAAACAAGCAGTAGTAGATAGGGAATTCAGTTAAACTTCCCCGCTTTAAAAGGGAGAAATACATTCACTCCTGGCTATTTTATTCGTCCTTTTTTTTCAGGAGCTCCTGATATATGTCTCTTTCTAGTTCTCTTTATTCCTCCGGAACATGGGACCGCTTCTTCCCGATGATGACTTCCATATTAATGGGACATAAAAAGAAAGAAGCAGCAGTTAGGAATCTCATTCGGGCGACAAATATAATCTGAGGAAACATGAAAGGTACTTAGGATGGGTACTTGAAATTCAGACCTAAAATGCGAAGTATAATGTTTACTTATTGTCATTAATTAGCTATTCATAATTAAAGGACTAAAATCAGTTATAATAAAGTAAACTAATTTGCTTTTAAGTGTTATCAAATAATTGTAATATATATTAATGGAAATAGAATTCGGATCTAAAGAAGTTGAAATGTATCTTAAGAATTACTTCACCTTAAGAATTACTGTATGGTCTAACACATGCACGAAAATGATAAAAAATTACATATTTTACAACTAAAAAAAATACTTAAGGCTAGTCGGCAGTTATCCTAGATGGGCGCCAATTGACCTTTTACATTATTGTTTAAATGTGCCTGATTTTTTTTTATTCATGTGCAAATACCAGACATGATCATATAAGGGAAATTGTTAACTATTGTACAGCCGATTTAACTAATAAAGCTTATAAACATAAAAGACTAAAACATATTGCTATTTAAATTAACTATCTTTGTATTTCTTATTATTTTTCCTTATTTAATTATTTGTCTCATTATTATTTTTGTTTTTTTTAAGAGGGTTTTTCATTGTTTTCCCTCTTGTACTGTACTTTAGTAGACTAATTAAAATCGTGATTATTTGTCATCCGATGTAAAGTGTAAAGAAGCCTAGGCAGGCTTGAAACCTTACTTGTATGTATTAAAAACAAAATGTTTTTGTACATATATTTGTTAATAAACATTTCATTTTACTTTACATAGGAAATAAATTCGATCCTAATTATTTTGTCTTCCTCTCTTTTTAATTAATAATTTTTACTCATAGAACATGCATTCTTCGATAATCGATCTCCTACCTTTAAAATACATTAAATTATCCTTACCACAGATCTTTTGCTAATTTTTTACTTACTAATATGCTTTACTATTAATATGCTAATTTTTCCAGCGCACTGGAAAACCGTTTTAGTTACTCCTCTAGCTAAAGCCCCATTAAAATCAAACATGACAGACCGATAGCAAAATTTTGTTCATTGTCTCAAGTTCTGGAATGTGTTTCGTATGATCAAATAGTTAACTATTTTTTACTTTCACTTACTTATATATGAAACATGTAGTAAAGGGAAAGTATTGCAATCGTGAATTTTTTAAATGTTTTTATTGTAGTTTATAACTGTAAAATATAACACAATGAGTAGCAATGCAGAGTGAAGAAAAGTCATAAAAATGTCTTAAGAAAGAACTACCCAGTGGTAGCACTTCACTAACTATTTTAACGCAGTAGGTCCCGAGGCCTCTTTCTTTTCAATCGCCTCGGAGGGTTATCAGGAATATCTAAGGAAGATAAATTACGGATAATTGGGTTTGTGTGGCCAGATAGTTTAGAATGAAAAGAGATGCTTCTATCATTTCTGCAACAAATAGGATGTTTAGGTCATTATGGAAAAGTTGATTTGTGACAAAATAAGAGGCATTCAGGTTTTGCGTAGGATTTTGGATTGTAAGGATTGGATGCGGGAGGAATTAGATGATTTAGTAGAGCCCCAAAGATCGATTCCATATGTCCGAATAGGTCTGATAATAGTGATGTAAATAAGTCTTTTGTAATATACTGGAAGTTTTGGACGTTTGTCTAGTAAGTGTTAGTTGACTATTTAAATTGTAAAAATCTTTTCGATAAGTATTAATCGGGTTTCCATTCTGGACACAGTACTATTAAGACAAGCTAAAGAGATATCTAATAAAGTTATAAGAAACCTAATAAGGTTTGCAATGGAGCAATAATAGGTAACAATTCTAGTTTCCTTTGACTTTAAAAAACCACATATCCATAACACAGAATCAAGGTGGTAATAGATAATGACGGTTCCATATTTAAACATATTCAAATACATTTGGGAGTTCTTCTAGGGCTGTCATTGGACCACTTCTCTTTTTTCTTCATATAAAATATTTTATATTTTGGGTCATATATATTGAAATTTTATCTGCGTGTTTCGCAAGTTCATAACTTAAATGAAAACACATATAGAGTAAATTAAAGTGCAATAAAATTTTGGCCTGGTCGGCTAGATTATAACTTATTCTAAACCCAACAAAGACAAACATAATAATAACTATACTACAAAAGTTTAACGATTTACTTTACATTAAATAAGCTATCACAAGATGTATACTGAGAGTTTAAGAAAATCTATCAGAATAATCCGTTTTATTTATCATATCGAAGGCCTTGGCTGATTTACATATAGCAATACAATAAATAAATAAACATTGAACCACTAAGAACAATCAATAAGTAATGGCTGATAATTATTAATACATACACTAAATATTGTGAGAGCAGACACTACACCTCAAATGGAACAAAACATTTATATAACCCATAGTCCGATTGTCAACGGTTAAGGAGGAAAATCACATTTTGAGTCTTTTGCTGTCATTCTAGGTTTCGTAAAAAAAAAAAACATAGAAGATAGAATAAATTTTATTTTGTCTTTGCGGCTTACCCATACAAATAGAGCCTAGCTTGGCTATAAATTACAATTTTATGGTTTTAGAACTTTATATACATATCGTTTAAAAATAAATAAAATAATAGTGAAAATTTACTAAAACAATTTGACTTTCAAAAATAAATTACAGATTAAAGAATAAACAGTTACTGGTGCTATAACAGACACAATAAATAAGCAAAATATCACTTTGAAGATAAAATAAAAATAAACACTGAATAGAAAATGTTCTAGGATAAAGAATTAAGCACTTTTTGAACTCCTATCATGTAATAGTACACTTTATGTAACTTATCTACACTATCGATACTCAGTATAGCATGGATACTTTGGATGTCGGAAGATTCTAAGATGAAGTTTTGAAGAAATTGCCGTCTATTTTCATTGTGTGCCGGACAGTGAAGGAGAATGTGATGTAGGCTGTTGTAGATAAATAGATTGCATAATATACAGCTTTCTTGTGACTTGAACAAAAAAGATGAGTTTTTTCCATAGATTCTAATATGTAAAAAAAAAACATTCAATATATTTACTTGATTTGCACGCACATAAAAACAAGTGGTACCAAATATAAGAAGAGGAAATTTCCAACAAAGTTAAGAAGTCAAACTCTCAAAATAAGAAAGTAAGTATCGCAAGTCATGAACAAAATTAAATTTTATCATTTATAAGAATATTCGGACATTCCAAGTAGGTATTTAATTACTCTTTTATTGTTAGATGTTAGATTTCGAGGATCTCAGAACAACATGTTCATTTAATTACTTTAAAATAGTACAAAACAAGCCTATTTTCATAGGTCAGTCAATGGTGTGAGGAGAGCTACTTATTCAACGACAGTCAACAGAGCCAAGTAAAAAAACGCCGAATCCAATCCTACTCGGTCTTGATGAAATTTATTTTATTATGGTTGGACATAATTCTTTCCTTACAGACCTTTCCTACTTTTGGTGGAATCGCTTTGGGTAACTTGTAGGATAAACTGTCCTGTTCGGGTTAGTTAGACTCAGTAAGTACGTTGGAGATCCTCTCCTTTACCTCCTAAAGAAGTAAAGCACCTTTGCATCGCCTTAGATAGAGTCAACGTAGGGAATATTCACTTTATAAAATTCGAGCTTAGGAGATGTGTCTGTTTATCAATAACTTTATATCTATAGTGATTCATAGTCAGTATTAATAGGTAATTAGTAAAATAAATTCTTAAATTAGGCTATAAAATTAAAATAGCATAAAAAAAAATCCTTAGTCTAAAAATACGTTTTTATTTTATTTAGAAAGTAATTGAACTGTACTTCAAACATGAAAAAGTAGTTGTAATTAATATTTACTAATTAAAAAAATATAACGAGCCAAGTTGGTCGTATCTTTATACTTTATAATAGATGTCCCAGCGACTTCAAACTTTCAGGTAATTGGACTAATAAGGCTAGCCTAAGTCAATAGAGATTGTAAAGAAGTCCGGAATTAAAGCAATGACAAAAGATAATAGAAGCGAAGGCGGACTACCCAAAAAAAAAAGTCGAGATTAAGTTTGCTTTCCCCCACCCTTTGGAGGGCAGTTGCCAACCGATTACAACCGTTCTCCTGTTCCTATTTGAATAACAATCCCGAGTCCCTTGTTTATGTCTCCTCTTCTTCATCACCTTTGATTGTCCCCCTGCGTTTACCCTTTTGTTCTTGCGGAGGTTGAGGTGAATTTCTAGGAATGATTAAGTCCGGAAATGTTTCGCTAATATCGGCGTCTTTCATCTTGCGTGGATAACGGGATATTCGAAAATAAGTTAGGAAGATTAATTTGAAAAGGCTGAGTTTTCATCGCCTGATAGGACGAGCTAGATCAGTACGATTTTTATTTTATTTGTCTTTTAGTATTTACTAAATTCTTTTTGTAATTATTTATTTTGGAATTTTTTACTTTGCACATACGGTATGAATGATTTCTTGTAACCGTAATACCTACTTACTAAAACCTATATAGCCATACGCCTCACAAATTCATTGAATAGCAAAACTGACTCAGATTAAAAAAAATCCAAACTTTCCAATCAAAAACTTTAAGACGCATCACTCGTTCCCCATGGTATGACAATAGCAAAACATTACATAAAGTCTTATAAATACCAATGGTACAAGATCGAATTCGGACTTCATACATTAAATGTTTTGACTAACTTCACGGACATACTAACAATAATTAACACGCTCTAACTTTAATTACAATTTTTTAAACTGATTATAACAACGGAGTTAAGTGAAAGTTCGTGTGTTGCGGCTAAAATATTTTTAAATCACCATTTTATAGTTACTGTATGCGAGACCGAATGTGTCTACACAAATTATAACAAACTCTTACAAAATATGGCCACGACAGATAAGCCAGAAAATATTAAAGAACGCCGAAAAGAAGCAGGCTAAGAGATCTCCTTAAGTAAACTCTTTTAAAATTCAGTCAGTAGTAGATGCCGATGGGTATCGACCTCCCTAATGCCTGACATGCCCTTTATATCCATTGTTATCAAATCCGCTTATTGCCAAGGACTGGGCGACAGGTGTGGATATAAAAATAAATGGTTAAAAAAAAAATTTTAAAAAAAGAATTATTTAATACAACACACTTCTATTGAAATTCAATTTAATTATTATAATTATAATGTTTTAATTATTTTTTATATATATCTGTAATAACAATTTTTTAAATTGATTATAACAACGGGGGTAAGTGAAAGTCGTGTGTTGCGGCCACCAGATTTTTAAATCACCATTTTATAGTTAAGGTATTCGATACCGAATGTGCCTATACAAATTATCCATCCATAAACAACATTGACATAAATAAACATAGCGATTAATTAGATTTGGTAATGGACACTAGATGAATATTTATTTAACAGGTAAATTATTCATGCAGTTGCGGTCCAATCAAAATCAGGCCGCTAAAATTAGGTTGACACAGCGCTGACCGCATCCTGATGTTTAACAAACAGGCCTATCTATGGTCAAAACTGCTCCCCAATGATTTTTCTTATCGTCGATCTCGTGTGGTTTTCTATTTCAATGAGTACTATTCCAAAGTTTAATTAACTTTTTTGTGGAAAAAACAATGATTTTGTTGAATTACCTTAATTGTTTTCAAAATGTTTTATTTATTTACCATTGTAATGAGGATTGCATGTAGCTGGGTGGTTAGCATAACAGCCTCCTATGCTCAAGGTCACGGGTTCAAACTCGCAGGTGGTCCTAGGATTTTATAATGGGAGTAAAAAATCCTTAGTTATGCCGTCCTTCGAAGGGGACGTTAAAAGGTGGTCTCGAGCCTGTGCGATGTCAGGTACTCGTTAATGATCCCTATCCTAATAAAACACTTATAGAAAAATTAAGGTCTCCCACTGTATCATCCTCCAATTAGCCATAGTAGTATAAAGTGACGTTTACAAATAAACAAAACTATCTTTCCAAATGCATAACAAATGCTCAATTAAGAAAATATTAAAATTAAAAATAATCGATTTAACCTTAGAATATTACAGAATATTTAGAATACAATTATATTATAGCTTTGAAATAAATGTATGTTATAAAAGCAGTGTGTATTATTAATGATATACATATAATATTGGATAATAATTTTACATAATGAGTTTCTGATTTTAAAATGTATGATTGGGGGAGGGGGAGGAGGTTAATTTTCGAGCGGTACATCAATTCCAATCTATATCGGTAAAATAGACCTCTTCTTTATAACCCAAATTGAGTTACTTAATTGAGCCACATAATTTCAAATTGAATAGAAGATAATTTTATTCTGGAACTGAGCTCCTTAAGAGGAGTCCATCACAGTTATGGACTATTTAAATAAATAATAATTCTGGCCAATAGACAAAAGGAATATAGTTTATTATCATTTAGAACGGTGAGCGAAAAACGAAGAAGATATTAAGCAAAAACTAAAAACAAAAAAAAATATTTAATTAAAAATTCTGAAGACAATTGTGTTCAACAAATTGAAAAAGAAATGATTTAATAAAAAAATTTAAATTAAGCCAATAAAAATTATTTTCATTAATTCAATGGTTGATATCAAGAATTGAAATATCACAAATACTGATTTTCTGATTGTTATAACAGTAGGTATTTATTTAGAAAAAGTTGGGACAGATATGGGTTGGAACAGAACTCCAGAGTGGTAAGATGAATAAATAAAACTCTTTTTAAACTTCTTTTTTGGGGTTAATACTTGTTTCTATTTTTATTATTATTATTTTTATTTTTTATTTATTTATTTATTTTTTTTTTTTTATATGTCAAGTAGTATTAACGATCACAAGAGAGTAGCTATTACGAATCGAATGACACTACATGAAAATAAACTATATCTCATAATGAAATGTCAATATGGGGTGATTAATAACTTCGATAGGGTTGCCACATTACCTAATTGAGGAGCGATAAATATCGCATTCATAGCTAATATTGATGGTACTTAGCATAATCCTCTATTGCCAAACTTTGATAAGTACTTTTCCTGAAATCTTGGTCAACCATTATTAGAACAATATTTGGAGTACACCTATAGATTAGGCAAGAATTTCTTGTCTCTTCATTTTAAATATGAGATAAAAACACTATTTAAACATTTTAATTCACTGGTGTTTGGGCCAAAGGGCTTAAGTCATAATTTTTATATAAATGAGGTTTCTATTATAAATAAAATAAACATATTTTTTAAAAGTCTTTATTGTACTATAAAATAGTGGTTCCTAACGAAAAATGTTCGCGGTCCTCCTCATCAAAAGTTACTAAGTTAATATTTGATTTCAATCCAACGCATACTAAAACATGTCCCTCCAAACGCTAAAAACAATTCTAGATTTCAATTAAAAATTAAACAAGTAAATTGAATTAAAAACCTAAATATTTTCCAATTACACATTTACTAAAAGGAATTAGTTTGGGTGGCGGTCAGTGAATAAAACAATTTAGTAGTTTCAACCATTTATTTTCTTCCGTTTCGACCCCCATTGTGGGTCATCATCAGGGCGTATTTTAGGCGAATGGAAACACCTAGTTATTAGTTTCCATTCTCCTACAATACGCCCTGATGATGATCCACAATGGAGATCGAAACGTTGGCAGAAAATAAATGGTTAAAACTACTCAATTGTTTCTTTCACTGGCCGCCACCCGGACTAATTCCTTTTAGTAATTTTCAACGGTCAACTAATTATATCCACTATAATTACACATTTAGTTTCGTTCCAAATCATACTAAAGCATTTCATTTCTTAACTTTAATAGGGTGTTATTAATAAAATAAACAAATAATTATAGATTTTAATGCGAAAAAAATCAAATTTGGTGATTTAATAATAGCGTAATGAGAGATAATCGCGCTTCCTGTAAAATTATCGAAAGTGGATATGATACCTTTTGGTAATCAGCGTCTCAATTGTTGAGTGTCAGTAACCTATAAAACTCCACCTATAGTCTGTAGTTTAATCTGTACGAATGTCTAAAATATATGTCTAATTAAAGATATTACCATCTTTCTTTTCCATTTGCAGTTATTTATTATTAAATGTAAATTGTATTTGGATATAAAATAACACATATTTGATAATTATGAAATTAAGCTAAAATCACACATATTTAATTCTTCAGAACATTACTCACCTTTTAAAAGTCTTTAAAGAACTCTGACTTTGACCTGGTACATGTTGTCAGACGGATTGATGGATTTAAAGCTGTGTACAAAACACATGCTGTTCCTGAACTTGACAGGTATTGTCAATCAGATCTCTACGCAGAACTTGTAGGTCTGGTATTCATTTTATAAATTTAGGTCAGCTTCAATAATATATTTCTTCTTAAAACAGGGATTTTTAAGGAATAATGATTACTATTTAATTAAAAATATCAATTTTAAGTTAAAAAATAGTTCATAAATATGACTCATAATGAACTTAATTTTTTTTTACTATAGATATAACTTATGTTTGCTTTGATGTACATATACTAAATATTTATTAACAGAACTTTTAGGAACCCATCCAAATCCAAACAGAACATGGTTAATAACCGCAAAAGCGAAATAATCGGGGTCCTGAAATATGGATGTATGAAACACTTAAGGTTGTCCTCATTTTTTAAATAAAAAAAATATATTCATAGAACTTTACAACTGTATTAATGAATACATTATGTAAACGTAAGGAATACTCTAAATAATAACACGATACACTTGTAGAGGAACTACCCATTGGCAGCACTCAAAAAAGAAACTGAACGAAAGGGTATCCCTTCGTACCTTCTTTTTCTACACATTTTTCCCAACATGACACCAACTTTTTTATCTCCGAACTAAAAAACTCTGAGCTTTGAAGTTAAAAAAAAAAATATGAAAACGCACTTTTCACTTGATTATCATTTTCAAAAAGTTTTCCTTTGACGAAGTTGTCTAAATTCCTGAACAGGTGGTAATCTGTTGGAGACAAGTCGGGAGAATATGGTGGGTGCGGAAGAACTTCGTAGCCCAGTTCTTTCAATTTTTGCACGGTATGTTTTGAAACATGGGGTCTTGCTGCCGCTCAGTGAGATAATGAGGTACCCATGTATCGAGCTTTTTTACTTTCCCAATACACTTTAAATGTCTGGAAACGGTATATGCACTTGCATTTAGTTGTGATGAGAGTCCTTTAACTGTTTCGTAGGGGTTTCCTTCTACTGTATGTTTGAGGACATCGTTGTCTAATACGGACGGCGGTCTTCCACGGGGCAACCTTTTCAAGTCGGTATCCCCAGCTGAAAACTTAGCAAACCAACGGCGAATGGTCCGTTCATTAACCCATTCTTACCAAAACGCCTTGCAAATATTTCTAGCGACCTCAGCTGCTGAATGGCCGAGTTTAAACTCGTACAAAAATATTACTCGAAAATCTCGTGTTTCCATGTTCATATTTGGAGGTATACTAAAAAGTGGGTAATTGATTGGGAAGCAAATGTTTACAATACAAAGGTAGAGGATTAGTAACTGTTTACTTTAAATATGTAAACATTCGGAAGAAAACAACAGAGCCTGCAAAATCCTTTATGTATTTCTAGAAACTATAAAAACGGACATTTCATGTGAAACAACCCAATACAATAAAACTAATAGAAAACGTTGATGATTTACGAAGGATTTTAGATGTAAGGATTCAATACTTGAGAAATTCGATGGGTTAGTAGAGCCATAAAGCTCTATTCGTAAGTTTAGATTGGTCTTATGATAGCATGTAATTAAGTGGTAGCTATGTTGTTAAGAGCTTTTTGTAGTTAAAGTGGAAGGTTTGGAGCGTTTGTCTATAAGTGTTGAATTAGCAGAAATAGGTGGTATTCATTTTGAAATGAAAAGGTGAATAGGAATAAGTTCGGTGGATAGAATACCTGTAACTGCCTTTAAAAGTAGGCCTTAAAACCATGGTTGGGCCAAGGTATGATTGAAATACTTAATAAAACTGTGATCAAATAAAACTTCAACTTTATATCAATATCCTCGAATTTCTGGTATTCATAAGTAAAAACAAAAAAACCTCAATTTTGAATCGTTTTGATCTCGCCCAGATTTATATCCTTTTATGATTTTTCTCTATTTTGCATTTTTAAATAATAAGTATTATTACTAATATCGATGAATTTAATTATATACTTATTTGATATTCGCTAGTAGGTAACGTTAATCGCAGGCTTAGTTCTACCGGTCTGGCGGCAAAACCAAAATATTATGGTTTGTGAGGAGTGTTGGAGGAGACGCCGTAGATCTCGGCCGTGACCTGAGGAGAAGGATTAGGTCTAACCAAATAGCAGGGCATTTAACTTGTTGCTACTACCTCATGTCCGCCGCATTAGTCCTGTCTCTCCCTCTTATCTATGGCCCGCCGCAAGAGAAATAGTGCTTGTCTTCATCACTTAATGGTTTCTTGAGGTAAATTACAGGTCAAAATAACTATCAAAAACAAATTAATAATTATTTATCTTAAGATTTTCTATTTCAGAGGAGGCGGAATCCTTGCTCAAGAATCGTGTTATCAGTTCACTTAAACATACTATGTACTATATATAATTTTAAAACTAATCATATATAAATACGTACTCTCCACTTTTTCCAACTTCTTCCGTCATCTACTTCCACTATCCACTCGCAAGCTCCTTGTATCCTCACTTGTGTAAAACTTTGCAATATCTTTCTATGAACTTCACTTTTCAAGACTTAAACCTTTTTGCTTCAACATCAGGGAATTTTTTTTTTAGATGAGAATAACACTGATAATATGGGGTGCAATCGATATACGAAATGACTGTCCTATATTTAAAAAAAAAAAAAAAATAAAAGTCACAATGTCTATTTTCTCGGTTTTTTGAACGAGATGTATAATTATTTTCTTGATTCTAATTTAATGTTGACTTTTAGAATAGCCCTATATCGAATAATATAGTGATTCATGAATAAAAAAATACTTATTATTTAAAATGATTTTTTTTTTTTTTAATTTAGCGACATTTTCAAAAGTAGTGCATTGTTGATACTCAAATGTGGTAAGTGAGAATATTATTGGCTATGAAGCTACATCATTTTTTCATATTATTTTAATTATATAGGAGGTCATATATACCTTAGATCCATATGTTAATTAGTCGTTGAAACATGAGATAACATACAGAATGAGGACATATAGAAGCGAATCATATATCTCTATAACATTTGTCTTCAGTACATCAAGAAGGTCACATGTTACCTAGAACCATAGGAAATATTTCCTAGGACCATACCTTTAATCAAACCATTAACTCTCATCATCCTCCTTATATCCATAGCCTCCATCAATTCAAATTCTCAGTACACTCTCTTGAAACAAAATCACGCCATTTTGACCTTTACGTTCCTACCCTCAAAACTAAAACTTTTTATCGTTCCTTTTATCCGCTCATACTACCCTCTGGAACTCTCTACCTACCCATATCCGCCATGCTGCATCTCTATCCTCATTCAATTCCCAACTTTTCCTGTACTGCATAATGTCATCCCAAACTGACGCTTAGATATCAATTATATATTTCAATTCCAACTATTAAATTTTGAATGAAGAAAATTAGTAAAAAGCCTACTGTTTAAATGTATATATTGTTTGTCGATTCATTTTTTTTTTTTTTTTTTCATTCTATTCAACACATTCGATTGTATTTTTCTCATTATTTTAAAAAATAACTAACTATGTGAATTTTGTCTGTTGGCCAGACATATTATTTTATTTTATACTTCAGTGTACAACCTGTTAGTCTTAAGGGACCCAGTCCTAGAATATTTTTTTTTCTTTCTTTCTATAAAGGAATTTACTTTACGTAGTATGTATTCCCCACAAGGGATGCCAATGAGGTACCAATATTACAAAGATCGGGTTATCACGTTTCCTGTCGATCGTTATTGACCTGGGAGCCGCTGCTGTTGCAATATTCAAAGAGTATTTCCAGATGAATTAAACAATTAAGTTGATGACCCAGCTGAACTTACTTAAATGCACATAGCCACACTGATACAGGAACTTAAAGATCAATAGAAAAATATCCACAGGGATTTCGTGCAATGACAAAGCCGTAGAAAATTAAATTAATATTTAACTTGCTCTTTGTTTGTAGGCAATATTAAGCTATATTCGGTCGCAGGAATTAAAAAAAAAATGTTTTATATAATTTGTATAACTGAAAATTTACTTACTTATGATAAAAATAGAGAGGGAGAATGAGGATAAAACGAATATTTAAAAAACAAATAAAGTTATAGTAAATATGGAATACCGATTGAACTACTCTGAGAGAATAGTGCTCACTGCAGATCAGTAAAATTCTAAGGATTTGTTGAATGACTGAATCCATCAAATATGCGTATCTTCATCAAGCCTTGTTATCTGTCAAACATTTTTTGGATGCTAAACTAAATAAAAAATATACTAACTAGCCACTACAATGTACGCCAGTGTACATAGTAATTTAGAAACAGAGTTTAAGAGTTTCAGTAGTAAGAATAATTTTTTTTTTATGTTTTATATAATTTGTACATGAGTTAAAATATCATATAATTTTCGGTTAATAATTAAAAACGGATTTAAAATTATTTGGTATTTAGTATAATACCACTACCTTTTATTTTATTTTATTTTTTTACTTATAAGGAAGTACACCATGAACATTACTTTAAGTATGTATAAATGTTCTATAAAATGGAGTGACATTTTCCTGTTTCATACAACTCGGAAATGAAAGAGATCAGAGAAAAAAAATATTTGAACTACTTTCACGCAACTTTCCTTCCCTTGTTTGGGTTTCTTTTGTTTAACTGTTTAATTATCTGGAATGTTGCGAAATGTTTGAATCTGGAACGTTCCAGGAAATGGGTGTTTTTCGAGAAACAGAGAAGAGTAATGGTTTTCGTGGTATGTTGAAAAACAAACATGGCAGACACCTCCGATTTTTCCGGAAGTCAATAAATATTTGTAACAAGATTGGTCAAAAATTGGGTTGTTCTGATTATGGCTTGTATATTAGGACCAAAACGTTGGATTATATAATATAAAAATATTGTATACATCATGACTTTACTTCAATCAACTAATATTATAATTGACTTGTCGCAATGATCCGTTTCTGGGTTCGGTCTCAGCAGACATTTTCTCGACCCATCTACATCTCAGCCTTCCACTCTTCTTGTTCCGTTGAGAGGTCTTTGAGTTTTAATCTTCATCCATGAGTGCTCAAACATCCATACATGCCCAACTAATATAAATTACTTATATTCAATTGTAATTTAACAAAATTCACCTTATTTAACCCCTCCACCACCAGGAGCCAGTACCTTCAGCGCAGCCAGCTCCAGCTCAGTCGGTTCCAGGACAGCAGCAGGACATCATCTCTCTCATCAGCCTCATGACGCAGCTGCTTCAAGAAATCAGAACTGAGAGGAGGTGCAAGTGCAAGTGCCGCCGTGATGACTGAACACCGGGTCATCAACTGGAACGTCCGAGGCCTGCTACAGAAGAAGGCCGAAGTCGAGCTCCTCCTGCAGCAACACCAGCCAACAGTGGTGGTGCTGACCGACACGAAGCTTCCCACTTCAGAGCGTCTTCGCTTCCAGGGGTACACCTCCTTTCGGGAGGAGTGCGCCTCCGGGAAGGCAAGCGTTGCTGTTTTGGTCAGACGAGATGTCCCTTCTAGAGCAGTGCCAAACCCAGTAGCTTCTACCGAAGGCACTCATATAGTCACAGTAGATGTTCACCTGAAACATCGCTATACTTTCTGCTGTGTCTATAGGAGGCCCAAGGCAATCACAACATCGATGAAGCTGTTGCTGCAGCACGCCCAGGGTAAGAGTCGGCTTGTGGTCCTCGGTGACCTCAACGCACGGCACACTGCCTGGCTGTGCAGCAGTAACAACCCCATGGGCACTTACATCTCAAAGACCAGAATGGCCGTTTTCCACCCAGGGGTGCACACCTTGCGACAGGCGGGCCGACCTGGCTGTACTTCTACGCTGGACCTGCTCCTGACCAGAGATCTGCACACCGTCACGGGGTGCCTAGCACTTCCTTTCGGACCGTCAGATCATCGGCCAGTGCTATACACATTTGATGGCACGCCCGCTAGACCACCGGCGAGCAGATACATGTTTCATAAGGCCGACTGGAAAGGCTACAGGTCCAGTGTGGAAAACACACTACCATGCGTGAAGACTCTTCGAACCGAAGATGAAGTGGACGAGGCGGTGGAGGTCATCACCACTACCATCCAGGAATCCGCCTACCAGCACATCCCTAGGTTCAGCCCGAAGCCGAACGCCATCAGGAAGCCTCCCAGACACATCCTTGCTCTGATTGCCCAGAGGAACAATCTGAGCAACATCTTTCATCGCACACGGGACTACACCTTGAAACCGGCCATCAATGCGATGACCCGGCAGATAGCCAGTCTCATGAGTGATTGGAAGAACGCGCTCTGGCATGATCAACTCAGAAGGACACACGACGATCACAGGCAGTTCTGGAGGCTAGTCAGGACTCATGTCGCCAAGAGACGGACAGTCCACCTTAGATCTGGAGACGACCTACTGACACCTAGGGAACAGGCTGAACTACTGGCAAAAGGATATGAGGCGAGGGAAGATGCTCGGAAGATAGATGCTCCAGTGCTTCCTGAAGGGAGACCTCCGTCCCCTAACGAGAAGCCCATCTACTCCAGCTTCAGCCAGCTCGAGTCGGTTCTACGACGCACCAAAGGTAATAAATCCTCTGGGCAGGACAACATACCATATGTACTGTTGAAGATGCTCCCTAGGAAGGGTAAAGCCTTTCTACTGAATATCTTCAACTCGTGCATAAGGATATCATACTTTCCGAATGCCTGGAAACGTGCGATCGTAGTACCGCTACTCAAGCCTGGGAAGACTGGAGACTCTACGGAGCACTATAGACCGATCAGTCTTCTCTCGCACATGAGCAAGATCTTCGAGAGGCTGGTTCAGTACCATCTCATGAAACACTGCAGGGAGGAGGGCATCATACCACCTGAGCAGACTGGCTACCAGCGAGGAGTATCCTGTGAGCACCATCTGGCGAAGCTGCAGGCTCACACCATAGAGAAAATGCACAAAAATGAGGCTACGGCGTTGATCTCACTGGACTGCACCCAGGCCTTTGACTGCGTGTCTCACACTCTGTTACTCCGCCGCCTGGAGGAGTACAGGTTCCCCGCCCCCCCTTGCCGACTGATCAGAAGCTATCTTAGCGGAAGATCCTTCGTCGTACGGGTCGGTGAGGATCTGTCGAACCCATGCGACACCACCTGCGGAGTACCTCAAGGGTCTGTACTGGGGCCAATACTGTTCGTCGTTTTCACGGCGCCAGTGGTCTCCGTAAAGCAGCCAGGAACAGTGATAGCAGCTTATGCAGATGATATAGCCATTTATGCGACCAGCATAAGCGCAGATGAAGCACTTAAGACGGCCCAATCAGCCACAGACACCATAGTTGACGAGCTTCATAAGAATGGGATAAGAGTAAACCCTACGAAAACGGACGCCATAGTTCTCTCCTTTCAAACAGGAAAGAGGAAACTGCCAACAGAATTCACCGTAGAAGAGGAAAAACAACCTCTCTCTACCAAAGTGTTATACCTGGGAGTGACACTGGATAGGCATTTAACCTTCTCCAGCCACGTCCGGGAGAGATTAAAACTGGCGCGATCAAAGTCGTATAGGCTATATCACTTGCTGACATCGCCGCAGCTCTCACTGAGGCTCAAACTCCAGATCTACAAAGCCATCATTAGACCAACACTTCTCTATGGTGCGCCGCTACTTCGTCACATGTATAAGTCTACCCTCCAGAGACTGCAGAGCTTCCAGAACTCCGTCCTTAGGCGGATAGTCAGAGGAACTACACTCCAAAGGGCGAGAAATGTCACCATATACGAGGAGCTACAGCTACCCTCGGTTCCAGGGTATATCGGCCGGAGGCACATCAAGTTCTTTGATGGGCTGAAAGCCTGCGGTAGTCCGCTCTTCCGTGACATAACACCACCATCCAGGCCCGGAAGGTGGCAAGGTGATCTCCCCTTGGTAGACGTGTTCGCCGAGGGAAGGGGTCCGGACTCTGCAGTCTGAACCCACCTAACCTTTTCTTATTGTCCCCAAAAGAATAGCCCTTCCCTGTTCCTACTGTGAATAAAGGCTTAAGCCCTAGTGCATAAAGCGCCTCCAGCGCATGATGTATAATAAACCTTAAAATGCCTCCGGGCAAAAAAAGGACCAAAAATTGTAAAAATGTACATAGTTATAAGTGTATAAATATGTTGTAAATAGTTGAAAATAAATTTTGGAAGGTTAGAGAAAAAAAAAAAGAAAAAAAAAAAAAAAGAAAAAAAAAAAAAAAAAAAAAAAAAAAAAAAAAAAAAAAAAAAACCTTATTTAACTCTACCTCGTTATTTTGTTACTTTTAATTACTGTTTTTTTCATATTTCACTGCGTACAGTAAGATAGTCATTGAATATTTAATAAATAAAATTCTCCCCCCCCCCCCCTCTCACCCATTTTTTAGCCTCTTAAAGTTTAATCAGTTGAAAAAAAAACATAAAAATTTAGAGTATCATTAAAGAAACTAACAGGCAAAACATGAGTACAAAGTTTAATACGTTGTAACACATTTGCTATATATTAAGAATATTTGATACTACTGGTCTTTGATTTTTAAATGTTTTTAATTGTAATTTCATTCAGAAATTTCTCTTTCCAAACTTTTGCATTGTACCCCGTTGAAACTCCACACGAACCAGCTGATCCATAAGTTAATAGAAATACTGTCTACTATAAAATAATGAAAATAAGAATCTGAATTCATTGGTTGACAATAAATCCAGGATATTATTTCTATTATAATTCACAGATATTTGGGCAAAATTGTTTAAATCGTATTTTTTATGAAAATGGGGTTAAAATGTTTTCAAATAAATATGTTGTTTGAGTTTTTATTTTACTAAAAAGAATAGCTCCTTATCAAATAATAAAGTGATTCAAAAATACAAAAAAATCTAAGAAAGTATTTTAAATTAGTCAATACGGAGTAGAGCTTTGGGGCTCTACTAAACCATCAAACTCTTCCCGTATCCAATCCAAAATCCTTTGCAAAATCCTTAACGCTCCTTACTTTGTCACGAATAAAATCATCCACAATGATCTTAATGTTCCATATGTTGCTGATTTGGCCCGTAGCAGGTATCACACCTTCCATGAAAAACTCCACTCCCACTCTAATCCATTAGTTTCAATCCTCGCTTCCTCTTCCATTCCTGATAATCCTCCGAGGCGTCTGAAAAGAAGATGGCCTCGAGACCTTCTTGTTTAGACTCAATACCAAAGAGTGCTGCCAATGGGCAGTTTCTCTTCATATTCATTCCATGTGTTATAACATTACAGCATATTTACTTGATGTATTTTTTGTACAGTTGTAAATTTCAATAAAAAAAAAATAGTTAAAACTTTGTAATATCTTTCTCTGAACTTCACTTTCCAAGACTTGAACCTTTTTGCCTAAACATCAGCGAATTATTTTAGATGAAAATAACACTGACAATACGGATGCACCATGTTATCGATATACGAAAGGACTGTTCTATATTTAAAAAAATGATTTTTACGATGTCATAATGTCTATTTTCTTGTTTTTTTTTAACGAGATGTATAATGATTTTCTTTATTATAATTAGTGTTGACTTTCAAAACAGCCCCGTATCAAATAATAAAGTGATCCTGGATAAAAAAAATACTTATGACATTTTCAAAAATAGTGCATTGTTAATACTAGTAAAATATTCTCAAATGTGGTAAGAATAGTATTGGCTATAAAGCTCATTTTTTTTTTTTGTACATATTATTTTAATTATATATGAGGTCATATTATATATATATATATATATATATATATATATATATATATATATATATATATATAAAGCTTAGATCAATATGTTAATTAGTCGTTGAAACATGGGATAACATTTTGAGGGAAATAACTTTTCCTTGGCTAGTATTATTTCCCTCCCTCGATGAAATATGATGGTAAAATATACCGAAACCCTGACAGGGGCCATGACAGAAAGGCATTATAGACAAAATCCCAATATAAATCCCTTAGAGAGTAGGGTGTGTGCTTTGTATCGCTATGGGTGAGAATATATTGAATTTAATTTCCTTCTTATTTCGGAAACGTCGTTCCTGAACAGCCTCTAGGCTCCTGAGGTATAGCTAGAGATATTCGCTACGCTCCAGTCCTTAATATAATCTAGAATGATGGCTTTATCAGTTAACAATAATAAGGGTTACATGATTATAAATAATATTTTTAAAATAATAATATAACTCAAATTTTGTTCAAAGATTTTTTTTTTTGTATACACCTAATAGAGGCTAGATGAGTCCAAAGAAAGAAAAAAAAAATCTTCATTAAGTCACCAAAATTAATACTCTTTCACGGCACTATAAAAAAAAAAAAAAAAAAAAAAAAAAAAAAAAAAAAAAAAAAAATATATATATATATATAACAGAAAGGCATATACATATAAATTACTGTATTTATATGTATGTATGTATTATTGGTTGTTGACTGACGCCTTCTCAGCTCACACAACCACCCTGAAGAGGGCCTATTATTTAGGCCTAAACGTCGGCACCAGTAAATTAAGTTTTTGCTTAATTGTGTGTTAAATTGACTGCACCCTGAACCAACTTCTCTCATAAATTACTGTAGTTTTTCTTAACTTTGTTTAAGAGAAATGTGGCATTACTTCTCTCCGTATCTGTAATACCTCCTAAATTATGACATTCAATATGCTCCTTATATTTATAGCTTTAGACTGTATTAACATTGTTTAAGTGAGAGTATTTTCCTTTATTTTGTATTTCGGTTTCCACGCAATTATTCTGGGTTACCATCGAGCCTAAATATATGAAATTTGTAACCTGTTCAAATCTATAGGCACCAAATTTTATCATTGTATTTGGTCCAGGCGGAATGAAGTATTCCTCCATTATCAAATACTTGGTTTTGGCCTGATAGGCTTTTAGACCTAGTCTCTTAGCAGGCAGCACCTAAACTCTCTCTATTTTAGCCGCTTTAAATCAATTTAACAAACTAATACAAATTTAATGTATCTTCGTGGGAATCAACACACAAAACATGGTACGAAGTCTAATACGCTGAAATATATTTCACATAAATTTAGAACATTTGATACTACTGATCTTATTTAGATGTCTTTGTATTGTACATAGGTATGAATGTCACATATTTTGTTTATTTATTTGTTAAATTCATTTATTTGTATTTATTTTGTCTACAAATTTTGTTATTGTATACGTTTATTTATTTGATTTTATTTTATGTAATTTGACTTTCCTTTTGTTTATATTGTAAATATTGTATGAATGATGAGATCCTGTAGGACTATTATTATTGTCTATTATGACAAATTGTAATATATATGAATAAAAAAAAAAAAAAAAAAAAAGGATTTCTTTGATTTAACATTGTAAACGATTTGACTATCTTTCAAATGATTACTTATAATTTTACAGGAGATTTATAGTTATTGATTAATACGAAAACTAACCAATAATCAATGACTACAGTATTAGTAAGTACATAACTAATTAAGTAACTAATTAGTACATACTTTTCCTAAATCAAAGGATTACTTATGAGATATGTAGTAATTGATTAATACAAAAACTAATTTGTAAGATTAAAAAAAAAAAAACAATTCTTATCTTAACCACTTAGAGGACAATTTTTCCACGAAACAATCTTATTGCACATGTAGGCGTCAAGAGGAACCTCTTTAAAAAAGTCAGGTTCACAACCATTGTCATTATTGAAATTCTGCAAAGACCAGAAAACTGTTTGAAATAGTACTTTCATTTTATAAATATAGATAAACAGGAATATCTGTGCCTTCTTCCACTTAGCCTAATCCTGGAATGGACAGGGAGCGAGAACTCCGGAAAAAGCCGGAAGAATTACAAGACAGTCGGGAAGCGATTTGAATAGTAAGTGCCTCAAGAGAAATTACCATTGACCCTAATGATCCCTTCAGACCATGAACGGGGGTAAAGGATTCTTGTAATCTCTTAGGAAGCAGGGAGGTATTTTTATTGGATCGAGCTAGTTAACCGTGAATGGAAATCACGAATAAAGTGCTTGATATCTTAATATCAATCAACTTTATATTAGATGAATCCATCAGTTCTTTCGGTTTTTAAATATCTCCTTTTACTTTCGCCTTGTCTGGAAATAATGACAGGTATAAGAAATGTCAAAGTCCGCTCTTCGAACTGTTGTTTGTTTTTAATAATAATAAGAACAATTCTTTACTTATTGAGGAAAAAGTCCCTTCAGAGTAATATGACAGGAAATAAACATTTGATTTTAGTATTTGAGAAAGTCAAGATCAGGAAAAGATAATCTAATTAGACTAGGAATTAGACATGAAGTTCCAGGAATTCGTTCCATGTTACCGAGTGGGACACTGGACCACTAATAAAAATAACTTAAAAGACACCTCTGACCCTAATAAATAGTGTAAAAACATGCCTTTGACACTAAAAAATATTGTAACAATATGTAAATTATACACTGATTCCCGATCAAAGCACAATATAATCTCCATTGCGATTACAACCCAATTTTAATAAAGGACACTAATGACCTTGGCTGTCGAGTGTCCATCAAATATATAACCTAACATCTGGTGCGGGCAACACACGACTTTCACTTACCTCCATTTATAAAATCAATGAAAGAATTTTCAAATACAGTTAGAGATAAAAATACGTGAAACCATTAAAGAATTAATTAAATTGAATTTATATAGAAACATGTGTTTTATTAAAAAATCTATTATATTCTTCTCTAAAATAAATAGTTAGTTTTATCTCCTTTTCATCACTCCCTGTTAACTTTTAAAAGCTTGAGTATAAGTTAATATTTTTTCTAAAATCTTTAGCTTTCTAACGGTATATCATACATGTATATTACTGTTCTTGTGTTAAAAAACAAAAAATTTCTTTAAAAATATATTTTTTCCTTTAGTCGGGTGTCGAATTCATTCAATTTATACATTTACCTGTTTTTCGTTAGTGGTAACAAGATAATATAGTTATTTTTATAGAATCAACAAAATTAAACGTACTTTAGAAAAAGAAAATTTAAAATATCGGCATTTAAGCCCGCAAGATCATTTTTATCAGAAAGAAACCTAAATGACATTAAAGCCCATTAAATTTTATATCGATATAGCGAGTTTACTCAAAATCGTCGAAACCGTTTTATAGAAAATCGAAAAAAGGTGCAAAATGCATGGTATAAAGTGGCTCTTCTGGTAAGCTCATTTTGATGAAAAAGGTTTTGTAACGTCTCGGTCGTATATTTGTGTTAAATATGAAGTTTCAGTTTCACAGGACTTACCGTTTCCGGCCGGGAGTTACCACACACACACACAGACCTTTTTGAGGGACTTGGTTATTTGGACTCAGGGGATCCTAAAATGTGTATTTCCGTTGAAAACTGGAATTAGAAAAGTTTCACGATCGCAATACTTTCTCTTGTTATATATAGTAAGTGAAAGTAAACAAATATATTTGAGTCAATTTTACGTATTTAAAAAGTTAATCATTCGATATAATATATATTATTAAATAGTAATGATAGTAAAATTAAATTAATAATTTAATGAATTTTTCAGTTTTATTTGTTGACTTTAACTGAAATTAGCAAGCCTACTTGGGAATTGAATGGAAAGGAAATAGCTGTAATAGATTGAAATGATAAGAAAGTTTAGAACTTCTAGATAAAAGAAGGAATGGAGTTCCATAAGGATGCAAATCTTATCAAGAAGATTTATCGAAAGCTTTGGTTACATATTTGTATATCAGAAGGTCACAAGTGAGTGTAACGTGAACGATTTCATGGCATTACTTTTGTTTGTCTCACAGCGCAGTAGATATGTCAAATGATATAATGTATTTTCGGTATATTTTGTTTTTTTAATTAAAAAAAGGCAAGAGTGGTCGGAGGTCCACTGAAGTGTACATGTGGTATATATGAACTATGCCTTATGAGAACTTACTGCTTAAAAATGGTTCTTTCCATTTTCATACCAACTTTCATTCCGCAGATATGAGGCCCCCCAATTTTGATTCGAATGAGATTATCGTTATAAAGTTGCTACCATGAAGAAAAACGATCAATTTAAACATCTATCGAACATAGTTGAGACATCTGGACCAAGAATTGCGACCAAAATGCCAGGAAAAAGTCAATCGCAAAAGTGTCCCATTCTACTTGAAGGTCACCGTTCCCATTAAATGTGAAAATGTGCCTTGTTTAGTAAAAGGGGTCGAATCCTTGAACACTCAGGAATAATCAAACAGTAAAAAATAGTGTAACGTTGCTTGGATGTTTTATTACACCCAGATAAGAAATATGTAAAACCGAAAAATGCAAAATCTTGATCCATTTTTCACTTTTAATCTCCCAATTTTTATGAAAGGAGTTTAATAAAAATGCTGGAAACCTGGCAAGAAATCATTAAAAAAACACATTACTGAATAAAATGTATTCCTCGTATAAAAATCACTGTTTTATTTCACCCTTCAAAAACCAAACCAACTCACTGTTTTATCCCATATCTTGGAATTTGCATAATCCCTATTTGCAAGGTCTGGATATAGAATATAGCCCAGAGTTTTAGTTTTTATGAACCTGTCATAATTGTTGGGTACGATATTTTATTTATTTATTTTATATACTAGTCTTATGTATTGTCAAGTTAACTGGAAAGTTAAGATATACTTTTCAGGCTATTTTAACTATAACTTCATGTTTATAAATTAAAATTTATTTTAACAATGGAAGTTAAGGAAAGTCATGTGTTGCACGCACCAGATTTTTCAAAGGTGAATGAGAGGTAATATAATATAGTTTCCTCAAAAACGATTCTCTTATTATCACATAGCAACTTGAATTTTTTATGTTAGCCTTTAAAATTTAGGTTAAAATTTGAAATCTCAAATAGCCACAGGAAGAGGATATATAACCAGTTTCCCTTGTATATGAATTATATTTTTAACTTTTGAAATATACAAGGTTATAACCTTACAACCCTTTTCTTTGGACATTCCATGAAATTTGAAAATGTGCCTTGTTTAGTAAAAGGTTTCGAATCCTATACTGCGTTCAAAATACTTTTATAAGGGTCTAAAAAGAACATGCGCAAGACGTGGAATTCTTTTTCTATTCTTTCTTTTATATTTGCAGGAAGGAAAAAAAATGGCACAGAAAAAGGAAACGAATGAATCAGGGAGTTCTGAAGACATAATACCATTTGCCAAAGGTCACGAGTTCAAACCCGCTTGTGGTCCTAGGATTTTTTAGTAGGAAAAAACAACACTTAGTAATAACGTCCTTCGGACGTGCGATGTGAACAATTCAAATTTATCTAAACAATTAAATATTATTCGCAACTAATCTATGATTATAAACTATCTTAGAATAACTATTTCCTACTATTTTTTACTACATTCAAATGTATGTTCAATTGGTGTTTGGAACAAAAAATGCCAACTCGTTGATTTGAAGGATAATCGAAATCATTTAAAAATACAATTAGCAAATTATTGTATTTTTGAAATGAAACATTTTCTTCTTCATCTCCTTAGAATTACTGCTCTTTTATTATGATTTAATTAAAATTATTTAATAAGTTATGAGCTGCAACATAATTGCCGGTTTCCTTGTTTATACTTCCAGTCTGAGGAATCGTTTGTGGTATGATTCTAGAGAATTCTAACAAACAAATAAATCAATTAAGATTTAGAAGGCTACAACATGAGAACTACTACATGAGAATTAACTGATTCAAAGAATTACTTTTTCTAAATAATGAAACTTTTGGTTCCCGAATAATCTTCAGAGACCCCCAGAGATCCCAGCTGGACAACATTCCAGCCAAGAGGTTCAGAAATCATGACTCAGGACTATGCCATAGCCAGTGGCCGTTGATTGCGAGCATATGGGCCGTGTGCCGCACTGCGCCATTCCTCCTCCTTACATGTTCTTTTGAAAGAGATAAAATATAAAAGGAAACTCTGCTACAGACGCTTTAGAGGATTCTTTTCCTTCGAATTTCATTACCATGGATGACATCAAATTAATAAAATAGAAATTTTTTAAATTTATATCTAGTAATTTACAACTTAATTAAAGAAATTGATTAAATAAATCAGTTGGAAGAATAACTCGTGAAAACGAGTGATGAAAGAACTCTCCAGCGACAGGTAGTATCTATTCATTAACTGTATTAAGGCAATAGGTCCCAAAGCCACCTTCTTTTCAGTCACCTGTAAGGATTATCAGGAATATCTAAGGAAGATAGATTACGAACAAGTGGGTTAGTGTGGACAAGAAGTTTGGAATGAAAAGAGGTGTATCTATTGCAGGCTATGTCAGCTATAAATTGGATGTCGAAGTCATAATGGATGAGTTGATTTGTGACAAAATAAGAACATTAAGGATTTTGGGAAGGGCTTTTGATTGTGAGGATTCCATTTCATAGGTCTGATAATAGAGATGTAAACCAGTTTTTTTGTAATAGACAAAGTTTTGAACGTTATTGAAAGTTTCATTTGGTGTTTCAGTCTTGTGTGAGAATTTTAAGTAAGACACTTGTCATGATATGGTTGTAGGTATCAGATTTCTTATGCAGAAGTAAGTGGGATGTTACTAAAGGATACTGGCGGGCAGGAAGTCATCAGTTTGCGACGAAGGTTAAAAGTGATTAGGTGGAATATGTTAGGATTTAAATTTAACAACTGCGACATTATTTCTCAATGGTGGGGTCACATGTAGCATAACAGCCTTCTATATCAAAGGTTACGAGTTCACCCTTGCTTGGGTCATTTTATCTTTTTAAATATCTTAAATATTTTAAACTTCTGAAGTATTATAATATTTTTTATTTTATTTTGCATTTTACAGCACTTACCAACAGGGTAATCCCCAATAAATGGTGGCGAATTATAAATAACCTCCTTGAATTCACAAATTTCACATAAAAATTTAAACTGATAGGTAATGTTCTACGTTCTAACGAATATGTAAGGAATGTATTTTGACAGTTAACTAAATAACTTTAACTAAGATTTTCAATAATAATTATTATTATTTAATAAATAATGTTTTTATCTTTTAACAATAAACCTAAAACCTTAGAAAAAAAACAAAAAAACTGTATTATTTTCTCACAGACTATGTGGCTCAGTGGGGGTTTTCCGAACAGGTTTTGTTCGGTTCTCGCCCAAAGATAAAAAAAGTAATAGAGTACCACCATCAGAAAGAAGTCTAAAAGATTTAATCCATCCTCGGGTGAAGAAAGGCAATTGAAAAAGATTTCTTGGCACCCGAGATAGTATAATATATTTGCCAAAGCCATTCTTTTTCGTAAGAAACAAAACGAACAATGCGGGAGGGGATGACGTTTTGGGCAAAAGAAATTATTAACTGTATAAAAATAGAAATAACAGAGGTAGCTAGAATATCGTGGTCACGTGTGATCCCGCGAATATATCATATCAGATCACACAGATAAAAAGTTACCTGTTTTTAACTAGAACGAGAATTGGACCCCTATAAATATATATATATTAAAATATATAATATAATATTATATAATATATATATATTAATATGTCTATCATATATATTCTTCCAGTGGCGCAACAGGCCGTGTAGGCCCTTGGCATGTATTTTATAGTGTAAGTTCATCACGTACACAGGGGTGAGGCTGTGAGTGAATTCCCAATAATTGCTTGAATAAGTCCAATTGCTTGAATAAGCCCCGCTGGAATGGATTCGAACTCACAACCTTTAGCGTGAGAGACTAGCGCGCTAACAGCCACTCAGCCACGGGCTCTTCTTTATATATAAATATATAGAGATCACACGATATATATAAAGCTGTACCTATAAAACTCATGAAGGGTCTCTGGTTGAGTTCTTATAGAGGATTCCTTGTTTTTTAGACCTAAGGGCTTGTACTGCAGACGTTTTGGAGGATGAAACGGTAGCTGGTCTATAGATCCATATAGAACCCCATAACGCTTCAGCCCCAAAATGCATGCAGTATAAACGCGCTCTAAATCAAGCTCAGCCGCTAGGTTTTTTAACTTTATAGAGGCTGGGTATGCCCAAGGAGAGTCTCAACACCTCTCAGGGTCGCTCCAAAGCTTAAATAACGGAATAAATAATTCTAACTCAGTTGGGTTCAAACCTGAGACCCGGAGAACAGTAGCTTAATGCTCTATTTACTTGACCACGCCGCTTACTATATATGCATATATTTCTATATATCTACGGTAGTGGTATTTGTCATTTAAGAGTTTTTTTTAATTCTCTTTCATCCTTTTTTTTCAAAAGGTATTTTAACGATGAAATATATACAATTGTGCGTTCTATACACTTTTTTTTTCATTTTGGACTTCTTGGCCTATTTGCATACAAATATTTAATATGGAGGGAGCATTGAGGATAATAATAATTAAGGATAATAAGGATGAGTTTAGGCTTCGCCAGACTACTATGGCTTCTCCTGGTGACTACTATGGGATTCTCTTTATCTTCTATATTTTATTAAACCTTTATTTTTTATACAATTTAATAGTTAGAATAATAAGACTTATATTATACAAAGATGTATATTCTATTAACCGAATTTAAGGATGAAATAGGCATTCTCTTCTAATAATGCGGGTTGCCATAAATAAATTTATTGATCCAAATATATGGGAAGCATAGAAAAAATAACATTAGAAGGCAAACTTTTCGCAGAAGACAAGCTTGAAAATACAGCAATAAGAAATGTAGAAAGTAACTTCTTTAAAAAGACGTTAGTGCATGAACAAAGGAAAGGGGGACTGTATTGTGGACATCCCCTAGTTAGATATAATATTAACCCTTCCCTACTACACACGACAAAAGGTTTTCTGTTTTTTTGTCTGTTTACACACTCTCTTCCTCTCTTCATCAGAACGAGGGTCAATATTTTATCTGTAAAGTGCGATGGCCGGTTCCATGTCTGCTATTTTATTTTTCTTCCTCCTGAACCATCCGTCCGAACTTCCACTGAACTTTTTCCATCTCATGAATGAATGAATAAAGTTTTCCATGTTGCCTCGATCTCAATTTGTCTTTCCACATCTTGTTGAATTTGAGTAAGTGAAAAATGGTGGATATTTTTCCAAGATCTAGAATTATTTATGTAGGCAGGCTTGCTCAACCGTATATAATAAACAGCCTTTAATAAAAAACAAATGAAAGAACATTTTTGAAGTGTAAACTTCTTTAGGTGCGTTAAGCGATTTTTGGTAGGAGCAAAAGCTTAGATTTCATAACCAGTGTGACGTTATCTAGACTGACGCAATCTGTTCATTTTTTAAAACCGTATTTTTAAATATCTTCATTTTTCATTACATTATATATAAGAAATAAGGGGAGAAGATCCCCTCCTTTGAGTCAATTATCCTGTTGTAATTTCGAATTTCAATTCAAAGGAGAAAAATTTTAAAAATAAAATTTAAGCGATAAAGGGATCAGAAGAAAAATTATGCAATAGTCTAAACAATAAATTTCTACATGAACAAACAAATTAACAATAACGATTAAAGATAAGGGAAAATTAAGCGTCCTATAGAAACAGAAAAAACAAAACAAATAATAGATATAAGACGGTATAGATATAAGAAAAAAACCATCCATTTTAATTGTTCATAGATAAATAATTCTTCTAATATAGAATAATTCGAATTATAATGTCGAAATTCAAGATGAAGAGTAGTCAATATCAACACAAGCAAAAAACTAGAAGACAAAGACAAAGAAAGAGGGGTTAATTTAATTCTTTCACATATAGATCATTATTTTGAAGCAGTTATAAAGCATATTCCTAAATGTCCGAATTTCCGTCATACAAATGGCAGGTCCATAAAAAAAAATTATGTTATGCCTAGTCCCTACTCATACAGTTTGCAGTCGCATTTAGATTACATAATTTTAGATGATATATCTCTAAAAAGTGATTAAGTTATACAATTAAACGAAACAATAATAACAAAACATTCATTCTTAATATAATCTACTTTTAGAAAACGCACTCTTCTTTCCAACAAAATTCTATTCCAAATTACGAATTTTAAAATTTTTTTCACTTCTGTCGGCAGTCCCTATGACTAGGGGTGGGCATAATCGAATGATCGTCATAATCGGATGATCGGACTTCGATGATTTAAATAATCGAATGATTCCATAATCGAATCATCGAATGATTAATATGCATTCTGAGAGACAATATGCCAATTCCCATCTCTATGAAGGCTAAGCTGGCTGAGTCTAGGTGAAATATGTATATAATTTATGTGATGAGCAAAATTTATGTGAGTGATCCGATAATCGTCCTTCGATTATGCCCAACCCTACCTAAGACTGCCTCAATTTTTTTTTTTCTGAGCGAACCTTCTATTTTAATTTGCGATGCAGAAGTTTAACAATAGTTATTTATTTGAATATTAATAAATAAAATAACCCTGTTTCTGAATAATGTTTTTGTTTGTGTATTTATTTAACATCATATTTATGCTACTGTGACTGATCCGACTGTGCTACAATGGGAATCCTGAATTTTTCGTTTTCAGGTTTAATAAGGACATCGCACAGAGACCACAATTTTACTTCTTCTCCGTAGAACGACATAACCAAGTATTTTGCACTTTCTTCAAAAAACCCTAGGGCCTTCTGGCGGTTCTGGAAACTCAATCTTGGGTATAGAAGGCTGTAAGGCTAGCCACTACACCAACATATTACCATTTCACTATCATTCAATATAATATTATCTATAAATAAATAAATAAAATAAACAATTTATTTATCTATAAATAAATTGTTGATTTATTTAAATTTTAAGGAAAAGAAGTGTCAGGTTCGAACCCAGGGTCGTTGGAGATACAGCGAAGAAGGCTGGCACCTTAGAGAGCGGTTCCCCTCATCCAATATCTCAAATGGAACAAACAAGCTTTTATTCGATCGAAAATGTAATCCTGGCAGATGGTGGCCGAGAATAAATCCAGTTAAGCCCCAATATTAAGACTGCTATCCTCAACTTTCGGCATCTTTCCTTTTGTTTGTTGCCTTCACTTCATAAAGCTTTATATTTCCAAACTCGTTATTGAATATACATTGCAGTCTCATCTGTAGAGTTAAGCAATTAGTAAATGTATGCCCCTATTCAATAACAAAAAACTATAAAATCCCCAAGTTACCCCAAGTTTGTAGGATTTGTTTTATCAATCCTTCTAGTTTTTAGATATTACAAAGAATTTTTGCGTTTGTTTGCGTTTTGGGTGATACGTAATTTTTTTCAGACACAACACCCCGAATCAAAAGTTTTACAATCTATAATTTCAAGAATTTCCTAAATGATATAAAATAGATTTATTAGCAGGTTTTAGCAACTCCGAGCCATAATTCGATTTTTTGTATTATTTTTTCCGTACTCTGGGACTTCAAACGTAAAATATAGGGAATTTTTAGATTTAAGCAAATAAATTTGATGTTTGACCACAGTGCGTTCACCGATCGTGTCAAAAATTAATTAGTTTTTATAATTTTTAAAAAATATTTTTTCCCGTATTCTGGGACCCCAAAGGTTAAATATAGACAAGTTTCAGAATTTTGTCCACCTAAATCAGGTCATATTGCCCACTGTGCGCCGTTCCGGAATTTCAGTTCGTAAATATATTTTCATACAAAAATAACTAATTTTAATTAGTTTAATTAGCTTCTACTAGCTCAACGAATTGGATTTAACTTAATTAACATTAATTGCGTATGAAGTGAAACCATTTCTACTGGTGCCCCACCCACACAAATATACATATCATTATTTGACTTCGCTCCAATTTGAATGCCAATCCATATCGTATAAATCTACCAATAAGCATGTCCATATTACTACCATGGATATTAGTCTTGCGAACTATCAAACAGCGGACTAGTTTCCAATGTAACTTATGAACTCTGCCTTATGACATACACTGCATCTCTCAACTACTCTGAACCGTTCAATCCTCAAATTCATTACTTAGTTTGGCCATGAATATGTATTGTTCTCTATGTTTGATGAAAATGAGTAACTGTAATCTTGATTTAATTTGATAAGTTAGTTATGAATTAACTGGAGGGTCTTATAAAACGAAAAAAAATCAGCGGGCAACACATGAATTTCACTTACCTCGGTAGTTAAAATCAAATTAACAACTATAACATAAACTTAAAGTTGCAAAAAGTTAGATAAATTCAGTTTAGCTGGAAACGTATGATTTAGTTTTAATAATATGACTATATTTAATCGTTACTTAATAGTTAGTGACAAGTTTATGCCCTATTCGCCACTTTACATTATCTTTTCGAACTTTTTGTATAGTATAATATTTTTTCTAAAACCTTTCTCTTTCCAACGGTGTATTATATGGTGTATTATTATCGTATTATAAAAAATCGTACTATTTTATCTTTTAGTTGGTCATAAAATTCGTTCAACTTTTATATTAAGCCGTTTGTTTGTTTGTTTATTTATTTAACGTCACTTTATGCTACTAAGGCTAATCGGACGATGCTACAGTGGGAGTCCTAAATTTTGTCTATCCAGGTTTTATTAGGATAGGGATCTTTAACGAGTACCTGACATCGCACAGGCTCGGGACCACCTTTTAACGTCCCCTCCGAAGGACGGCGTAACTAAGGATTTTTTACTCCCATTAAAAAATCCTAGGACCACCTGCGGGTTTGAACCCGTGACCTTTAGCATAGGAAGCTGTTACGCTAGCCACCCAGCTACAAGTGATCCCATATTAAGCCGTTGTTTGTCAATTCTAATAAGATAATATGGATAACCTATTAACACGACAAAATCAAAAGTACTTTCGAAGAAGAAAATCCAAAATATGCTATTTAAACCCTGTCAGACTATTTAGATCAGAATGATACTTATATCCCACTAAAGCCCATTAAATTTTAAATTGATATATTTAGTTTAATCAAAATTATTTGAGCCATTTTTGAGTATATGGTAAAAACGTGCAAAATGCATAGTACAAGTACCACATCCGGTCAGTTGATCTTAGTGAAAAATTTGCTGAAACATCTCGGGCGTATAGTTGACTCAAATATGAAATTTCAGTTTCGTACACCTTTTCGTTCTTGCGCTGTACTTAACACACAGAGACCTTTTCGCGGGGCTTGGTTATTGGACTCAGAGGACAGTTAAAACGCGTATTTCCGTTTAAAAGTGGAATTGGAACAGTTTCACAATCCCAATACTTTCCCTTAATATATATTTCATATATAGGTAAGCGAAAATGATATTATACCATATAATAATATAATACCTCATAAAGTGAAATATGGTAAGAACTAAGTAAAGAACGCGAGCATTATTTGCAGGTGTGTTAAGATAAATCAATTTTTTTTTTCTCGATCACTTGAATAATTTTGATTGTACATAGCATGAGCTTACGTATCGATACATAAAATCTCTGAAATGTTACCTAAAATTGACTAGAAAGAAACTTGATTATTTTTACTGAACACGAAGGTCTTGGGCAGTAGCTCTTTTTTTCTTTTTTTTTTTTGGAAAGGGCAACCGAAAGGGCAACTTTTGCAATATAAATCCGAACCGGGAGTCCTGTTTGTTTTCTGAGAAATGATCAATCATTAGTTTTCCTTGGGAAAGGATACAAAGACTTGGTCTTAAACCAAACAACAGTAAAAGCCCAGGGATGTTGAACGATTCTTAAATATATCTTGAAGGTCTTTAAAAAAATTATCAACCTTTTTTTCTGAAAAGAATATGAATATATACTGAATTATTTCTGAATAAATGTGGAATGATAAAATATATATATATATATTGGGTATAAATATTACTGTATTCTAAAATTGAATATTAGAACTATCTGAAGGAAATATTTGTGAAAATGATGCTATCAGATCATATTTACAACTGTGGAAAAAGTTTTTACAAATGAATATTCACAAATTTCTAAATAATAGAATATATCGATTAACCAACCTTAATAATAAATTAAAAAAATCTGGCGCACTCAACGCACTAATAAAGTTTAGCCCTGTCATACTATTTCAATCGGAACGAAACCTACATCATATTACAGCCCATCAAATTTTACATCGATATATAGAGTTTAATCAAAATCGTTAGAGCCGTTTTTGAGAAAATCGTAAAAAGGTGTAAAATGCATAGTATAAAGTACAGCCTCCGGTCAGCTGATTTTGTTGAAAAAGATTTTGTAACGTCTCGGGCGTATAATTGTCTTAAATATGATATTCCAGTTTCGTAGGACTGGTCATTTTTGCCCAAGAGTTACCACACACACACACACCTTTTTCGGGACTTGGTTATTTGGACTCAGGGGACCATAAAACGTATATTTCCATTGAAAACTGGAATACAAAAATGTTCACGATCGCAATACTTTCTCTAACTATATATGGTAAGTGAAAGTAAAAAGTAACTGCTGATAGTAATTCTAATCAGTCTAACCCCAAATATCTTTTTTTTTTTTTTTTTATTTATTTATTTAAAGAAATTTACAACTGTATTAAATAAATACAACAAGTAAATAGGCTTTATATATGATTAGTACACATGATAGTCCTGAGAAGAAACTACCCATTGGTAGCACTCCAATGTCTTATGTTAGAAGGTCTCTTGGCCATCTTCTTTTTTTTTTTTTTTTTTTTTTTTCGTAATAACAATTTTTATTGAGAAAATTTTACAATCTGTCCCAATTTGGACATTAATAGTATTGCTGAATGATATCAAACATACTACATTCATACAATATTTACACAACATAAAATTACAATAAAATATATACACAATAATGAATCAATACAAAAGTCAATAATTCACTTATACCTATATACACATACACACACTCATACATACATCACATTGAGTGGAGAATCTAGCCAGTGCTAGAACTCCAATATATTTACAAAAGGTCGCGGGGCCACTGCCGTTTCAACCTTCTAGGTGGGTTGTATGGATGAGTGGAGCTGGATAGGGATTGAGCTAAAGGATTAGGATGATGAATGAGGTTCTGGTGGAATTTGGAAAATTTGGATGGAATTAGGTCTGAAATAAATGGAACATTAAGGTCGTGGTGCAAGGTATAATTGGAGACATAATAAGGAGCATTTACTATTGTACGGAGGACTTTGGATTGAAAGGATTGAATGCGTTTGATGTTAGAACGTTTAGCTGTCCCCCACAGTTCAAGTCCGTAGGTCCAGATGGGCTTCAGTATTGTCTTGTAGATTAATAATTTGTTTTCAACTGTAAGTTCAGATTTTCTGTTGAGTAGTCGATATAACTGTCCGAATCGTCGGTTGAGTTCTTGTCTTTTAAGTCTTGTATGTGGGTTCCAAGTCAATCTTTTGTCTAACAATAAGCCAAGATACCGGACTGTATCTGAGAGAGGAATCGGTAATGAGTTGAAATAAACTGGCGGACAGGATTTTCGTCTAAGAGTAAAGGTTATGTGTTTACATTTGGCTTCGTTCACCTTTACACGCCAGTTATTACACCAGTGTTCGATAAGGAAAAGGTGTCTCTGAAGGTTTAAGGATGCTGTTTCAGGATTGGAACTGGATGATAGGATGGCGGTGTCGTCTGCAAAAGTTGCCAGAAAGGTATCAGGATGTGTAGGAATATCAGCAGTGTAAAGGATGTAGAGGATGGGTCCCAAGACGCTGCCTTGAGGAACACCGGCCTCAACGGGATAAAGGTTAGAAAATTCTTCACCACAGCGAACTCGGAAGGAACGGTTCGAGAGATAGGATCGGAGAATGAGGTATAGGGACTGGGGTAAATGGGTTTTCAGCTTGAAGAGTAATCCAGTGTGCCATACCCGGTCAAAAGCTTGCGCAATGTCCAGAAACGCACCAGAACAATACTCTTTGCATTCAAGAGCTGAGGAAATATGGTCTACAACTCGGAGCCCCTGTTGAACTGTGGAATGCTGAGGACGGAATCCAAACTGATGGGAAGAAAGATTTTGAGATTCTAATATGGATAGGATACGTTTAAGAAGAAGCCTTTCGAAGATTTTTGAGAGGATGGGGAGTAGACTAATAGGCCTGTAGGATGAAGTGTTGTTGGAAGGTTTACCTGGTTTTAAAAAAAGGATGATGGTGGAATGTTTCCATAATAGAGGAAAATAGGTGGTGCGGAGGATGCAGTTATAAATATAAGTAAGGAATATAATAGCTTTCTGCGGAAGTTGTCGGAGGATCTGAGGAGTAAGGAGATCGTGTCCAGGAGATTTACGGAGAGTCAGTTTTTGGAGAAGATATTTGACCTCAGAGGGATTAATAGCTTTAGGAGGTAGGGAAAGTGGAATCGGTGACATAAGAAAGTCTTGCACTTTTGCGGTGTGATTGATGTGGGATTCCGGGTGAGGAGTGAATACTTTGGAGAGGTGTGTGGCGAATTCCTCGGCTTTATCTTCATCAGACGCAGCCCAGGAGTCATCACCACGTCGGAGAGGATGGGAAACATGATGGTATTTTAGGATCTTTTTCGTGACATGCCACAGGGAATTATCACGAGCTGATAGAGAGGAGAGGTAGGAATTAAAGGACTGGGAACGGAAGTTCGCCAACTCCCTCTTCAATTGTCTACAATAGAAGTTATAGGAGCGGCGATCTGTTGGGTGTCGGGTGCGCTGCCATAATGATCTTGCTCGGCGTTTGGTGTGGATAAGGTCTATAATAGGTTGTGGAAAATGATTTTGGTCTGGATTTATATTGGAGTGTTTAGGAGAGGAAGCAGTCCAGACAGCTTGTTGGATGGCGGTGGTAAAGGAATAGACGGAATTATCTAGGTCATCTTGGGTTTTGAGGGTTACTCTGAGGTCAATATTATCGGTCAGGATTTGGCGGAAAAGGTTCCAGTTGACAGGGCCTCGGATGAATGATGGTGGAATGGGTTTTGGAATTGGAGTGAGAGATACTTTTAGGATCAGTGGACTATGGTCTGAGGATAGTTCATCAAGGCGAGTTAAAGACAAGTTGAGAGAGCCTAATCCGCTGTGGATAAAGAAGTCGAGGATGTCAGGATTGCGGTTAGGATCGGTTGGCCAGTAGGTAGGGGAGTCAGGAGGCAGGATATTAAAATTTCGGGAGTTGAGTGCAGACAGCAAATTTCGTCCCCGAGAATTCGTGGTTCTGGAACCCCACTGCTGATGCTTGGCGTTTAAGTCTGCACCCAGAATGAAACGATTTCCTAAGGAATCCAGGAAGGATACAAATTCAGAATTGGAAATGGAATGTTTAGGAGGGCAATATGCAGATGTGAGGGTTACCGGAAAGGAAAAAGTCTTGATTACTATGGATGTGGCTTGTAGGAAATCATAGGTGGGAAGTGGGAGTAAATGATGAGAGAGGGATTGGTGGACAATGATAGCAGAACCGGCATGGGCTTTACCGTCTGGGTGGTCAGTACGGTATGTCATGTATTGCGGTATTTTGAAGTACTGTTTAGTCGTTAGTCTTGTTTCAGTTATAAGTGCAACATCGATTGTTTTGTCTTGCAACAACGCTGTCAGTTCGTCAGTATGATTTCTAACACCATTCGCATTCCAAAGGAGAATGGATAAGGAGTTAGGTGAAGTCATTTAAGGATTTTTCAAGGCAGGGATTAGATTCGATACTAGATTTGTAAGGAGTGATATAAGCGGCATAACAAGAGATTTGATTTCGGAGATGAACGATGTCATTAGACTGGTAAGATCTGTGACGTTTGATGGTGGAGGGATATGAGAAATTTGATGTTGAGGAGTTTTTTGAAGATTAGGTAAACTTTGAGGGATAGATTCTTGTACAATAGATTGAGAATGTTGAGGAAAATGTTGTTCCGGCAGTGCCTCGACTTCATGATTCTGGTTACCACCTCCAAGCAAGTGGGCAAATGACACGTTAGAATTTACAAGTTTTGATGGTTCTCTTCTGCTTCTGGTTGGTACAGCTGTTTCATTCGGATCCTGAGGTTTTTGGTATCTGGTTCTGAGTTTCTTGTAGATTTCACATCCCTTGTAGTTAGCCGGGTGGTCCTTGAGGCACAGAGCACATACAGCGGGTGCTGATCTTGATCTTGTACATTCTTCTGTTTTATGCTGTTCACCGCATTTCACACAGCGTGGTATGTGATGGCAATAACTTTTGGTATGACCATATGCCTGACAGTTATGGCACTGGACTATTTCTTTCTTTGTGTAAGGTTTTTCAACTTTTACACGGGTATAGTACAGTCTGCTGAGGTCATAGATTTTTTCGACTCCTGCTGATGGTTCCAAGTCCACGAAGAATAGAGGCAGTGGACTTTTATCTTTTAGAACGTTGGTGACTTGCCTCACTTGGAATCCTAATTCTGTCAGTTCTTCTTTGATTGCTTCAACGGGTGTTGAGGAATGTAGGTTTCTGATTACGACACTTAATGCTCTCTCTTGGCGCAGCTGATAAGTATGAAAGTCAGCTTTGGTCTCAGTCAGATATTTTACAATCTTTCTGTAGGTTTCAGCAGTAGTCGGAGATATTTTAGTATCATTGGTTCTACTTATACAATAATAACTATTAGGATCTGTTACTTTGTTTAAATGCGCACACATCAGTTTAAAATTTTTAATATTTTTAACAAATATTGGTGGAGGTAGTGGTTCTCTGGGTATAGGAGAAGATTCCATGGTTTCTTTTTCATTTTGGAGGATCTGAAATGGATTCGGTGTAAAAAACGGAGATTCATCAGTTATTCCTTGTGATGATGTGCTGGGCTGTGGTTCAGAACCTAATGAGGTAGCTGACGCGGTCGCTGGTGGAATCATTTTTTTATTTTGTTCACGGCGGGGTCTCTGTTTTGTGGGAGACGAGTTAGAACCTGCAGATCTAGATCTTTTACTTGCAGACTTTGAGGACATGACTTGATGAAAATATCTCATTGATTAAGAAAATAATAATAATAAATAAATAATGAGATAAGAAATAAAGATAAAAGAAAGATAATTAAAAGAAAAGCAAGCCCGAGCTTGCCGAGCTAGCGGCAATCAGCTGATCAGTGACCCTTCTTTCACTTTTTCGTGATTGTACAAAGTAAATTATAACTTTGCTTACCGAAACTTCTCGAATATTCACTGCCGTAATATTCCTGAGGTCTAGTGATGTTCTCCAGACTGAATTCTAGCGAATTCCTACTGAAAAAAGCAAAAATCTGAGAGACGATGTAACGTATGACTGTTATCATCGAGCGCATCCATCATCTTCCCATCTTCTTTTAAGGCGCCTCGGTGGGTTGTCGGGAATAGATATGGAGGAGAGGTCACGGATAAGCGGGTTTGAGTGGGCAGGGAGTTTGGAATGAAAAGAGGTATATCTGTAACGGGCCAAGTCTTCAACTAATGGGATATTTAGGTCTTTATGGATGATTTTATTAGTAACAAAGTAAGGAGCATTGAGGATTTTACGAAGGATTTTGGACTGCAAGGATTGGATGCGAGAGAAATTCGATGGTTTAGTAGACCCCCATAGCTCAATGCCATAGGTCCAAATAGGCCTGATAATTGTGATATAAATGAGTTTTTTGTAGTAAGTAGGAAGTTTTGAACGTTTGTCAAGTAAGTGTTGTAGTAATCTGTATCTACGAGCAGTTTCCTGTCGTTTCAGTCTAGTATGAGGATTCCCAAATATCTTAACAACGCATTATCAATTAATTTTTTAAAATATTTTTTTACATCAATAATTATTCTTGGGGTTCAATATCCAGATTTTCGTTCATAAAAACTTGATTCTGAATCATATTCAAAAACAGAAATTTTATTGCGAGCTTAGTATTTTAAAAAAATGCCTCAATATTTTAAGTTTAACTCTGAGGAAAGGTTTTAGACGTTTATTTTACTTAAAGACGTTAAGCCATTAAGTCATCAACGTTTTATTTTAGGGTATATCGGTGATTAAAATCATATAAATTGCTTGAATAATTTCATAAATAATATTTACACTACTCGTATATATTTTTTTTTTTTGAATAACCAATATGCACTTTTTCAAACAAAATCAGGTTTCTTAATAAAAGATAAACGCTATATTTTCGTATGTATGTACTTAAATTTAATACAACGATATATTAAAAGTTCATTACATTGTAATTTGTAAATTTGTAATGTAATTTAATCAATATAACGATATGCCTACATGATGTAAATAGAGTGTCATAGTCAATTCAATTTGTATTCCATTTAGCCAATTAACTATTCTGTTCCAAGTAGTGATGCGGAATTCAGTGAATCCGTTGCCATTAAATAGTGAGCCAGTACGGGCTCTACTAACTAATAATTACTTAATAATGTTAAATAGAATTAATTTTGGTCGCAGGCATAGATTTTTAATTAAACAAAAATCTGGTGCGGGAAGCACACGACATTTACTTACCTCCGTTTTTAAAAACGATTAAAGATAAATACAGAAGATAAAAATGAGTAAACCATTAAAGAATTAATTAAATTAAATTTATATGGAAACGTGTGTTTTATTAAAAGATTTATTATATTATTATCTTAAATAATCAGTTAGTTTTCTCGGGTTTTCATCACTCTTTATTAACTTTTACAAGCTCGGTTGTAAGATAATATTTTTTTATTTAATATTTAGCTTTCTAACGGTATAATATACATGTATATTATGGTTCTTATGTACAAAAACAAAAAATTGCATTAAAAAAATATATTTTCAGTTTTCTCCTTTACTTGTTTATCAAATTCGCTCAAGTTGCATATTGAGCTGTTAATTATCAACGCTAACAAGATAATATGGTTATTTTTACAGAATCTACAAAAGCAAAGGTATTTTAGAAGAAGAAAATTTAAAATATCATCATTTAAGCACTGTCAGACTATTTCAATAAGAATTAAACCTACATGATGTTAAAGCCCATTAAATTTTACATTAATATAGAGAGTTTAATTTAAAATCGTTAGAGCCGTTTTTGAGAAAATCGTAAAAAGGTGCAAATGGCTCATAGTATTAAGTGGCTCTTCTAGTAAACTGATTTGGATGGAAATGTTTTTATAGCAACGGGCGTATATTTGTCTTAAATATGAAATTTCAGTTTTGTAGTACTTTTCGTTTATACTTATGGTGTTACCACTCAGATTTTTTTGCGGGACTTGGTTATTTGGACTCAGGGGACCCTAAAACATTTATTTCCGTTGACAACTGGAATTCGAAAACTTTCACGATCGCAATACTTTCCTTTACTATAAATTTCATATATAGGTAAGTGAAAGTAAAAATTGGATAATAAAAGTAAAGGGTGAGCACTAATTGTACGACCGAATAAAATGAAATTGAGTTAAGCACATCATTCAATTTAATTGCATCGTATAGATGGAAGGTAGCAACACGGAATACCTTGAGTACTCGGAAATGTTCGAAAGTAATCATATTTCTCTGTAGGAACACCGCAGCAAACTTGCAGCATAGCAGGCTTCATATTTTGTAGCTAGTCTACAGCAGACATGTGTGCCTCAATTTCCCATGGGAAAAACAGGTTTTCCTCGAAGTGTGTATATCTTTCATGGGTCTTAGGTAATGGGGCTGGAGTTCAGAAACAAGTCTAAATGTAATGCGTCTATTGAAGGCGTTACAATTTTTTTATTGTTTAGTTTTTAAAGATAAATCCAAAGAAGAAGGTAAATCGAATTATCTGTTTGAATGGGGACCCTTTGATATGGAAAAAAAATTGGGTCACCTGTGGTGTCGTGGTTAGCACAACAAACTTGTAAGCCAATCTTCTAGTATAAGAGTTAAAACCTGGCAGATGGCCCTAGGGTTTGTTAACAGAAGTAGAAAATCCTAGGTTATGCTGTTCTTCAGCGAGGTCTCAAGTCTGCTACTCTTAAAATTAGGTTAAAATCCCTATCCTAGGGTTATGAGTCCTACTGTAGCATCGTTTGATTAGCCACAGTAAAATAAATAGATGTGAAATAAATAAACAAACAAGCAATTATCAAAGTTACTTCTCTTATGAAAATTAACTAAAAGTGGTTGTTTTGAAACATTTATTATTATTCACATGTAAATTATCTTATATAAATCAATGTTATAGCGTATTATTTTTCCTAACCTTTCCTGGTAAGAGAATTAATAGCAACACTATATATTAGGATTAATGAAGCAAAATCTAAAGAAAAAAAGGGTTCATACATCTTATTTTTTTAATTAAGGCTGGTTAAAATTTTTAATTACAAGTACTGCTGAATCCTTCCTTGTCTCCATCCCCCAAAAGGGTACAAGATATTCATAATTAATGGGCTTGATAGCCTATATAAACGTTCCAGTGTAAACCGAGCAAGTTCAACAGGGTATTGAGTTAATAAGATTTGACTATATTACCTATAGGTTCTGATTTACTATTATCCTTCAACCACATAATAGAAAACAACAATAAAATTATAATGTTAACTTGATCAGATCGATTAATTTTTTTTTTTGGATTTCAGGTCATCCAAATATACCTCGGAATTTCTAAGTAGATGAGGAAGTACAAGGAGTGTCGTTGATTTCTCCGTCCAACTACTTTGACATTCCACGTAATGATTTATACTATCTCATAAAAGTACTAGTTATGAATGAATACCAGCTGGATTGATCCAGGACTAAAGATAAGAACAAACTTGGTAAAATAAAACTCAGTATTTCTCTGAAAGTCGTCAGTAAAGAATATCAGAAGATAAGAAGTCGTATTGACAAGACTCCGAATAGGACAAACCCACCATCATTTACTGATTGGAACATCAAGACCTCTCTATGCACTGTGCAACGTAGCGATCACCATAAAAATAATTACTAATAGAATGCGGAAAATTGATATATATCAACGTATAATTCAATATATTTATTGATAAATAATTGATCCTTAATTCTTCTCAAAACGTTGTTTGTTTATTTATTTAACGTCACTTTATGCTACTATGGCTAATCGGACGATGCTACAGTGGGAGTCCTAAATTTTGCCTATCCAGGTTTTATTAGGATAGGGATCTTTAACGAGTACCTGACATCGCACAGGCTCGGGACCACCTTTTAACGTCCCCTCCGAAGGACGGCGTAACTAAGGATTTTTTACTCCCATTAAAAAATCCTAGGACCACCTGCGGTGTTTGAACCCGTGACCTTTAGCATGGGAGGCTGTTACGCTAGCCACTCAGCTACAAGTGATCCCTTCTCAAAACGTTTATTATTTATTACCTATGATTATTGGTAGAAGGAATTAGTCCGGGTGTCAGTCGATGAATGAAACAATTAGATAGTTTCAACCATTTATTTTCTGCCAAATTTCGACTCCTATTATGGGTCATCATCAGGGCGTATGGAAACTGATTACAACCAACGGTCAACTAATTATATCCAATATAATTATTGGTGTAAAAAACTCTTTCGAGGAAGAATTATAAACCAATTGTTTATTATCATTATGTGTTTCTTTTAAATAATTAATATAATTATAATATATTTATTGATATTTGCAACTGCATTAATAAATACATCAGGTTAATGTGATAAAAATATAATACAATAGCATGAAATACATTTAAAGGCTTATTGGCAGTGCTCCAATTAACCTTGGAAATCAGTCTCGCTGTCATCTTCTTATCATTTGCCTAGAGAATTATTAGGATCTAAGAAGAAGCAAGGATTAAAACTAATTAGTTAAAGTGGAAATGGAGTTGGTAATGATACCTGGCTCGGGCCAAGTCGGCAACATATGGAACATGAAGTTTTTTGTGATGACTTTATTCGTGAAAAAGTAAAGAGCATTGGGAATTTAGGATTAAATACCAAAGTAGTTCGATGGTTTAGTAGAGCTCCAAAGTTCTATTCCGGAAGTACATATTGACCTTACGATAGTCATGTAAATGAGCCTTTTGTAGTTATGTGAAAGATTTGAGCGTATGTCCAGGAAGTGTGGAATCATTTAAAACGTCAAAAGTGTCGTTTCAGTGCTTGATGAAGATTCTAAGTATGACGTTTGTAAAGGACTATATAATTAAAATAATAATGTAGTAGAGCAGTATATACCCTATATTTTCAAACATCTTTAATTTCCTTTTTCAATTACCCCGAATTACAATTACCGTGGTCTTATCACATATGAGATAAAGGAGTTACGCAGGTACATAATATCAATATTATGACTTATCAAAGGTACTAATGAATTACAATGACTTGAGGAAGGTTTTTTCTCAAATAAATGAATCGTGCAACTCCTAAACTGCAATAAATCCCAAACCTATGAGTTTACCCATGACAAGCCTAAAAGGATTATTTCGATAATTTCACAGCTAATTTGTCGGGATGGTTCTTAACGTGAAACTTTGAACAGGCAACAAGGATACTGGAAAGGCACAACATTAATCAGATCAAGTTACGTTTTAATTCCCCTGCAGGCGGACGACACCTGCCGCAGTCATTAGATAAATGAGCTATGAATTATAGCGTCCACCCTGACAGACCCTGTCCCCTCGATATAACGCCATCATCTCCATCTGATTATTGTAATTGCTACCTCCGGGTAATAATATTATTCACATATAATTATTATTTCGTCCATTTAGCCCTTCCGGGTCAATACTATTCAAAATTTCGCTGGTATATTAGGCGAAGCAGACAAAACTCAATACAGTTTATAAATATATTTCAGGAGCCAGAAAAATATGACTTTTCGTGAAAACTGTGTCTATAAAAAAAAAATTCCAAGTATTTTTTTTTTACTAATGTTAATTTACTTATGTTTTATAACAGGTTTATAATATTTTTTTTAATAATACAATCTGCCAATGAGTATTACAGCTAGAAGAAACCATGCATCCCATATGTACATCGTAAATAAAAAAAAAAAAAAGGATAAAATAAATAATATATTTAAAATAAATAATATATGTAAAATAAATAATATATATAAAATAAATAATATATATAAAATAAATATATATATAAAATAAATTATATATAATAATTATATATATATATATATATATATATATATATATATATATATATATATATATATAATATACATAAAATAATATCTATAAAATAAATAATATCTATAAAATAAATAATGTATATAAAATAAATAATATTTATAAAATAAATAATATATATATAAAATAAATAATATATTAAAAAATAATTATAAAATAAATAATATATTAACATAAATAATTTATTAAAATAGGTAATATATGGTTTATAATAAGAATTATCTTCTAGGTTTCTTTCTTTTGGACGATTTTTTTAAAAGTTGGATATCAAGGTACATCAATACTGTTAGATTTTTTTAAACATATAATTTTTTTTTTTTTTACCTTTTCTTTATCAATTTAATCCATCTGTTTAAAAAAATCTAACAGTATTGATGTACCTTGATATCCAACTTTTAAAAAAATCGTCCAAAAGAAATAAACCTAGAAGATAATTCTTATTATAAACCATATATTACCTATTTTAATAAATTATTTATGTTAATATATTATTTCCTTTTTAAATATTATTTATTTTATATATTATTTTTTAATATATTATTTATTTTATATATATTATTTATTTTATATATATTATTTACTTATATATATATATATATATATATATATATATTATTTATTTTACATATATTATTTATTTTAAATATATTTATTTTATTTTTTAGATTAGGTAAATCAGAAACATGGAAAATGGATCAGTTAATCCGTTACAAAGTAAGCAGCATTGAAGATTTTACACAGGTTTTTGGAGAGGAATTCGATGGTGTAATAGAGCCCTTAATTTCAGATTTGTCTATTGGCAGTCATGTATGAGACTTTAGTAGTTTAGTTTTGTTTTTGATATATATATATTATGAGCCTTTGTTTACTAATAGTTGATGCAGCAGAAAAATGCAGTCCTCATTTTGAAGTTAAATGGCGAATAAGAATAAGTTCTAAAGCAGGCCTATAACTACCTTTAAAATGAAGGCCTTGTAATTACCGAAGAAGCCAGATGAATTTTTTTATTTTCGCTTAGATATTTTTAATCAGAATCTTTCTGATCAACCAAGAATAAAAACTCTTTCAACAGTTAAAATATTTTGTTATGCGTCAAGATATGTACTTGATGTACTGGATAAGGTTAGTTTCACTATGGTTCTGAGTAATTGAGCTCTGGCGCTCTATGAAACCATGGTAGAGCCCCAGAGCTCTATTCCGCATATTAACATAATTTCGTTTTACCAAAGACATAAATGAGAATTTTTTTTTTTTTATACTTTCTAATTTTAATTCAACTTTGATCAGCAACGGTTTTAAAAAACTTTGCATTATATTTATTCTACAATCTTAACTATTGGCATGGTTGACAATTATTTTGGAAATAATGAGAAACTCCATAACGATCCATACATCTCAGCAGACACCGTTGAAACTAATCCCTATTTCATACAATTGGAAAACGATAGGCAGACATTTTATCAGTCATATTATAAAGAGAACAATTGTCACAAAAAAAAAAAAAAAAAAAATCAAGCAAAAAAATAATTTTTATTGAACTAAATTTCAATCTTGTTTCTTTCGGCTTACAGACCTCATAATTTTTATTTAAATAAATCTCAAAAGATATTTTAAAACTTATTTTAATTAAGTGGATAATTAAAATGGAATTAAAAACTGAATAATTAATGATCAGAAGAAAAAAGCCTCTATATGTTTTAAGCAGCTTCAAAACAAGTTCATGATTACATTTTTAAAATTCGAGACAAAGGATTTGATAAATTTAGAACTACGTTGATCATTATCAAGTTAAGAACTTGGTCAGTCAATCATTTCCAAGAGAGAACAAGTGGTTTTATCTAGTTGGTCTTGTGTTCGAACCTCGACCAGTTGGAGGGACAGTTTCTAAACCAGATAAGAACTCTAAACTAGTTTAATTTCCCTCAGGCATAATCGTAACGAACATGACATATGATTCTACTAATAAAAGATAGACTTGAAGTCCATCAAATCTGCAAATATTGCTATACAAGCAATAAAGGTAGACAAAATAGTTTTTATTATTATATCAAAGAATCAAATGTTGTTACCTATATATTCTTCTAAGGCTGATTTATCTATAAAAAAATGATTAATTCCAACAATATTTCATTTGTTTGAATTTCATTTAACAATTGAGGGTGAATTTTTTTTTTTTTAATAATAAATTAGGGAACTATCACCAGGGTCAAGTTTCCAATAATATCAATGTTAAAACATACTAGAAATCATAAAATAACTGTGGTTATTATTTGTCTCATGTTTAAGTTCTGAGTTTTCCTTTCTATTGAAGTCTATTATGGGGCGTGAGAGTAGATTGGGCGGGCAGCTATTGGCAATGTTATCGACAATGAATTTTTTTCAACTAGTTGGTTTGGAAATTCTATTGGAAGTTCTAGTTTTGGAAATCATATCAAATGAACTTTTTTAAACCAGCTTTTTCCTTAGAATAATTCTTTGAATTTCACAAAAAAATAAAATAATAATATAAAAATAAAAAGAAAGCTTTTTGCATATGTTCATGATATAAATATTGAAATAGGAAAAAATGTACTGATGTTTAATACATAGTACCCTCTGAGTTTGCCTCATTTTAACACAATAATTTTGAATTAGGGAAGACCCGGGGAAAAGGCCCAGATAAAGCGGATAGGTTCACTTTCCGAGATTCTACAACAGATGGTGCTGCAAGTCGCGGTCAAGTTGATTCGTGAACTCTCTCCCGGCGCCATAACAGTTCAAATAGAACTAAACAGCGCGTTTGTTTGTTTTAGTGCAAAATGAAAGAATTTAGGTGTTTTTCTTTCGATTTTAGACCAGGTTTGTATTGTATTCTTTTACTTTTAGGAAAAATTTGTTTAACGGGGTAAGTATATTTTGAAGTATTAATTGAGATTTTATTATTACATGGAGCCGGCACTTTAAAATTGTGTATGCTTAATTTATGTCAAAAGGGTTCTTCAAGCAAAGCGGATAGTTTATCTGCTATGCCATTATTTGAGTTTTTTGTTGAGAAAACTAAGATATCCAAGTTGGCTAGTGCTAAAAGACCAAAATCAATTAAAGGAAAATGTAAAGAGGAAGGTAACCCAGAAACTGAAAGGAAAAGAAAATATAATAGGAGATTATTCATGCTTAGTATGCACTGAGAAATACATGAACCCACCGGTAGAGGATTTGATCCAATGTTCTCAATGTGAACAGTGGGCACCCGAATCCTGTACGTCGTATGGAAGAAGAGGAAGTTACTTCTAAAAAAATCTATCCGCTTTGCCCGTGTGGGTCGGGCAAAGCAGATAATCGACAGGATTTTGTGTTTTGTTTATTATTGATATAAAAATTAAGAGTTAAGAAATTGTGATTATATGTAACCAAAGGTACAATAATTAAATGTGCAATTGAAGATAATTAAAGAAAGTTCCTAAGTAGCTTATTGATATGTTTTTTTTTTACAGTCCCACTTAACATATCCGCTTTGCCCGGGCTTTACCTACATGTCTGCTTAAAAAAAGCAACCATGTATCAGCCAATCTTACCATACCAAGGTTTAGTCCTCAGCCAAACGCCTTCAGGAAACCACCGAGTCACATTCTTGCTCTCATTGCACAAAGGAACAACCTAAGGAATATTTTCCATCGAACTTGTGACTACGGCTTGAAACCGGCCATCAATGCGATGACCCGGCAGATAGCCAGCCTCATGCGTGAATGGAAGACTTTCCTATGGCACGAGCAACTCCGTAGGACTCATGATGATCATCGTCAGTTCTGGAGACTTGTGAGGTCACACGTCACTAAGAGGAAGAGTGTACACCTTACATCAGGTGGCACCCTATTATCCCCTGAGGAACAGGCTGAACTCTTGGCCGATTCTTATAAGGCGAGGGAAGATGATCGGCTGTTTCCTGCGGGAAGACCAACGTCCCCTAATGAAAAGAGGATATTCTCCACCTTCGGACAGCTTGAGTCGGTACTACGACGCACCAAGGGTAACAAGGCTTCGGGACTGGATGATATTCCGTATGTACTATTGAAGATGCTACCTCGGAGGGGTAAAGCCTTCTTATTAAACATTTTTAACTCCTGTATGCGGATCTCGTACTTCCCCGATGACTGGAAGCAAGCGATCATAGTGCCGCTACTTAAGCCTGGGAAGAATGGAGACTCACCAGAGCATTATCGGCCTATCAGTCTCCTTTCGCATATGAGCAAGGTGTTCGAGAGGCTGATCCATCACCATCTGCTAGAGCACTGCAGTGAGGAGTCCATCATTCCACCAGAACAGACGGTTCTCACGAGCGTAGCCTGCGATCATCATTTAGTGAAACTTCAAAGGCACACCATAGAGCTATGACGAAGAACAATGAAGCACGGCGTTCATCTCGCTGGACTGCACACAGGCGTTTGATTGTGTATCCCACAAGTTACTGCTTCGCCAGTTGAGACTATCGTTTCCAGCTTCATTATGCCGATTGATCAAACTACTTAAGCGGGAGACCCTTCGTCGTAAGGGTAGGCGATAAATTGTCAACTTCAAGGACACCATTTGTGGTTCCTCAAGGTTCTGTATTGGACACTATTGTTTGTGATTTTTACAGCAAGTGATCTCAATGAAGCACCCAATGGCACTGTAGCAGCCTCGCTGATGACATTGGCATCTATGCTTCTAGTATGAGACCGAAAAGGCTCTCACTCTGGCACAAGGAGCATCGACCACTATTTAGATGAGCTGAAGGAGATTGGCTTAAGAGGAACGAAGAACATGCTATTGTCATGTCGTTCCAGAAGGGAAGAGCGCTTTGCCCACTGATTTTAAAGTGAACGGAGAAACACTGCCATCTTAATTCAATCCTCTACCTGGGCGTCACTCTAATAGGCACCTCCCCTTATCTAGTCACGTCCGGAACGACTCAAACTGGCCAGAGAAAGAGCTATAGACTTAATCATCTACTCAGTCACCTCAGCTCTCACTGAGCTGAAACTACAGATCTACAAGGCTATAATACGTCGACTATGCTCTATGGTGCGCCCTTGATGCGCATCTGTTTAAGTCCACTCTCAAACAATTACAGACGTTCCAGAACTCCATCCTTCGGCGGATTGTCAGAGTACCAACTTACAGAGGGCCAGAAACCATATCCTTCATCAGGAGTTAGTTTGCCAACAGTGCCTGAATATATCAGCCGGAGCACATTAATTTTGATGGCTGAAGGCCTGTGCTAATCCATTATTTTCTGATATCACCCCACCACCCAAGCTGGGAGGTGGCAAGGATCATACCTCTCGTGACGTTGTCGCCGAGGAAGGAGTTCGTACTATGTCTGAACTCAATTTATTGCCAAAATCCTGAAGAATGGTCCCTCCCATTTGCTATGATAAATAAAGGCTTAGAAAAGCCTTGAAGATTACTAGTGCATCCAGCGCATATAGCAATCCTCTTAGAATACCTCCGGGTAACAGAAGGACAAATCTGACAGCTATACACATTACATTTGTATTTGTATTTGTTCGAAATAAACCAGAGGTAAGAAAAAAAAAAAAAAAAAAAAAAAATTCAAATTTACGACTTTTCATTATTTTATTTTTCTCACACTTATTATTAATATTTTCAAATTGGAAAACAATTATATTTTTTTGGAATTTATTAAAGATTTTATTATTTATTGCAGTTTAATAATGGCGGCGTGGTTAGTGATAGAACTCTAGTCCACTGCTCACCAGGTCCAGGATTCGAACCTGGCTGCGGCAAAATATTAGTTAATGTGTACTGAGACCCTCCGGGGCACACCCAGTCTTTATAAAGTGGGTACTTAAATAAGGAAAACCCTGGCGCTGAGTGAGCCTTATCACCTTAATGAACGGCGTTGGCCTAGAAACAGTTAGAAATTCTAAAAGTACTTTTAATTATAACATCATATTTTAAAGTTAAGGATATAATGATTTAATATGATTTGGAACGAAACTTAATGCGTAATAAGTACCTAGAAAGTAGAAAATAATAACATTTCTAATTATATATATATTTTTTTTTTTTAAGGACTTGAGTGTTTATTAGATAAAATCTATAAAAGCTTTAGACAAAACTAAATGCCGAGAATCAATTATGCGAAAAAATCGATTTTATGAAAAATGTCCTTCAGTGCCTTTTGGAAATCAACGTCTCAATTATATTAATAGTTTTTTGTTGTTTATTTTTTTTATAACTAGAAGGATAAAAACAGTTAATGTGGATTATTATTCTGTACATAATTGGTTGTAGTATAAATAATTTTTTGGTCGAATTTTTCAAAATTATATGACAGTTAACATACTCGATTATTTGTATACCTCTCAGCGATATGGTAACTGTAATTAATGTAAACAATATTCCTGCAATGACTATATGTTAATTTGTTTTGACATCTGTTGTTGATTTTGTTTTGCCAATATTGTATATTCCATTACATTTAGTATCCACAATGTTTAATTATTATTTATGCAAAATTGTTCACTCAATTTCGTTTTTCCTTTTGTTTTTCTCATATATTTTAATATAAATGATGAATATAAATAAAATATTTTAAAAATAAACTCATTACAAAAAAATATACATCTCGATTAATTTTACTTACATAAACAAACGACACTAAAATATTGTATAGGGTTACTATTCCAAGTGCACGGAAAAATGCCTCAGAAAAAACAAATAACATAATTTTATAATACCAGAATTATATATATATATATATATATATATATATATATATATATATATATATATATATATATAATATTCCGTTTCATCAAGAAATAGAATCAGAAAATTTTATGAGATCATGGATTCGAACACATCCCACAGCAAAAATACTTTAAATTTAGAAATCGCTTATCTGGAAATAGAATTAATTTGGAGTATTGGAGTTCCCATTGGAACACAACCGTTACCCCTAATTGGGTTAAATGGGAACTGACTAACAGTAACAGTAAAAGTGTTGGGGGACCGAGCCATATTGAAATCAAATGGCCACTAAAAGGCGAGTGGAAAAGTGCTACCACCCGCCATTTCCCTAAAAGGAATTTCATTCATCTTTGAAACGTTCCTACTGCCTGAATATTGGCAAGCCTGGTCTTCAGAACTGGCACTGATATCGTTTTTCAACTAGACCTTTTTGAATTTTATTTGTTTCGGTTAGTATCGCTATTATGTTCAAAATCAATCAAATATATTGTTTTACATGTCTTGTAGTTTCATTATTACATTGAAGATGTGAAAATAAAACATGAAAGGGAAATAACCAAAATGCTTTTAGAGTATTTTTTATGTATTATTCACCTAAAATGCCCTCGGGTGAAAGAAGGAAATATTATCACTTTTTATGCATGTAAATATTTGGTTGAAAAATAAATGAAGGATCTAAAAAAAAAAATAATTTTTACACTTAAGATCCATTTATTTTATTTATAAGTTTTTTGTTTTTTTTACGAAATATTTTGGCAAAAACTAAGAAGACTGGGTGAAGCAAACGAAAACTTTCTGGAAGGCACAGTGGAATTAGTATGGCATTAAAAAAATACAGAATCAATATAGTATACGAGTAGAATTAGAAAAATACAGACTTTTCAACCGAAAAAGTCGAGACTATTAACACGCTCATCCTGGTGTCAAAACAAAACTTTAAAAACCATATTCCTACTCTTCAAGACTACATACTTCATTGAAGATATTCCATGACGAACTTCACGGACATTACAACATAATCATTCAAACCATAGCAACAGCGGATATACAGGAACTCACCAGAAGAAGGCTGAAAAAGAGCTGGTTAAGGGATCTCTTTGTTTAAAATTTAGGATTTTCACGTTAGGAGGAGGTGCCGCTGGGAACTGACCTCCTTCATGCCAGATATGCCAGCTCTTACAACGTATATAACAGCACATCTGCTTATTGTAGCGGAAAAGTGACAGGTGTAGATCATAATAATAAAGATGAAAAAAAAATGCTTTTCAGACCAATCCGAAAAGTAACCTCAAATTCATTATAAAACAATGATTGAAAGGAAAAGTTTTTCTAATAGTTATACATATATATTCCAGGTAATAGCTGATCAAACGTTTTGCTAATAAATGAGACTCAAATAATACAACTTTTCACTATTGGTTCCTCATATAGATTTAGTTAAGCAACACTATGTTTTATACAGGATATCAAATCTGTAATGATGCGATTGGAATTCAATTACCTCGAATAGTTTCGTAGTCCTCGCTTCCTCGAAGTCTTATAACGAGGCTTACTTCATAAAACTCAAAGATCTTATTATCTGTGAGCGATTGAAGCTCTGTTTTTAAGACGGATCTGTTTACTGGTTGTTATGTTGTATCCTTAATATGATTTAATTACAATATATCATGCCTTTTTAAGGTAATTCATGAATTCATGTGTAGAATCTCTTATTTGTATAGCAATTTTGTTTTGTTTGGTTTGTAGATAGATCGGTATTTAAAATAAAATATTTAAGGAAAAAAAAAACATATCCGTTATAGTCCGGGCAATCGAATTTCTCTCTTTTAACCGTCACCTATTTATCGAAAGAAATCCCTAGAGCAGACCCCTCGAGAAGGACTATAATCCCAGTTAGAGAGGTCTATCGCGGAATAAAGCTTATAACTAACGAGGCATGAAGGATACGGCAGCTGTTGCTATAATATAACCTGCCAGCTATCGATTCAGGCTTACTATCGATTTATCAGCCTCCCCACCGCCTTTAACCCTTCACCAACCTACTCCCGCAATCCTCCCCCCTTCCTCCCCCTAATTTCCAATTCCTTCACAAATTCGGTAGGTTTTATCCAAACCTTTGTATAGAGCTAAGTCGCATTCCTCTTGATAGCATATTAGTCACCCTACACGGCGTTATAGAAACTGCTCCTAATCGATTAAGTCTCCCTGTGAAAATAGACATCGAAACATATTCACGCCCCTAACCAACGAATTCACTCAATCTTTCGCTGTTGGCATTATTTAAAACTCACACTTATATTTATTTATACTCTTTGAGTACATGATCGCCAAAAGCTAAATTTTGTGATAGTTAATTTACCTTGGTAATACAGTGGCTAATAAATGAAGAGAGCGGAAAAGGAAAATTTTCAATCGCCCATTAACCTACCCAGTGTTCACCTGTGACGTAATGGCTAGCATTACAGCATTCTATTACCAAGGTCGCGGTTTCAAGCTTGGTAGATAGTCCTGGGAATATTTAAAGGAAGTAAAAACTCCTCAGTAGTGCCATTCTTCGGATGAGACGTAAAATGGCGGTCCTGAGCTTGTGCTCTGGTACTATTTTAAGATCCCTATCCTAATTAAACATGGATAGGCAAAATTTAGGACTCCCACTGTATCCATAACATCATAAAATGACGTTAAATAAATAAACGAACAACCTGCAATGAGTTTAATATAAACTTAAGAGTAAACTTTGGTAACTATAACATATCCTAACATAAAGAAGAAATTATTCTTGGATTTTCACGTAAAAAATCGAGTATATTACTTATTTATTTTTACATTTTATGAAAATCGATTTTAAATAACTCGATGACAATCCATCAAGGAAGTATTTTTCCAAATTCTAATGGAGTCAATCACTTCTGACACAGGACTGTTCATATGTAGCATATAATTTAAGGAAAAGTTCAACGTCTAATATAGAATTGGATATAGAGGCTATAATTATGCTTATATAATTATGCTTCACCAGACATTTATTGTAAAGTACCACGTTTCGGCTATAATGACATCTTCTTGTGCAAGAAAAATCATTCATTTTAAGGTGATTTGGTAATTCTACCAGAACCTAATGTTCTGAGTGGAATTACCTATTCACCTTTAGATAAAAAAATGTTCTTGCACCAGAAGATAGCATAATAGCCGAAACGTCGTACATTAAGGTACTCACTACGTTTGCTATAGCATGCTTTGTGCTATTTTGCTAAACCCATCGAGTTCTACAGTTATTTTCTGTAGAAACTCGATGATTTTAGCAAAAAGCACAAAAAGCATGCTATAGCAACGTGAGTACCCCTATTATAATACAGTAGTGGTGAAGTATAATTATCATCCTATATTCTTTATTAGTTCATAATATGTTTCTACATATAATAAAGCCCAATGGTTATTATTCTTTGGTATTAAGAAAGTTTCTTAAAGTAGCTCTTAACATTGGGGCACGCAACTTTTCTGTAATAACTTAAGTACATAATGCATAAAGATAACAGCAATAAGGCCTCATTTGAGTGAAGCATCTTGGGCTAAAAAAAAAAAACGCAAATAAAATTAACAGTGTAAAAAAAGAAATCGAAAAGCTGTGAGAGAACTCGTTATACAAACAACGAGGAAAATTGTTTTTTAATGGGACTATTCCTTTCAAATGCCAATAAATTAGGTATAGAGATAATTTTTGCACGAATGTCTGCTTGTTCCTGGAAGAGGTTTCTCGAAGACTTGGTCTAGTTAGCAACGAGCCAAAAGCAAACCATTATTAACGAGGAAACCGTCATCCAGTAGCCAAGTTTGTTGCTTTAAAATTTGAGAAGTTATCCGATTTCAGGAAATCGGGGAATTAATTACGAATGAAAACAGGATTCGAGCAAGTGAACCAGAGAACCTAAATTGCCATAACAAACCTGCGTTCTTGACTTAGGATCAGATAAAGTAAAACTTACTTTTTAAATAATTTTAATTTATCATACATGAGAAATTCTAAACGGCCGTAAAAAACAATACTAGTAAAAAACAATAAAATTCAATTAAACATCCGAGTAATAAATAATTAACTTCCATTTTATTTTATTCACCGTCAGTCACTTAAAGAAGTAAAATAAATTAATTCAGTTATTAAAAAACAACAACGCAAAAATAAAATGGCTAGAATAAGGAGCCAGCATACAGTACAGACTCACAGCTACGTATCGAAAGATCTATACCAACTTGTAGGACTTGCAAGACACCTCTGACAGTGGAGCACATCATCCTACACTGCGAAGCCTTTAGCGATACAAGAATATAATACGTAATAGGTATAAATTGATACCTAGCCTAAAATCACTCTTGGTAACAGCGAAACATGCGTTTAAAAACTAAAAAAGTATAAACAAAATGCAAAATTTTCAATCTGATTAAGATCATTATGCCATTAAACCATAGTCGTATTATAAATGTTACATTTTTGAAAAAGTTGTGTAAAAATGTAAAAAAAAGCAAACCATTATGCATGTAGCTAATAACCCTCTATGGGTAGATGCTTTGTATAAATAAACAAAAAAGAAGATTTCTGATCACATATAAAATATTCGATAGATCAGTTCAGCACCACACTTATATTCCAGGCCACGTAATAAAGGAGACGGCGTTTTAGATTTATCAATAAATATCTCAAAAATAGACAAATAAATCGCAAAAATCGGGAACGGGGTTGTGAAATAAGAAGGTAACCGGATAAAAAAAAATCACAAAAGAAAAAAAAAGCAGGGGGCACTTCAATATTGATTGAAATGGCAGTGGTCACAATAGGCAGTGGATGTGCAGGCCGGGGACAGATTAGAGCGCCATATCAATCAGCTGTCATCGCACTCCCGCCGGCGAGAATTCAGTTAGCCGGACTCGTGCTCAATGCTCATCTCTTCATCTTCTTTGTCTTATTTTTCAATCGGGAACAGTTCAGTATTTCAAAACTCCTGTCAGAATTGATAAAACATATTTATGATTTTATAAAATTTGTTAAAAAGTTCGTATTACACAAATATGACTGAGTTTTAATAAATTTATAATGATAATTATAGGCTAGGAGAACCCGAAGCCAATACCACCAAATGTTGCCTTAACATATACTCCCAACGATCACCGTTCAAGCCAAAGCATCCTAGCAGAACATACTCTCTTATTTCGGAATTAGTTCATCACATTTACAATAATTGGAGAAAATAAAAAAATTATCTTTAAATGGTTGTACTGTATAGTAGAAATTATAATAAAAAATTTCTAAATATGCAGATGCAATAAGGAAATTAAAATTGTAAACCAAACCATATTGATATATATTTAATAATATATCAATGTGTACTTTTCTGCAGTAGATAGGATGGCCCTAATCCATTATGTCCCAAAAATATGACAGTTTAGAAGGGTGATTTTCCTTAGTGTTAATTTTTAAAAAATTATATAAATAATTGACAAAATTTTAGTTCGAAATGGATGATATTTTAATTTTTAAATGACTTTCAGGTAAATACAATTTTATGTAACATTGTTATATATTTTCTAATAATGATTTTAATTAGTATATAAAAAAGTTATTTTTTAATGTTAAATGATAATTATTAAATGTACTTTAGGGAGTTCTGATGATGAAGGCCCCGAAACGTTGTTTCGTTTTGATGTTTATGTGTAATAAACTGTATTTGGAAGATTAAGGAATCAACTGATTATTTATTAAAAATTCTTTTTTAAACTAGTTAATAAATATATTATTGTATAACGAATATATATATATATATATATATATATATATATATATATATATATATATATATATATATATAAATATTTCCAGGAGCGCTCCATTAGACTTTGACCATCTCAACCTCAACACCTCTTTTGTGCATGCCACAAATGCCGTCCCAACAAGTTGTGAGCTTGTGCTTCCTTGAGGGTGTTCCTCCTTTTTTTTTTTTTTTTTTGTTAGATGCACGACTGATCCAATCTGTATATCCAGAGTAATTTTATGATGTAACTAATTCATTCGAAACTCAGTACATATAACCCGGTATAATACACCCCACATAAATTGGATATCTGTTAAACATTTTTGTAAGCAAATTACGAAAAAAAACCCTGAAATATATAGATAATTTATATGTGACTCCGATCGAGAAGCTAGAGAAGCATTTAATAGCAATTGTCGGAATAGTTTTAATGTTTACTAACACCTTAAAAAGGTTTTCATTATCGCATAAACAAAAACGAAAAAATATATAATTAATAATTACTTCGGATTTAATTGTAATTATTTAAACGATTGTAATTTTTAAAGAATGTTTTATAATATTAGGTGATTATAGTACTTACTGACTACGTTGGTAAGGATGGCATAATATTTCCTTAAAAAATAAAATAAAATATCTACCCAATTTACTATTGAAAATGTTCAAAAACCGATCTTAAGGGCAATAGTAGTACAGGGAGTCAAGTTTGACAGGCATTCATCTTATGAAGATCAAAAGTCTTTCAACTATTAGAACTAAATCTTGCAAAATGCACACCTTCTGACCTCACTACACTTAAGCTTACGAATTAAGATATTGATTTACTGCAGTATCATACTGCCAGCGCTGCTATATTGTGCTGCAATGTTCGCTAATATTTCCCCTCTCACAGCATAGAAGTTCAATATGGAATGATCAGAAAAGTATACAGAAACACTCCGCTTTAAAAAAAGTTTTAAAGCCCATAGAATTTTGAAAGTAACAACGGTGTTGGAAATTATTACACCACGACACGTAAAGGTTTTTTATACAAATTTGCCAGTCCTCTATTTTTTTGCTCAGAACCTCTATCAGCACCAAAACGATCACAGAATGCTACAGCATCTATTTAACTAATACACTGACTAAGATAGATGTAAGCTGTAGCTCTAAGAAATCTAAACAGACAGAGGTGATCCCCGACAATTATATCATTATAATTTTGAAGAATTATCTCGAGAATTCCTAGTAACCACACCACAATTCTTGAAATATATGGAGGCAACAATAAAAGGACATGCGAAGGAAAAACATGAAAGAACCACCCTACCACAGCCAACCGCTAACCCAAAAATCTTGTCATAGTAGCCCTCCTGAAATGAATTACTTTACAAAATTTTAAAACCGTTTGAATTTTGACTGTTTGTTAGTTAAAGGAAATGAATCAATAACACGTTATACCTTAAAGATCTCCTCCCAATTCGTTTTATTAAAGATTTTGACCGTATCTCTTTGCAGAGAAGCCAATTGTACTGCTAATCCATCAGGGGCTTGTTTTTCGTATTTGCAGTCAGTACAATTTTCGTACTGAACCATAAAATTTCATTTACTGAAGCACCCCTTACAAATAATACAGATTTTGTCCGTAATAATTAATATAATTTTGCGTATATGAGCTTCCTCCTTGCCCCAAGTCCTGAAACGTTGAATATAATATGATTTTAATTAAAAATTCAAGAAGGCGAAAGCAAAGTTTTCATCATATTTTTTTTTAGCAAATGAATTTGTACTGGATTGAGGAGCTTTAATTAAAGTATTGTTATACTTAGTGAGGAACAAGCTGCTAAAAAGTTGAACAGCATTGAACCGATTGGATGGCATCCAAAACGTAGAATGGATTGTTATGTTAGATGTGAGGGGCTAGCGCTTGAATGGTGGTCATTGGATAGAATTGTATAAGCAGATACTAGCAGTGCACGCTTTAAATATTCGGGTTCACCAAAACTATTATTATCATTTTTTAATAATAACATCCTTAACAACTCTAATTAAAGAGGAAAGAATAGACAAATATTTATTTTATATATATTGCAGTTGACATGTTAAAAACCGTCCCATTTTTTCATGTTTTAAAATATACTATAGAAAAGATCTTTGAAAAAGATAAATAATATATATCTACAATACAACCTAATACCATGAATAAGGAATATAATATAAAATATAGGATAAATTGGTGAGTAAAATCTAAAATGGACATCAAAAGATAGGAAATGGTGGAAAAAAAAAAAAAAAACCATCCACCAAGGAAGTTAATAAAATTAACGACGCATATGGGAAAAGACTAATGAAATTAGAACAGGCATTAGCACCGAACATTTTTCTCTGCGGTGGGGGCAGTTCGACCAACCCCTGAAATATATGAACCAACCCGAAAATATAGTAGATTATGGGTTCTCCTAAATTCAACCTTATCTCGACCCAGGCAAATTTATTAAGTTGATGGATGGTGCCGAGGCACTTGGGAAGTTTGCCGTGTTTGTGAGGGTACCACCTAAAAATTTTTGCCTATCCGCATCATGCGATACATTGTTATCTAAAAACAAAATTTATGACTTACAACACCTTTTTAGTTGTGAATATATGAAAATCGACATGATTAAGTATGCAATGAAGCTGTTCCGTGGATGTAATAAATATAAAAAGGAAGTAAAGATGAATGAGCAGTAAAGATTGATGAGGTAAGGAAAGATGAATATGAATGATCATCCCTCAGGCTTGAAGAGAACATAAACGTTTTGCACAATAAAGTACTTGAAGATATGAATTTAGTCCCCGATTTTAGCGTTTTGTAACCTGTTGGGGTGGATCTACAATCCCAATAAATAACATTTTTTATCTAAAAAGAAACAAAATAATAGAACGATTACGGAATAATTATTTTCAAGAAAGTAGACATTTTTTTGTCAACAACACTAGGAAAATTGAGGTGATGTAATTAAAATTTTAAAACAAGCTACAAGAATTTTGGATTAAGAAGATCGGTACAACTTGAAGAAAACGAATGGCTTAATTAATCTTCTTAATCGTAACATCTTTTGGCAAAGTTTCGAAACAATTTGGGTGAAACAAAAAATACTCCTTTCATTTTAAAAACCCAACCAACGTTTGACTTTGAATGTAGCTAATTGAATGTAAGGTTTCAGCTTACATTTGAAAATAAAAAATATTTAAATGTAAAAATGTGCTTTTGATGCGCTGAGATCCACGATGATGAGAGCAACGGGAATATTCAACCTCACTGAGGATGAGTTTCCTCAGTTAGTAAATGAGACCAACTTCCCATAGTTCAAAGAGTTCATTTACGGCTGGAAGTCGGGCTTAGGTGCAGCCCACTTGAACAGAAGACAGACCACCAAGAGATAGATGTGCAAAACGATACAATTAAAACAATCAGTCATACTTAAGCATATGGAAATTTTAAAACAGTAAAAGCATGAATTGTCTATTATTAGCTCAAAAAATCAGAAAACAGTGTGAGAAGAAAAAAAAATGATGCTAAGCTTAGAACGATAGGAATTTAAACACTTCGTGTAAAAAAAAAATAAATGAAGAAGGGAGGAAAAATCGACGCAGCTTATCGTTAAATAAAAAAAATAGAAATTGAATTCTCGCAGAAAGGCGTATATTTATAAAGCCGAAGGTACAATTCTTTTTTTTTCAAATATTATGCTTTTTATAAAACTGATAACCATACCATAATATTGTTCTAGTGAACCGAGGAAAGAAAATTTAATGTTTTTTTAGACAGTATTCATTTGGAAAAAAGTCTTAAAAGCCAATAACAGTGTAGTATTGATTTTAATAAAAAAATTTTTTTATGATAGGATGTTCCTTAAACTGAAATAGGGGAACCTGAGGAACCACTAAAGAGATTAAGCCAAAGGGAACTTTGGACTGTGGTCTACTTGATACAGAAGTTGTAGCCTCTAAGTCCCTATGCAGTCCCTCCCCGCCAATAGTTAAGTCACTTAATGCAACAACTGGCAACTGCCCAATGCTATTACCGGAAAGGCTAACTCCATTCAATTGGAGGAGAACAGGGGAAAAGGAATTTGGTTCCACCAGGTAACCTTCTTATCGAGAACATTCTGTTGATTTAAAATCCCTTAGGAAGTGTTGAAAGAAAATACTCTAAATTTTTCAACGTTGGTTTAGTGCGGTAAAGGAGATTTTGGTGCCGAATCAAATGATAGCTAAAACGTACAACATGAATTACTGGCCTGTATAATGTTTGACCAAGCGTCAAATATGTTTAAAAATTACAAATGTTTTAAAAATTACTTAAATTTTCAGGAAAAATAAACAAAATGAAACAATTCGTACAATTAGCTGCAGATGTAAAACTGTATTTCATTTTCTCAATTTCAAAGTGGGATGAGTGCGGTGAGACATTTTGTACACATTGTTTATACTAGGTAGTCCCATAGTCCTACATACTCATAAATCAGGCTTTATTATAGAGGTTCGAAATTATATAGGGGCGGGGTGTCCAAGTGCGTTAGCCCAACAACCAGGTGACCAAAACCTTAGAGTAAAATAATTTCGAGTTCAGTAGGGTAGAGCGGGGCTATTTGAGCAAAGGGGCAAGTTGGGCAATTGAAACATCTCACAAACTATTCACCGTACGCATAGATGTCTAAGGCGGGAAGAAAGAGTCGTGAGAGGGATAATCAGAACGCGATCGCTAGTGGAGGCTAGATGAGCGAGTGAAGCGCTCGTGTGTTTTCTTTAATTTGTGACCAAAAAGTAAAACGTCGTTCATCACATGTTTTCGTCTGTATTAGTCGATTTGAATCGTTTTTTAATCAAGTAAGTGTTAATCTTTCAGAGAATTATTGTATTTTTGATACGTGGAGTTGTTATGGGTGTAATTCTTATGATTTTTTTATAACCTCGCTTTTGTTTTAAAATTCAGGGTTGCTGTTGGTTGAGCTATAATTGCTTAACATACCTTACGACTCAAATCACTTTAGTAATGAATGTTTTATTTTTTTGTAGGATGCTGATTTACAAGAAGTAGACTAAAATGTGTTCTTGATTGCAACAGTGACAATGATCATTAAGTTCCCAAGATCTAATTAATATTTTTTTAAGATGTAAGCTATATGAGTAATAATATAAAAATTTAAGTCTGATTTTAAATAGCAAGACTGAATCTAATGTTGAAGTTTCCACCAGCTACTACTGTATGAGTAGAATCAATGACACCAAAATATCACCGACCACCGCCGAGGCATATAGAAAAATTGTGAAATACCTAACTGAAATTAAAGCGGATTTTCACACTTATCAGCTACGGCAAGAGAGAGCTCTTAGAGTTGTGATCAGAAATCTACACCCTTCAACACCAGTTGACGCTATCAAAGAAGAACTCATGGAGATGGGTTACAAAGTGCGACAAGTCACTAATGTCATAAAAGATAGAGTTCAACTGCCTCTATTCTTCGCTGACTTGGAACCATTAGCAGGAGTAGAAAAAATTTATGATCTAAAAAGACTGTATTATACAAGTGTAAGAGTCGAAAAACCTTATACAAAGAGAGAAATTGTTCAGTGTTACAATTGTCAGGCGTATGGTCATACCAGAAGTTACTGTCACCACATACCACGCTGCGTGAAATGCGGTGAACAGCACAAGTCTGTGGAATGTACAAAACCGAAGTCAACACCCGCTGTATGTGCTCATTGCCTCAAGGACCACCCGGCCAACTACAAAGGATGCCAAATCTATAAGGAGTAAGGACCAGGTATCTAAAACCCCAAGTACTGGATGAAACAACAAGACAGGCTAGAACTAGAAGAGAACCCTCAAAATTAATCGATGCCAATGTATCATTTGCCCACTTACTTGGAGGTGGGAACCAATGTACTGAAGCCGAGGCCCTGCCGGAACTACAAAATGTACCTCAATATCCTCAATCTATTCCACAAATACCTCTTCCTCAAAACGTAATCAGTCCTAAAAATCCTCATCCACAACAAATCTCTCATATTCCCCTCCTTCAAATGCCACAGATCTTACCAGTTTGATGACATCCTTCATTTACGAAATCAAATCCCTTGTCATGCCCCTAATAACAATCCTCACGAATCTTGTATCAAATCTTATTCCTAACTTAAAAAATCCATAAATGACCTCACCTAACTCCTTATCTATTCTCCTATGGAATGCGAATGGTGTTAGAACTCACACTGACGAACTTACAGCATTACTCCAAGACAAAAAAGTTGACGTTGCACTCATTACTGAAACTAGACTAACCACTAAACAGTACTTCAAAATACCTGAATACACAACATACCGGACAGACCATCCAGACGGCAAAGCCCATGCCGGTACTGCTGTCATTGTCAACCGATCCCTCTCCCATCACTTACACCCACTTCCCGCCCACGATTTCCTACAAGCCACCTCTATTATAATCAAGACCTTTTCCTTTCCGCTAGTCATCGCATCAGCATATTGCCCTCCTAAAAATTCTATTTCTATTACCCAATTTGGTTCCTTTCTCAACTCATTAGGGAATCACTTTATTCTGGGTGCAGACTTAAACGCGAAGCACCAACAATGGGGTTGCAGAACCACAAATACTCGTGGACGGACATTGCAGTCTGCACTCAACTCCAGACGCCTTAATCTCCTACCTCCCGATTCCCCTACCTACTGGCCAACAGATCCTAACCGTAATCCAGACATCCTCGACTTCTTTATCCACAGCGGATTAGGCTCCCTGAACTATTCCGTAACTCGCCTTGATGAACTATCCTCTGATCATAGTCCATTAATCCTAAATGTATCCATGACTCCTATTCCGAAACCTTTCCCACCGTCATTCATCAGAGGCCCCATCAACTGGAACCTCTTCCGCGAAATCCTCACCAATGATATCGACCTCAGAGTAACTCTCAAAACCCCTTCTGACCTTGATGATGCCGTATATTCCTTTACAACCTTGATTCAACAAGCTGCCTGGACTGCCTCCTTTCCTAAACAATCCCAAATTATTCCTTACAAATGCCATTTACCACAACACCTGACAGACCCCATCAACACCAAACGCCGAGCCAGAGCATTATGGCAACGCACCCGCCACCCAGAAGATCGCCGCTCTTATAACTTTTATTGTAGAAAATTAAAGCGGGAGTTGGCGACCTTTCGTTCCCAATCCTACAATTCCTACCTCTCCTCTCTCTCGACTCGTGACAATTCCCTGTGGAATGTCACGAAGAGAATCCTGAATACTCACACGATTTCCCATCCTCTCCTGCGCGGTGATAGTTCCTGGGCTGCTTCTGACAAGGATAAGGCCCAGGAATTTGCACAGCACCTTTCCAAAGTTTTCACTCCTCATCCTGAGTTGAATCTAAACCATACTTCAACAGTTGAACAGTTCCTTACTTCGCCAATACCACTCTCCTTACCTCCTAAAGCAGTTAATCCCTCTGAGGTCAAATATCTTCTTAAAAAGCTTCCTCTCCGTAAATCCCCTGGATATGATCTCCTCACGCCTCAGATCTTAAGACAACTTCCACAGAAAGCCATTACATTCCTTACATATCTTTATAACAGTATCCTACGCACTACCTATTTTCCTCTCTTATGGAAACATTCAACTATCATCCTTTTCCTGAAACCAGGCAAACCTTCCGACAGCACGTCATCTTACAGACCTATTAGCCTACTTCCGATCCTCTCAAAAATTTTCGAAAAGCTCCTACTAAAACGAATCCTAGATAAATTTAAAAATTTTCCTTCGCATCAGTTTGGATTTCGTTCTCAACATTCCACAGTTCAGCAAGGACTCCGAGTTGTGGATCACATTTCCTCTGCCCTTGAGTGCAAGGAGTATTGTTCGGGTGCCTTTCTGGACATAGCTCAAGCTTTTGACCGGGTGTGGCACCCGGGATGCTCTTTAAGCTCAAAACCCATTTACCTCAATCCTTATACCTAATCCTCCGATCCTATTTATCAAACCGCTCCTTCCGAGTTCGCTGTGGTTCCGAATTTTCCAAACATTATACTGTTGAGGCCGGTGTTCCTCAAGGCAGCGTCTTAGGACCCGTCCTCTACATCCTCTACACCGCCGATATCCCTACCGATCCCGATACCTTTCTGGCAACATTTGCTGACGACACAGCCATTTTATCATCCAATTCCGATCCTGAAAGTAGCATCTCTAAATCTCCAAAGGCACCTTTCCCTTGTCGAAAACTGGTGTAAGGCTTGGCGAATTAAGGTGAACGAAAGCAAATGTACACACGTCACCTTCACCCTTCGACGTAAATCCTGTCCAACAGTTAAATTCAATTCCATACCGCTTCCTTCCTCAGACACAGTCCGGTACCTTGGCTTTTTACTAGACAAAAGACTGACGTGGAACCCACATACGAGACTTAAAAGGATAGAACTCAACCGCAGATTCGGCCGGTTATACAAATTACTAAACAGAAAATCTCATCTTACAGTCGACAACAAATTACTAATATATAAGACAGTACTGAAACCTATATGGACCTACGGACTTGAACTATGGGGGACAACTAAACATTCTAACATCAAACGTATCCAATCCTTCCAATCCAAAGTCCTCCGAACAATAGTTAATGCTCCTTATTACGTTACCAACTGTACCCTACACCATGACCTTAATATTCCATTTATTTTAGATCTGGTACCATCCAAATTCTCCAAATTCCATCAAAACCTTCTTCATCATCCTAATCCTCTTGCTCAATCGCTTTCCAGCTTCACCCATCCCTACAATCCTCCTCGAAGATTGAAACGGCAGTGGCCCCGCGACGTTTTGTAACATTTATCTGGAGTTCTGACACTGGTCAGATCCTCCACTCATGTACTGTATGTTTGTGGCTATTCCGCTCTGGCTTGGCCTCCACTGGCATACACCAGTGAAGCGCTGAGTGGGAGGCGCTGGGATCTCTTGGATTCCGCTTCTCCCCCCACTTGTGGGGGGAGCAGCCGAGTCTAGGGTTCCTTTGGCTGATTGTATATATTGTATATAGTTAAGTATGCTTGTATGATTTTTATTTATTTCCCAACTTGTATTTATCTCTACTACAGGTTGTTGTTTTGATTTGTTTCTTGTTACTTTTTTTTTTGTATATATTTGAATTTATTTATTTCCGATTTTATGTAAATTGACTTTATCATTATTGGCTGTATATATTGTATGAATGTGTACTACATCTCTATTACTACTGTTCATTATGCAACAAATTGTAATATTTCTCAATAAAAAAAAAAAAAATAAAAAATGTTGAAGTTAATCTTTAGATAACGATAATGCTTTATTGATTCTGGCATTGGTTAATAGTTCGAACAAAATTAGTTTAAACTTTCGTCGTTCTGTCACTAAAATACGATAAATGAAGAGCTAATTGTTAAACAAATATTTTACTTTATTTCTAGTCGAAATCGAACCCATGGTTTGGTTAGACATTCTTAGTGCTCAACTCGCCTCATACCCATGCTTAAGTTACCTCACCTATGGGGTACAGTGAACAAACTTGACCTGGATTTAAAAATTACTATGGATACTTTTGCTAAGGAATTTATTAGGAATCCATCAAGCCTCTTAAAAACTAATTGAGACTTGAAAAATTGCTAAACTAGCCCCTCCCCCCTACCTTACCAGGAGAGGGCGTTGTGGAGAGATCGTTTCACGATAATTGGGTGAGCAGGTTAAAAATAAAAAACTCACGGCTTTTAATTTTTCAATGTATCATTTAATCTTTTATAGCTGTTTTGTTGTTTTGTAGAGGTTTATAAAATCAGGGGCTTAATATAAAATCTTCAGCGCTTAAAGAGATCTCTGCAGAATTCTCTGAATAACATTCCAGGTATACTTTACTAAGTCATTTAAGGCTGTAGCTATGAGAGCAGCTTCGTATAGTGTTATTTTGTTAAAAGAATCACTAAATCTTTCTCACACTGGTAGAATTAGCAGAAGGAACTACTGCACTAAGGGAGGACAAAGAGCCATATGGTTTTATTGATGCCTTTGGGATATAATTTACGATATGGGGGAAGATAAACAAGCCATTATATAGGGCGATCCGAGGGCATTAGGGGGGCATAAGTGGCATCTATTAGATGTAGAGCAGGGATCGGCAGGGCATTATATCTTGTAGTGGGCCAGCCTGGCTGTCGGCCAGCACTTCTTATTCCACTCCGAGGGAGGTCCTCAGGATCATCTTAGTTTGTTGTCTTCAAATATCCGGAGATCCGATTTTATCTGCCAGCTCAAGACTCACATAAGTTCAGAAGTTTAATAATTACTTATTTTTAAACATGTTTAACAACAATTTTGCACAGACCTCTTTATACAACCATTTCAATGGCAAGGACCCTTAAATCCTAAATATTAGGAATATATATAGAGGGCTGCCCCGTAATCATAAGAACAAATAATCAGGCTCTATTTATTTTATTTAATCCACGAAATAATGAATAACTAATTTTTTTTTTATATTTTAAGTTATTTATTTATTGAAATTTACAACTGTATTAGTTAATACATCAAGTAAATTAGCGGATAATATACATGGAAAGACATGAAGAGAATATTCCCATTAGCAGCACTCCACTAGGTAATCTAAACTAGAAGGTCTAGAGGCCATATTCTTTTCAGTCGCCTCGAAGGATTGTTGAAATGGAAGAGGAAGCAAGGATGGAAACTATTGGGTTAATGTGGAAGTGGAGTTTGTCATGAAAGGATTGATACCTCATACGGGCTAAATCAGCAACAGATGGAATATTAAGGTCTTTATGGATTAGTTTTTTGGTGACAAAGTAAGGAGCATTGAGAATTTTTCGAAGGATTGTAAAGTGTTGAAGTAAGCAAAAGCGGCGGGCAATTTCTTGTCGTTCCAGTCTTGTGTGCAGATTCCAAGTTAGACGTTTGTCAAGTGGGATTCCTACATCCTCAAGGGGGACCTAGATCACACTGCGAATCTGCTCAACCGGGACAAGGGGAATATTATTAAAGGACACTGTGGGGAAGCATGTCATAGGCTTACGACGAAAACTAAAATTTAAAGTTGATCCTTGCAGATGATCCTAGAATTTTTTGAATGGAGTGAAAAATTCTTTGTAATAATATCTATCAGAGAGAACGTAAATGGTGGTACGAAGCATCTGCTAAGTCAGGTACTCATTAAGGATACCCATCCTGATTAACAACCAATATGCCGAAACTGTAACAGGCCCTTAACGGTAAAACGTCTAATGGATGAGTGCAGAGTACAACCAGTATTCGAAAATTATAACATTCAACGCAGAATAGATGCAGCCCTAACAGAATCGACCGTATAATTGAACTACTAATAAAAACACGATTATTCTCCAAAATATAATTATAATAAGTCAACAATTTCGAGGAACATCCTAAGAAATTAAATAAAATTATGTTAAATACATAGTAAAAGATAATTAATCGTATTTGCCAAATAACTTTTTATAATCAAAAATAAAATCAACTAAGGGCATAATAACTTGGCTGTTGATTTCCCAGAAACATTAGTAATCTAATCTAATCCGATCCTAATTGAACATAGAAAGAAAAAAGTTAGAGCTTCTATTTTAATATCGCCCGAGCCACAGTAACATAAAATGACTTTCAATGAATACAAATAACCTAAAACATAAATCTTGTACAAGAAGGTATTTATTCAAATACTCATAAAGAGTATATTTAATCAAATATTGTTCATTATCTTCTGCGATACATCTTTTTTTTAATATATTTTCTTGAAATTTACAACTGTATATTATGATACATCAAGTAAATATGCTGATAAAAGATATCTGCATGAAGAAAAATGTGCCCATTGGCAGCACTCTAGTAATCAATCTAAGCAAGAAGGTCTCGAGGCCATCTTCTCTTCAGACGCCTCGGTGAATTATCAGGTATTGTAGAGGAAACAAGGATTGAAACAAGTGGATTAGAGTGGGAATGGAGTTTGTCATGGAAGGAGTGAGGTCTTTAGGAATGATTTTATTCGTGACAAAGTAAGCAGCGTTAAGGATTTTGGATTGTAAGGATTGGATACGGGAAGAATCGGATGGTTTAGTAGAGCCCCAAAGCTCAACTCCATAGGTCCAGATAGGCCTTATGATTGTCATGTAAATAAGTGTTTTGTAGTTAAGTGAAAGGTTAGAGCGTCTGTCTAGTAAGTTTTGGAGTAGCGTCGAGCAGTTTCTTGTTTTTTCAGTCTTGTATACGGATTCCATGTAAGGCGTTTGTCAAGCAGGAGTTCTAGCGAATCTGTCCAATCGGGACAAGCGGAATATCATTAAAGGACACTGTAGGGCAGGATGTCATAAGTTTTCGACGAAGGGTAAACTTAATTTGTTGAGATTTATTGGAATTGATTTTAATTCTCCAATTCAGAACCACATACCTCAAGGTCTCTGATGCGATACATCTTACATATCTGTTCTTTAAATTCATTATTTTCGGAATTATAGAATATGACAATAAACGCAAGCAATTATATCACACATAATGTTAATTGGCCCATGCAGAGCGTGTGATTTTTATTAACAGCCAAGGATTCACAAATATTTTACGTTTTAATTTCATATGAAATTATTTCCAAATTACATCTCGCGGACCCCCTGGACATCATCTGCCAGGGGACCGCGGACCACTATTTGGAAACCATTGCTTTAGAAAGTTCTCTTCTCAAAAATTTTTTTTTTTTAGTAATAACAATTTTTATTGAGAAAATTTTACAATCTGTCCCAATTTGGACATTAATAGTATTGCTGAATGATATCAAACATACTACATTCATACAATATTTACACAACATAAAATTACAATAAAATATATACACAATAATGAATCAATACAAAAGTCAATAATTCACTTATACCTATATACACATACACACACTCATACATACATCACATTGAGTGGAGAATCTAGCCAGTGCTAGAACTCCAATATATTTACAAAAGGTCGCGGGGCCACTGCCGTTTCAACCTTCTAGGTGGGTTGTATGGATGAGTGGAGCTGGATAGGGATTGAGCTAAAGGATTAGGATGATGAATGAGGTTCTGGTGGAATTTGGAAAATTTGGATGGAGTTAGGTCTGAAATAAATGGAACATTAAGGTCGTGGTGCAAGGTATAATTGGAGACATAATAAGGAGCATTTACTATTGTACGGAGGACTTTGGATTGAAAGGATTGAATGCGTTTGATGTTAGAACGTTTAGCTGTCCCCCACAGTTCAAGTCCGTAGGTCCAGATGGGCTTCAGTATTGTCTTGTAGATTAATAATTTGTTTTCAACTGTAAGTTCAGATTTTCTGTTGAGTAGTCGGTATAACTGTCCGAATCGTCGGTTGAGTTCTTGTCTTTTAAGTCTTGTATGTGGGTTCCAAGTCAATCTTTTGTCTAACAGTAAGCCAAGATACCGGACTGTATCTGAGAGAGGAATCGGTAATGAGTTGAAATAAACTGGCGGACAGGATTTTCGTCTAAGAGTAAAGGTTATGTGTTTACATTTGGCTTCGTTCACCTTTACACGCCAGTTATTACACCAGTGTTCGATAAGGAAAAGGTGTCTCTGAAGGTTTAAGGATGCTGTTTCAGGATTGGAACTGGATGATAGGATGGCGGTGTCGTCTGCAAAAGTTGCCAGAAAGGTATCAGGATGTGTAGGAATATCAGCAGTGTAAAGGATGTAGAGGATGGGTCCCAAGACGCTGCCTTGAGGAACACGGCCTCAACGGGATAAAGGTTAGAAAATTCTTCACCACAGCGAACTCGGAAGGAACGGTTCGAGAGATAGGATCGGAGAATGAGGTATAGGGACTGGGGTAAATGGGTTTTCAGCTTGAAGAGTAATCCAGTGTGCCATACCCGGTCAAAAGCTTGCGCAATGTCCAGAAACGCACCAGAACAATACTCTTTGCATTCAAGAGCTGAGGAAATATGGTCTACAACTCGGAGCCCCTGTTGAACTGTGGAATGCTGAGGACGGAATCCAAACTGATGGGAAGGAAGATTTTGAGATTCTAATATGGGTAGGATACGTTTAAGAAGAAGCCTTTCGAAGATTTTTGAGAGGATGGGGAGTAGACTAATAGGCCTGTAGGATGAAGTGTTGTTGGAAGGTTTACCTGGTTTTAAAAAAAGGATGATGGTGGAATGTTTCCATAACAGAGGAAAATAGGTGGTGCGGAGGATGCAGTTATAAATATAAGTAAGAAAAATAATGGCTTTCTGGGGAAGTTGTCGGAGGATCTGGGGAGTAAGGAGATCGTGTCCAGGAGATTTACGGAGAGTCAGTTTTTGGAGAAGATATTTGACCTCAGAGGGATTAATAGCTTTAGGAGGTAGGGAAAGTGGAATCGGTGACATAAGAAAGTCTTGCACTTTTGCGGTGTGATTGATGTGGGATTCCGGGTGAGGAGTGAATACTTTGGAGAGGTGTGTGGCGAATTCCTCGGCTTTATCTTCATCAGACGCAGCCCAGGAGTCATCACAACGTCGGAGAGGATGGGAAACATGATGGTATTTTAGGATCTTTTTCGTGACATTCCACAGGGAATTATCACGAGCTGATAGAGAGGAGAGGTAGGAATTAAAGGACTGGGAACGGAAGTTCGCCAACTCCCTCTTCAATTGTCTACAATAGAAGTTATAGGAGCGGCGATCTGTTGGGTGTCGGGTGCGCAGCCATAATGATCTCGCTCGGCGTTTGGTGTGGATAAGGTCTATAATAGGTTGTGGAAAATGATTTTGGTCTGGATTTATATTGGAGTGTTTAGGAGAGGAAGCAGTCCAGACAGCTTGTTGGATGGCGGTGGTAAAGGAATAGACGGAATTATCTAGGTCATCTTGGGTTTTGAGGGTTACTCTGAGGTCAATATTATCGGTCAGGATTTGGCGGAAAAGGTTCCAGTTGACAGGGCCTCGGATGAATGATGGTGGAATGGGTTTTGGAATTGGAGTGAGAGATACTTTTAGGATCAGTGGACTATGGTCTGAGGATAGTTCATCAAGGCGAGTTAAAGACAAGTTGAGAGAGCCTAATCCGCTGTGGATAAAGAAGTCGAGGATGTCAGGATTGCGGTTAGGATCGGTTGGCCAGTAGGTAGGGGAGTCAGGAGGCAGGATATTAAAATTTCGGGAGTTGAGTGCAGACAGCAAATTTCGTCCCCGAGAATTCGTGGTTCTGGAACCCCACTGCTGATGCTTGGCGTTTAAGTCTGCACCCAGAATGAAACGATTTCCTAAGGAATCCAGGAAGGATACAAATTCAGAATTGGAAATGGAATGTTTAGGAGGGCAATATGCAGATGTGAGGGTTACCGGAAAGGAAAAAGTCTTGATTACTATGGATGTGGCTTGTAGGAAATCATAGGTGGGAAGTGGGAGTAAATGATGAGAGAGGGATTGGTGGACAATGATAGCAGAACCGGCATGGGCTTTACCGTCTGGGTGGTCAGTACGGTATGTCATGTATTGCGGTATTTTGAAGTACTGTTTAGTCGTTAGTCTTGTTTCAGTTATAAGTGCAACATCGATTGTTTTGTCTTGCAACAACGCTGTCAGTTCGTCAGTATGATTTCTAACACCATTCGCATTCCAAAGGAGAATGGATAAGGAGTTAGGTGAAGTCATTTAAGGATTTTTCAAGGCAGGGATTAGATTCGATACTAGATTTGTAAGGAGTGATATAAGCGGCATAACAAGAGATTTGATTTCGGAGATGAACGATGTCATTAGACTGGTAAGATCTGTGACGTTTGATGGTGGAGGGATATGAGAAATTTGATGTTGAGGAGTTTTTTGAAGATTAGGTAAACTTTGAGGGATAGATTCTTGTACAATAGATTGAGAATGTTGAGGAAAATGTTGTTCCGGCAGTGCCTCGACTTCATGATTCTGGTTACCACCTCCAAGCAAGTGGGCAAATGACACGTTAGAATTTACAAGTTTTGATGGTTCTCTTCTGCTTCTGGTTGGTACAGCTGTTTCATTCGGATCCTGAGGTTTTTGGTATCTGGTTCTGAGTTTCTTGTAGATTTCACATCCCTTGTAGTTAGCCGGGTGGTCCTTGAGGCACAGAGCACATACAGCGGGTGCTGATCTTGATCTTGTACATTCTTCTGTTTTATGCTGTTCACCGCATTTCACACAGCGTGGTATGTGATGGCAATAACTTTTGGTATGACCATATGCCTGACAGTTATGGCACTGGACTATTTCTTTCTTTGTGTAAGGTTTTTCAACTTTTACACGGGTATAGTACAGTCTGCTGAGGTCATAGATTTTTTCGACTCCTGCTGATGGTTCCAAGTCCACGAAGAATAGAGGCAGTGGACTTTTATCTTTTAGAACGTTGGTGACTTGCCTCACTTGGAATCCTAATTCTGTCAGTTCTTCTTTGATTGCTTCAACGGGTGTTGAGGAATGTAGGTTTCTGATTACGACCCTTAATGCTCTCTCTTGGCGCAGCTGATAAGTATGAAAGTCAGCTTTGGTCTCAGTCAGATATTTTACAATCTTTCTGTAGGTTTCAGCAGTAGTCGGAGATATTTTAGTATCATTGGTTCTACTTATGCAATAATAACTATTAGGATCTGTTACTTTATTTAAATGCGCACACATCAGTTTAAAATTTTTAATATTTTTAACAAATATTGGTGGAGGTAGTGGTTCTCTGGGTATAGGAGAAGATTCCATGGTTTCTTTTTCATTTTGGAGGATCTGAAATGGATTCGGTGTAAAAAACGGAGATTCATCAGTTATTCCTTGTGATGATGTGCTGGGCTGTGGTTCAGAACCTAATGAGGTAGCTGACGCGGTCGCTGGTGGAATCATTTTTTTATTTTGTTCACGGCGGGGTCTCTGTTTTGTGGGAGACGAGTTAGAACCTGCAGATCTAGATCTTTTACTTGCAGACTTTGAGGACATGACTTGATGAAAATATCTCATTGATTAAGAAAATAATAATAATAAATAAATAATGAGATAAGAATTAAAGATAAAAGAAAGATAATTAAAAGAAAAGCAAGCCCGAGCTTGCCGAGCTAGCGGCAATCAGCTGATCAGTGACCCTTCTTTCACTTTTTCGTGATTGTACAAAGTAAATTATAACTTTGCTTACTGAAACTTCTCCAATATTCACTGCCGTAATATTCCTGAGGTCTAGTGATGTTCTCCAGGCTGAATTCTAGCGAATTCCTACTGAAAAAAGCAAAAATCTGAGAGACGATGTAACGTATGACTGTTATCATCGAGCGCATCCATACCATCCTTCTCAAAATTAAAACCATTCATTCGACCTAGTCGGTTGTAGTAGTAATAGTAACAATTTTATTGTTGAATACATCAAGGAACTTGAGAACAACGTCAAACAATGGCAGGATGGCAAACTCGTGGAAATACTACCCATTGACGGCATAGCTAAAATATGCTAAGCGATAAGATCTCGGAGTCATCTTCTTTTCAAATATTACGGAGACTTACCAGTAATCAAAGAGGATTCTAGGATATAAACAAGGAGGTTGTAGTCGGAATGGAATTTTTCAAGGGGTGATACCTGGTTTGTGCTAAATCAGCAACACACGTAATATTAAGATCATCTTAGGTAAGTTTATTTGTGACAAAGTAAAAGGCATTGAGTATTCCTTGAAGTTTATAACACAGAAATATATAAGAAATTAATAAGGCTCCGAAGATAGCTGAGAGATCGGAACAAGTTCAACATCCCTCAATAAGTTATGTATGTAATTCGAAAGAGCCGACGCTGTCAAGGAGTTATAACTCGATTGCGGGCAAACAAAATAAACGCTAATGGTGAGCAATAAGTTTCTCAGCCGGTTCGTTAAGCTGCCGTCAACTCGTTACAACTCGCAACTTATCTTTGAATAGCTTCTAGTTGAGGTTCACTGATCAATGCAATTAAACAGGAACCAACTTAGCTGCGTCCCGTCTCGGTTGGGCGATAATTTCTGAAATGCTTCAGAATCTAAGACTCAACGAAACTGAACAACTCAACTTATTTTTTTTTTATATAAATAAAATTCTGAAAAGAATCTAAAGGTTCAATTACGTTATCTCAAAATTCCATAAACGACTACCGTTTAGCTACAACAAAATCAACTTTTACTTTGATTTAATATCTCTGATGGGTACCTAAGTACTCATCAGTATAATATAAAAGTACTTTCAGCACCTTTAACTTCTTGAGAATTTGTTCGTTTCCATTATTAGCCCAATATTACTTCCGATTTTTAACCCTCGCTATCCAGTTATCAAAATATACTGAAAGTGTGCTAGTAGCTCTGCGTTGTGTAACTTCCAAATCAAATTTTCTAGGCCCGCCTAATTTACGAATATCTTAAGGTATTGTTCTTGATTCAGAAATGGCGAACAAACTTCACATAATTACTAGGAAGGGTGATCTTTTTTTTTTACATATTATTCATATTTATTAATGACTAAGTTCGGTTTCGCTTCAAAGTTTACATACGATTTTACGAATCGTTAAGTAATAACTGTAAATTTACTAGACAAGAAAAGGAAAACAAAAAAACCATCATTATCGCCTAAGTCAGTTCTATAATATTTTAACTTCCCATGCAGTGTCTACTCAACTAAGCTTCACAACCCTTGAAAACACAGATTATTGCTACAAACTGCATTTAGTGAAACTGAACTTAGTGCTTAATTAATACCATAAAGTGTTGAAAAATGTGAAGTAATATCGAAAATTCCTTTCTATTAAAGTTACAGTAAGCAACACCTGGTTGGACGTAAAATACAGTAACAAACAAATTATTTGATTTAGGTGATTTTCATTTACTTACGATCGTTCTCAAATAATCAAAAATTTCAGAGGAAACTTCATACAGAGGAATTTCATAACCTTATTTTTCTGCGTTTTTATTTATTTTTTAAGCTCTGAGTGCATTTACGTGACTGCACAGAAGACACTATTAAAACCGCATTACATTGATCTAGACCCGATAGGACCGACAATAGGGAAGCTGCCTTGAGACGCTTACAGTAGCAGTAAGTGTTCCTTGTTACGATTACAAGCACGATAGCAGTTGGCTCTAATCTTGTCTGGGACAGTTGCTTCTTCGCTGGTGCTACCACTTTATTACACTCACTATAGTACTGATTTTATGTCAGTCGGAGCTTATTTTAGTACTTTTATCGGCGTACTTTTATTTTAAACGAAAAAAAGTCCTGAGCTAACGATAAGAATACTTGCTTGAATCTAGTGTTAGGTTCCTCTGAAATACTTTATTTCGCTGCACTAGAAGGAGCACCACGCTTTGTCTATAATGATAGCACTTGCTAACAAAGTTTAAATAATTACATATTTTTAATTGAGTTTAGTAAGATTTCATAGATGTGTTTTTATTAAATCACAAAAAACAGGTTAAACATTCTTACGAATTCAGGTCTTTCTATACCTCCACACAGTTAGCTACTAACGTTGCGAAAATCCTGGCAGGTAAACGTGATTTCGGCCTAATAATGCTTATAAAAATGTCGAGTTTATGTACTAACTACATATCATTCATGGATTATAGTGTTTATTGTAGTGTGGAACGGGCGATATCAATCCATTAAATGTGATCATCTGATAGCGATCTCTATCGACATCTGCTGGCGATTCTTTTTTCTTTTTTTTTTTTTTTTTTTTTTTTTCTTACCCACCATTTTATTTTTTTTACATATAAAAACATAACATGCTTTATCACTATTTACAAGTTAATTCATTTGTTTGACCGAAGGTATTATAAGGTATTAATATTTTACAATATTTACAAGATTCGCTGTATGCGCTTTTGGGAATGGGGCCTAAGCCTTTATTAAACAAGCTGGGAATAGAGAGGGGCTATTCTTTAGGTGCTGGCGATTTGGATCCAGCGGTGAGACAAGATGAAAGTGCTGGGATATCCTAGCATATAGTTCTGCTTTCAAACGATTTATAATCTTCAAATCTATTTAAAATATTATAAATAAGTAACAGTTTAGTGTTTCGGTTCCAATTGTAGTATTATTACTTTATAAATATATTCAACTTCCTATAAATCTATATATTTTTTTTAATAGATTTTTATATTTTATTCATTATTCCATATGTATTTTACTTTGTAAATGAATCATGTATTTACAGCTTTGTTCACTTTTGCCTATGAGGACGTTAGATTAGTCAGGAAACTACTTTTTATTTAAAAAAAAAAAAAATGTTTTTGACTGTATTGTCATGTTTTTTCATGCCTAACAGAAACTACTCTTTACAGACACATAAATAAAAACGTTACAAATTATTACACAATGGTTTATAATTTCCGTTGGAAGTTGTAAGTGTGAGAGGTTTTGACGAAAGACAGAGAATGGTTTAAGTAACAAGACACCATAATACATACCTACATATATATATATATATATATATATATATATATATATATATATATATATATATATATATATATATATATATATAGTTTTGTTTTATTTTCCGTTGGCGCAACAGGCCTTGGAGGCCCTTGGCCGCGCGGTATGGTTTATTTCCACACCGTCGTGATACTCGATGATATTTCATAGGGTAGGGTCATCACTCCATACGCCTATTTTTGTGGATGGCTATTTATTAGCTGACGGGTCCCACATAACCGGGGGAGGTAGTGAGTGAATCCCCATTTCATTGTATGCTTGAAAAAAGTCCTCCTGGGACTGGGATTCGAACTTACAACTTTAGCGTGACAGGCTAGCGCGCTAACCACTCAGCCACCGGCTCCCCCTATATATATATAAATGTTATTATTTTTGTCTTAGACAACAAGATAACACATATAAGCATTTCAATATAAATAAGTATTCTCCACTCATTAAACATTTTTTTAATGAAAAAGTAATTTTTTATTTGAAGAATTATTATCGATTTGTCGGCCGGTATGTTACCATCTAGTTTAAGCGAATTAGTATCATAGAGTTACCAGATTCAAATATCAAATTTGATCTAGTATAACGTAAAGAAAGAGTCTCAGGTCAATTTTTCAAATAAAGAAATAACACTTTTTAACAAATCTGTTTATATTTGAATTGTTTAATAATAGATATACTATTTGAAACTCACACCCGCCTATATTGAGCCAACTATTAAATAGTTAGCCTAAACTTAGGAAATATTAGTATTTTGACAAACAAAATTTTAGAGATTAAACAAGCCATTAATCTGGAAATCTCCTATCGATTAGATTAAATTAATCTGGAATTTTATTATTTATTATTCAAGTTGTTCTGTTTTTCTGCTTGTTTTAAGAAAAAGATCAGGTACCCTATTTGAAGAAAACCGGCATTCCAATGGGTCCATTTATAAGAATTCTGGCTAGAAACCTTCTCTTATTCTCCTTCCCCAATTGTGGAGTTCTTTTTTTTTTTAGAATTAAGTTGCTTGAAAAGGAACGCCATTCCTTCGGAGGAGCTATTCCAGAGCGGACAAGGGTTAGGTATTATTTCTTATTTTTTACTTTTATTTCAAGAGGCCTAACCGTTTAGAAGTAGAAGGGGCTTTTTTATATCTCTAAAGTTTATAATCTCGTTAGGAGTGGAGGAGAGGAGATGCGGTTTTTAAATAAAGTTTTTTTCTGCTGTTTTTATTTATTTTTCCGGATCCTGTAGGTCTTTAAGAATAATCAAAACTAAATCCGAGCCCCTGCTTTTGAAATTTTCCTAAATTATAACTCCATCAGATTTAATAGTATTAGAAGTTATATTTAGATCTATCGTAATGAATACGTATTCGGGATAATAAAACCTCAAGAATTCTGATATTTAGCGATTTTTTTTATTATTATTTTAAATTCTGCATTTATGAGATGTTCAAATATAGAAAGATTTTTTTTATTTTTTTTTTTTTTTATTCTATAACTATTATTTGGTTAATGAATTGGGAAAAAATCGGTTCAAACTTCCAGGTATAAAGTTTTATCTTTTATAAAATAGTCATTGTGACTTTTGTATGTACTGTTACAATTTGTATCTCTTTCTATTTTAGCTGACACTCTATTTTCGATAGCATTTCTTCATAATAAATATTATGAATAATATTATAGCTTACGTATTTTAATTTAATTAAATTATTATAGCTGACCGTATGGATATTCTGGAGGAAATTATTGCGGGTCGTGGTCTTAAAAAAAACAAGACAAATCTTAAAAAAATGATTTTATGATTCAGTCTGTCCTCAAGCACAATCGAGAAGTGACCATATAGTCAAAGTGGGAGGGGGGGGGTCTAATTGATAATACAATAAAGCTATGAGTGGGTAGTGGAAGATGATGGGATCCAAAGAAAAAATTAAGGTTAATTATAGTTTTTCGGGAGAATTGGGCTATATGGGATTTCCAGGAAAGGGTTAGATACCTAGCGGTACCTAGGTTTTTGAATGAGGAACTGAAAGTGATCAATTCTTTTAAGATATGCCCGAGCCAGAATTCACATTTTTTTTTTTTTTTTAAATAAAAACATTTCGCTTCTAGGAATAAAAAAGTTCTGCATGAAAATCTTTATTACTAAGTTCTCTCCATAAAATATTCCTCTTTATTATGGTATTTATATAATTAAAATATCCAGTGTGGGAAAAATATCTTCTTTGTCCTTATACATTGTTATTTTAATGCTAACGACATAGGTTGCTGCAGAAGAGAATACTAATTTAGTTTGTTAGTATATGTAAATGCTCATGTTATTTCTTTATGTTTATTGAATAAAACCCCTCCTGTAAAACAAACGATTCAGGACGGGAGGTTTACGTTACTAGTTACTGATATATTCTATTTAGAATAGGAACATAAATATTTATTTTCTGAGGTGGCAATTCAATTAAATTTCTCCTAAACTACCAGATTCGAATGGATGTGAAATTTTAAATAAATAAAACATATTATTTAAGGATTAAAAAGCGTCACATACTTATAACGTTATTATAGGTGGAATAGTCAGGAATCAGTCATTTTTTGACAATCAGGGCAACTGTTTTTTTTTTACAATTTATGCTTGGACATGGCTCAGTAATGCCCTGATGATGGCTCACAAGCTTGAGCCGAAACGTTGGCAAAATTAAAAAAATTTCAAAAAATGACTGATTCCTGACTATTCCACCTATAATAGTTTCTACAATCGACTATACATCCTCAATATAATTCACTCTACTTGGGACCTCAAGAGTTTATGCTTGGACATAGCTCAATAATGCCCTGATGATGGCTCACAAGCTTGACCCGAAACGTTGGCAAAATTAAAATGTTTTCATAAAATGACTGATTCCTGACTATTCCACCTATAATAGTTTCTACAGTCGACTATACATCCTCAATATAATTCACTCTACTTGGGACCTCAAGAGTTTATGCTTGGACATGGCTCAATAATGCCCTGATGATGGCTCACAAGCTTGACCCGAAACGTTGGCAAAATTAAAATGTTTTCATAAAATGACTGATTCCAGACTATTCCACCTATAATAGTTTCTACAGTCGACTATACATCCTCAATATAATTCACTCTACTTGGGATCTCAAGAGTTTATGCTTGGACATGGTTCAATAATGCCCTGATGATGGCTCACAAGCTTGAGCCGAAACGTTGGCAAAATTAAAAATTTTTCATAAAATGACTGATTCCTGACTATTCCACCTATAATAGTTTCTACAGTCGACTATACATCCTCAATATAATTCACTCTACTTGGGACCTCAAGAGTTTATGCTTGGACATGGCTCAATAATGTCCTGATGATGGCTCACAAGCTTGAGCCGAAACGTTGGCAAAATTAAAAATTTTTCATAAAATGACTGATTCCTGACTATTCCACCTATAATAGTTTCTACAGTCGACTATACATCCTCAATATAATTCACTCTACTTGGGACCTCAAGAGTTTATGCTTGGACATGGTTCAATAATGGCCTGATGATGGCTCACAAGCTTGAGCCGAAACGTTGGCAAAATTAAAATTTTTTCATAAAATGACTGATTCCTGACTATTCCACCTATAATAGTTTCTACAGTCGACTATACATCCTCAATATAATTCACTCTACTTGGGACCTCAAGAGTTTATGCTTGGACATGGTTCAATAATGGCCTGATGATGGCTCACAAGCTTGAGCCGAAACGTTGGCAAAATTAAAAAAAATTCATAAAATGACTGATTCCTGACTATTCCACCTATAATGGTTTCTACAGTCGACTATACATCCTCAATATAACGTTATTGTTATGGAGAATAAGATAGTTGCTTGTTCCTTAAAGTTAACAACACCATAGCTACAATGAAAATAATCTTTAATTTTCAATACTATAGCACGTACTTAAGGCAGCGCTACACGGTGAGAAATGGGATATGTGTAGGTGAGGTGAAAGCAAGTCTTGTGAGAGCACACGAAAGTAACAGGAGAGGAGAAGGAAGGCTTATTTTTCAAAAATAAATTTGGATAATTGAAATCAAATATTATTATTAGAAAAGTTGTATAATATCATTAAATATTATTTTTTAAAGAAAAGATAAAAAACTGAATGATAGAGTTATACCAAAACAAACAAGTATAATATACACATTATAAAAACATGTTTTTTCATGTAGAAACTCGATTTTAACAAATTAAACATTAATTATGATAAAATGTAAAAAAAAAACAATAAATAATGAAGTAATTAAGAAAATGCGGCAATTGAATATTTATTATAATATGTTCAAAGTATGTGATATTCACTTTCACCAAACCTCGCCTACGATTCACGAATTTCACCTCACCAACACATACCCTAATTCTCACAGTGTAGCGCTACCTTTACGTACATGAAATAAAAAAAAAAAAAATGGAGCAAGCGCAAGCAAAGGTGCGGAAAACGGCTGTGACGGGCCCGATTTGTGAGACGGAGTAAGATTACAAACACAGCTGGTGGGAGCAAAGAGGCTATGTGAAATGGATTTGCTTCTAACATATTTATATTTTTGTTCAATTTATATTTATTTAAAGCTGACTTTTATTTCTTATTTAATTTTCTTTATTTTATTATTGTAGAAAGATTGTTTTATTTTACAGTAACAAATTCTGTAACAACAAAATTGTAATCTCTCGCCAGTTGTTTTTTGTCTCTGTTCTATTTATGCGATCCTATGAAATAACCGCTATCAGTTGAAATAACCTGTATACCTGCAAGAAAATAATGTTATGTTGTTGTTTTTGGAGCAAAAAACTGCTGATGGTTATTATCGCCTTCACATCTTTACAAAAAACAAAAGAAAAACGATTTACCAAAATGATGATATCAGAAAAAAAAAATTAAGAAAAGAAAACAACGAACAAAATACTAAAACAAATAAATAATACAGTAACATTCACAAATAATAAAAATAATGATAAATAAAAATGAAATAAACGAAATTAATAATAATGAAAAAAAAATATATTACTAATAATAATAAATAAAAGATTAAAAAAATATGAATATAATAAAAATAATTAATAATACAAAAATAAAAACATTTAAAAAAATGTTATTATTATTATTATTATTATGCTCCAAATACTGACTGTATATTTATTTCTCTTTCACCTCCATTAATTAATACTATAAAATGAAAACAAGCCTTAAATACAAACAAAAAAGAATCTTACGTCCCTTGGTATTTTAATAAATATTGTAAACTTATAAAATTTATTAGTAAAAAGCGAATCAAATAATGGAGATACCGAAAGTCTGAATCAATATCAGTGGCCGATAACAATATATTAATATTCATTGGTCTATTCAACCAGTTCTCCCTACTACCTCCTCCCCCATCACTCAATTTGCATAATTTCTGAAATTAACTACCAAGTTATGATATTACAGGTAATAAGACACCAATAAGGCAATAGGGATTTAACTAGATGAAAGAGATTTAAATTAAATTATCTGGATTAAATTTCGATAAAACTGGGATAAACCCGCTAGGAAAATTGAATATACAGGAAAAAATAAATTACCTACAGAATTTATTGATAAAGTGGATTTATTTTACATTCCCTGAAGTAAAAAAAAAAAAAAGATAAAGAAATAAAAGTTCTACTTCTCAAATAAAATGAAATTTTCAGTCATATGGAACTGAATAAGACTAAATAAATCAAAATCAATATATAAATAAATTTTTAAATTAAAAAAATATTTTCACCGTCTAGTTAGAATTGTATATTTATTAATGCGAATAATAAATATTTATTCATGCCTACATTTTTTATACGTATTATATTGCAAGTCTTGAAAAAAAAAAAAAAAAAAACTAAAGACATAAGTAACTGAAAAATTAATCATCTTAATTCAAGAAGCACTGACATATATCAAAGCTTGGATCCCCCTTTCAGTATTTACATAATAATGATATCATGAAAGGCAAATGAAAACATGAAGCATGAAATCCTTTTATAAGAACCGATCTGTAAATCCGAATCCGTTTCAATACAGGTCTAACTCAAAGAAAAGAAAAAAAAAATTAAAATTACAAAAACTTCTCCAAGAGGTGCTAAAAGTGTTTACAGTTTCCCTCGGCAAGTGAAACATAAATATAGCTGCTTCTCTAATTAAATCCATTCGTCAAACTAATCCCTCGATTTAGCAGCGGCCTGCTGGGAAATGTTTTTCCTCGCTGGAAGCCCTCACTGGAAACCCTCCCTGAAAAGCTCCAGCAAAGAATCACGTGCATTTTTATTGCCAGGAAGCAATTAGTGAAACCAACCGCCCTGTTTTTCTCCCTTTCTACCGAAAACATCCGGGAAGATTTATTGTGATTAATAGTATCCCGTTCGGGACGTATGCAAATGTTTTTAAATGGTTTTTCCAATATTTATCTAAATTTATATCCTTTCCTTTTTTTGTTATAGCCTTATATATAAATTGCCAATTTATATATTTTATTCTCAATTTTATAACATTTATGCATACATCCAAGCTCATATTACAATAAGAAAAGCATATCAATACAGGCCGAACTTAGACACTACAAAACAGACGTATTACCAGAAGCACTGTATGCGTCAGAAAGGACCACAATTGAAGCATCAGGCATTATAGAAACAGAAAAAATAGAACGTGAAATTCTTAGGAAAAAATTTGGGCCAATACACAGAGAAAATGCAGACTAACTTTTTACGGACACAAATAGAGAATGGACTACACCAGACTACAAAGACTATCTTTGATGTAGTAAACTGTTCAAGCCAAAAAACAAATTAGTATTATTAAATAGGGGAAGATTTGAGGCAGTTGCGGATCAACAAGCAAATGATAGGAAAGAAAAAGAAATTCAGGAACTAAATTAGGAACTGAGAATAGTAAGTAAATGAGAATAGGAAGATAGGAGAGTTTTGACGGAACTAGGAAACAAGGTGCAGCAGGAGCACGGTCAAAGAATGAAGAGATTTTGGGAAGAAGGCAAAGATGTAAAATTTTTGTCATCGTGAAATTTTTTTCCTTTCATACTAGCTATTTCTGGCATAGAAGATTTGTGAGCAGCGGGGTAGTGCTCGGACTCATTATTTTTATAAATTCTTATTTAACAAATATTTGGGGACTTTAATTTTTCCTGCTGCTTTGGTGCAGCCCGGTTCATGATGTGCGCCTTAAAACTGTACCTTATCTGTTTAATAATAAAGTAATGCTAGGGTTAATTTCGTAGGTAGATCCTAGAATTAATCGTTTTACCTTATCAAAGCAACTCGTTAAGAAATTCTCCGTGATAATCCTACGGAAATAAAAATCTGTTTCATATGTTTAGACCTGGCTTAAGTGTGGCATTAGGCGGCTTGTCAGCAGATGATGATGTGCATTTTGTCACCTATTACTATTTATTTGAGAAATAGATCCCTTTCGCTTCAGTGCCGGTTTTGATGGCAAAATATGTCGGAAATGCACTCTATCATTCGACATATTTGCAACGCAGAAGCATAAACGAAACACAAGGGTTTCTAAACTTAGACCTTTCTGATAACCCTCAACTATTATTATAATACGATTTGTATTCGGGATCACCAGAGACACGCATATAACCCAGTATTAATCCGAGTTAAGGTGGCTTTATCTTTTACAGATGCCAGTATTTCCCAGCTTCCTTCCTCTATCAGGTTATCAGAACTCAGCGTCCCAGCCATATCTTCTAAACCCTTCAATTTAAATAATCAATTCAGTCCAGTTCTATCAGATCCGTCTTTCCGACCTCTACTCTCTCTTTCTCACTGTACTGCTGCCTTTGACAAGTCCTTCCTAGCTAAAGCAGCCTCTCTTTGGAATTCTATTTCTCCTGAAATCCGTCATGCAAGAACAGCTTCCTCCTTCAAATCGCTCCTTTTTAAGCACCTTATCCTTTACCAGTCAAAAAGACTATAACCCAAAACTGCAGATGCTAGAAAATAAGAATTTTATTGTGTTTATATTATTTCAATATCCCTAATGAAGTAGTTATCTATTTTTAAAATTTTCTTTTAACAGTCTGATTGTAAATAAGCACATATTTTAAAACTCATTATTATTAGTTTACTATGGAGCGGCGTGTCTAGTGTATAGAGCCTAGTCTGCTGTGCTCGGTCTGGTTCGAATCCGCTGTACGATATTATTTATTCTGTAATTCAGTCGGGGCGACCTAGGGTATGGAGACCTCTGGGCAACCAGCCTCTATAAAGTGGACCCAATTAATTGGGGAAAAACCTGCGCTGAGCGCGATTAAGCCTAATCACCTCATTGCACTGCGTGGCCTAGAAACAGACGAATCTCTATATGTACTGAGCAAGACCTTCAAGGTGTATGGTACAGGTTTTTTTTTTTTTTTTTTATTTTTTTTTTATATTAGTTGTTTAAAGTCATAGCTTTAAACAACTAATAAAAAAAAAAAAACCTCAATTAATTATTTAGTTTAGCTATTGGAGCGGCGTGGTCTAGTGTATAGAGCGCTAGTCTGCTGTGCTCCGGGTCCTGGGTTCGAATCCCGGCTGTAGCGGAATATTATTTATTCTGTTAATTCAGTCGGGGGGCGACCCTAGGGTATGGAGACCCTCCTGGGGCAGACCCAGCCTCTATAAAGTGGGTACCCAAATTAATTGGGGAAAAACCTGGCGGCTGAGCGCGATTAAGGCCTAATCACCTCATTGCACTGCCGTTGGCCTAGAAACAGTACGAATCTCTATATGTACTGAGCCCAAGACCCTTCAAGGGTTGTAGTGTACAGGTTTTTTTTTTTTTTTTTTTTTTTTTTTTTATATTAGTTGTTTAAAGCTATGACCACATTGTTCCACTCATCAAATCTGTATTTTTATTTTTTTAGTCCCATGATAATAAAGAAGTTCTTCATTTCATTTCATTATTGCAAGAAAAGGCAAAGAGAACAGGAGATACTTGAACAAATTCGAACGAACTTATGTATCCATTAAATATAATTAAAGAATAAAAAAAATATGTTGTTTAGTAACAAAAATATTTTTGTTTTGCCAACTACCGAAGAAAGCCCTAAGACAAGCCCTGATCGTTCAACTATACTGCTGAGAGTGAGTGCATGCTTGTTACAAAATTAATAAGCATTATGTAAATGTGGAAATGACGTAATCACTCAATCAAGAATGTTTAATGCTAAAAAATGCTTGTTGATGTTGCAGGCGAACTTTATTACACCACGGTTCAGTATTTCTAAGGCAATGGAATTTTTTTAATAAACTCTTTTTAACATCATCTTTGAAGCGGAAAATTAAATAAAACATAAAAAGCCAGAAATTAAATTTCTCTCACCCAAAACAAAGAGTGCTGAGTGTGACAGGAATATTCAACTTCCATGAAGGGATGTCACTTTTATTAAAAAACAAGCCTGATTCCTTTAGTCGTAATATTATCTTTTGAACAATTTTAATCTTTAATTTTAAGAATATGTATTTTTCAATATGTTTAATTATTATTATATTATAAGTTTCTTAGTAAAAATGCAAAGTATGTTTAACAGGCGTGACGTAGGGACAGCGGGTGATGATGGAGTGTCCAGACAGGTCAATGAAATATTGACTGCCACTAGATGTCTTTACTGAAGACAGAACAGTTCAATGACTTATACAGGTCTATTAACATATCATCATAGACATTAGAAAATTACATTGAGAATAATGCAATCTGAACATAACAAATCACATAAAAACGTCGACAACGTTCATGCACTCATGTTCAGATAGAGAATAACAGATTTCTTCATTTCTGATTTTAGAAACAATCTGAACAAAAAAAAATTAAAATAAATCATGCGTTAACAACATATTCCTTATTACTGTTTCTGTTCATAACTTTAATATGATTAATTTAATCATCCCGCAAATTAAAAAAAAATCCTTTCTCCAAATTGTTGAGTATCTTGGTAGCATTAAAGCCAGATCGCCAACAGAGCATTAGTGGACCGCAAATTTGGACCAATTGGAGAACTTTTGTAGTTAACCCAGATCGCAATCGTAGCACTATCAACCTGATGGGGTTGTAATGTCCACGAGGAGCGCGTTTAGTAATTTGTAAAGTTAATTAAGTCGTACAGAACAAGTAAATGTTTAAATAATACCTATAAACCTGTTAAATAAAAAATATTGATAGGGCGGGATTTCAACGTAAACTGTCAATGAAGAGGAATCATGCTCAGAAAAATGGTGACATATTTTTAACACATATCACAAGTTACCCTACCCTTTTCTTTTTATTTTAGTTGGCGGCGAGGTCTGGAGCTCTAGTACACTCCTGTAGTCCTGGGTTCGAACTCCGGCAGAGGCAAATTTATTTGTCCTGCCATTTCACTCGTGAAGCTATCCTGGTGTATGAACACCCACTCGGGGCCCTCCAAGCCTGTATAAAGTGAGCACTCAAAATTCAAATCTGGCGGTCAAGGGTGATATAGGCCTAATCACCAAGTTGCACCGTCGTTGGCTGTAAAACAGTGCGAATCTTCATGAGCCTTCAACACAAGACCCTTCATGGTTAAAAGGAGGAAGTTTTCCTTCATAACCGGAGACTGGTAAAATCGTGAAATTCTTTAAAATAAATTTAATTAATAATAAGTAATTTCAGTGTTTTCTTCATAAAAACTTGATATATCATGTTATAATAAAAAAAATTGCTGTAGCATAAATGAGAGCACGAATATATGCTATCTTGTATACTTTACAGTAGTAATATAAAATACATAATAGTGCACTGACCAATCGAATCATAACTATAATATTCATTCATCACTGAAAAAATTCAGAGAAAATTAAATAAGAAAAAAAAAAAAAAAAGAAACTAAATTCTTTAGCGGAATCATAAGGAAAATCAAACTTGTTTATATCCATAGGGGAGTAATAAATGTCAGAAACAGAATTTTATTCGAGTACTATTTCATAACGCGTAAGGACTTAAATTGCTTTCTCAGGATTTAGGCAAGGGGTAGTTTTCCGAATTGGTTGGCTACATCGTAACTTTCCCAAGTTAAGGAACCAAAGGGTCATCTCTCCTATACCGAAGTGATGAATTGTTATTAATCAATATCAAATTGCTTGAAAGTCATAAATGTATATTTTTACAACTTATTACAGAAATAATCGGATTGTTTCATGTTCAAAACACGTGTGTTTATGATTTATGATTAAAGTTATTTGAATAAAACGGAATGTATAGCAAAATCAGTTTTTTTAGACATTTAATTTATGGTAAAATCATCCTAGACGTTATCAACTTTTTTTTTTTCTCGATTAGACAATTTGAAGATTACAATTGTAAACTAGTTTAAAGCACATTTCAGTTTCTTATTTGTTCTTACTATTTCCCAAGAGGTCTTCTGCTTAGAAAAACACCGTCTTCGTTCTTCCGCCACTTGATTCCCGTTCTTACGTTCTTGTTGTCTACTAGGAAACACCCCTTCCTGAATTTTCATCCAAATATTTTTTAGTTCGACATTTCTTCCATTTTGAATCCAGCTCGTTCATGATCTTCTTTTACTTCCTTAATCCAGGTTATAGCTGTTTTAATTTCAAACAGTTGTTCAGCCATTTTCTTAACCATTCTGTTTCCTTCCATCTACCAATCGTGCCTGAATTATTTTTATCTTCCCTTTCCGATCTATCAGCTTATTTTTCAGTAAATTTATTAGGCTTATTAGGCTGTGTTCTCCTTCACAGTTTTTGGCTGCTTCCATAATTTTCCTAAAGATTTTTCTCTTGTTTTTCCCAAAGTCTTCCAGTTTTCCCATTCCCACATTTATCCTTTCCACTGCGCATCCAGTTTTATTACTGTGCTGTAGTGCCTGAATTTGCTTTCCAAGATAGAGAGTTTTTATTTCACGTTTGTCTGGTCCTTGCCAGTGCACTAAACATGTTATTTGCTCTAGATTCTATCGCAATTCTGTCCAATCCATTTGCAGTGATCATTTCTCCCAAATATTTGAACTTCTTGAACTTTATTTGATTGATCATTTTCACTTCGAAGATAATGTCTAAATGTTTTTTTTTTAACAAATTTAAATTTAGCTAAAAAATTGCCAAATGGCTGTCTTTAGAACCAATATATCTAAGTGCTTATTTAAAATGAATCATATTGCAATCCAGCTATGTTTTAATAAGAGTAATTATGTTTGTGGTGACAATCACGTAGAATATTTTTTTTTAGATGTAAGAGTTGAAAACAACTCAATAATAAATATTTTTAAATAGAATTAAATGCACTATATACACCTACATTGAAGTTTACATACGTAATATTTAACCTGGTGCGTACAACATTACAACTTACGATTATCTTCGTTGTTAAAATCACTTTAAAAAGTAAGAATTATAAAAAAGTTTAATTACATTGAGTTTCGATGAAATCATGTGTTCCACATTAAATAATGATATATATCTTTTCTTATTAATACCTATGCCATTTTCCACCTTAAAACTTCTAAACTACCTCCGTCCTCTTCTTCCTATCGAAACCCGTATGCTCCTGGTAAGCTCCTTAATATTTCCCCACTTTGACTACTGCTGTACGGTGTATGGAGGTGTCCCTGGAGATCTCGAGGTAAAACTAAAACGAATGTTTAACTCCTTTATAGGTTTCATCTTTGGGATATCCAGAGACACCTCTATCACCCGATTTTACGAAGAGTTAATGTGGCTTTACCCTTCCTTCCGCCGTAAGTACTTCCTAGCATCCTTCCTCTACCAGGTTATCCAATCCCAGTGTCCGTCTTACATCTTTGATCTATTTAACTTCAAATCCTCTGTTCGTTCCCGTAACACCTGCTCGCGGCCTTCTGATCTGTATATAACGTCCCATCGATCCACAGCTTTCGATAGATCATTCTCAAACCGATCCGCATCCTTATGGAACTCCATTCCTTCTAATATCCGGAACTCCCAAACTCTCTCAACATTTAAATCCTGACTATTCAGCCATTTCCTATCAATACAATTCTCAAATAGATGCTAAATTCAAGGAAGAGCAACAGATAAAGCAGACAGATTCGTTTATTTGTTTATTCAATTTTCATTTCCTCGGGTACACTAACAGCAAATATCATTTAAAATTTTTCTTTTAATCTTTGCAAGATGTAAGATAATTTTATCTTATATGTTAATAATTTTATTTATTATTTTGCAAACACTCAGAACTATTGTAATTTCTTTTCTTTTTTCTTTACTTTATGTTAAAATTGTATGTATCTCTTTTGTTCCTATGTCAACATACATTGAAAAATCGTAATTTCTTTTTTATTTGAAAAATGTATTTAAAAGTGTATATGCGTGCGTGTGTGTGTTGAGTGCAGATATGCATATGTATGCATATTTATATATGTGTGTGTTTGCGTGTATGTATGTGTGTATATATATTTTTTTTTCTTTTTAAATCTTATTATATTTTTTTAAATTAGATATATATATTTTTTTGTTATTATGTTAACATACGTTGAAGAACTGTAATCTCTTTTCTTTTTATATTTTATTTTAAAACTGTATATATATTTTTTTTCTCTCTTTTTAAATCTTATTATATTTTTTCATTATATCTTTTTTTTTTTTATGTTAACATACATTTATATGTTTGTTAGTTCATTTTTTATTAGATTCTGTCTTTTATGTTTATCTTATATATACATGTTGTTAGTTAAATTTTATTTTTTTCAATCATTATACTCTAAGACTAGAGTCTTAAGCCAACTTTTTATTATTATTATTTCTAAAGGGACTCGTCCCAGAATAAATAAAGAATGATTATTATTATTAAACCTGTCAATCATTAATTAAATGAGCTCCTTCTCTTAACGCAGAAACGTAGAATTAAATATTTTAACAAAAGTTATTATTATTTACTACAATGACTGTATAATCAGCTTTTGTTTCGCTCTCTATTACCTTATACCACTTTGTACATTTTTCTAAATATATTATTATGTTCAGAAAAATAAAATAAAAATAAAGTATTTTTGCTTTTTTCATCTTTAGTTGGTCATAAAATTTGTTGTGAAATGCATGTTTATCATTTTTCAATAAATTCTAGCAAGATAAAATGATAATTTTTTTTTCAATTTTAGAAATTTAAAACTACTTCAGAGAAAGAAAGAAATATATCGGCATTCAAGCACTGTCAGACTGTTTAAATCAGATAAAAAAATTTAAAAAACACGTAAAAAGTTTCTAAGTGCATGGTATAAAGCGTCTCTTCTGGTACGCTGATTTTGTTAAAAAACGTTCTGCAACATATCAGGCATATACGCTCCTAAAATATTAAATTTAAATTTTATAAAACCAATAACAGGCATACTTTTTTTTTTAGTACTTTTTCATTTTGACTCGGGTGACCCTAAAAATTATATTTACTGCGAAAATTCGTATTCGAAACTTTTAACGATCGCAACATATTCATAAAGTATATATATTCTTTATAGGTAAGTAAAAGTAATACATAGCAGATAATCTAATCATGATATAACTATAATTTCATTGACATTGTATTAGTAAACTCCAACGGATAATTAGAAGTAGATGTTTCTATTTTGTAGTTCAGCGATCATTATTAAACATGTGATACTTTGAAAACATATGTAACAGTTCATCCAAATAACAACTGATAACAATAGAACAGGAATGTTATGGAAGTGTGACTCTGAACATGAAAACGTTTCACGCCATAATAACAAATATCATACTGAACATAAAAGACAGAGGGCACATAGAAACATGTAGCGTTAACTATAGGCGACTATAGGGACTGCCCTGTACGATATAATAACAAAAACACGTGAAAACAGTGTCATAAAAGCTGTAGGTGAGTAGCGGAGGGCCCTAAACCTGTTGCGGGGCAGCTCTGTCTTTAAGCTTTACTGTTCTCCTTTATGTCTATCCGTCCGGCCTTTCGTCCCTATATTCTTTCTTCCGCCCTGTCGGGTCGGGCGCTTTACTAGCCTGAGTATTGCTCCTTTAGGAGAGGCGAAAAAAGTTAAAGGAGGATGAAAAAAAAAACTCCAGACGGCCAGTGTTTAATAGGCCTCAAAGGATGAACTGCCAAAGCCAGTTTTATCTCGTGGTAGTAGCACGCTTGTATTACACGGGAATATAGCTTTCCGGAAGAATAAAGTTAATAAAGGTCTTTAAAACCAAGGGTAATAAATTTTACTATATTAATTGCAATCCTAAAATTGAGAGCATAAAAACGATTGGTGTAAGTAGAGAAAAAATCTTATATCCAGAGAGAAAAATTGGGTTAAGTCCTAATAAACTTGGAATGATTATTTAGCGTCAAAAATAAAGATTTATCAAACTAATACGAGTTAATATAAGCTGAGAAAAAATTACATCAACTTATACCATCAGGAACAGGACTAGTAATTGCGCCACTTTAGATGATTATAAGGAGTAAACATTGATTTGACAGAACCCTAATAAGATGTTTAGCCAGAATGTAATACTGACGAAAATGAAATGGAGCTTTCCAAAACACCAGTAAAGTGTGCTATACTTAGAGACAACTACTTCAGAGGGTTGGGAGAGGGGTGGAATGTTCAATGAAGAGATCTGGTGCAGTACCTTTGGTTCACCTTAACTCGTCTTTGAAAGCTACATGAGGTTTCTCGTGCCCAGAGACAAAGCGGGAGGAGGAGGGGAGAAATGTCGAGTTTAAAGACCCCCGCAACCAAGACGTGAACTCGTAATAATTTTTTTCTTTCGGTTATCTAGCCCAATTCACCTCTCCCTCCTTCCGCTCCCCAGTTCAGTACTTTTATAAATGTATAAATTCATATCGTTTTACGGCCAATAGCTGTGCGTAGAGCACGCTCAGCCGCTAGGCTTTTCCCCTAATTTTTGTGTACCTACTTCATATCCAGGCTCACTCCACGGCTGAAAACCAAATAAATAATTCTACCACAGTTAGGGTTTGAACTTGGATTGGAGAACAGTAGACTAGTCCTAGACAACGCCACATCCTCTAGGAAAATAAAATAGCTAAAGGGTCCAAATAGGAAATATGTACACCAGCATTAAAGAGTAGGCTAGCCCATAAATATAGTAGACATCATAACAGAAATTTTCGAAGTTGAATAACTGTAATACTAAAAAATAGTCATGATGTTATAAACGTTGTGAAATTAATGAAATATCTTTAATGTAAAAAAATGAATAGAGAATATATATATATATATATATATATATATATATATATATATATATATATATATATTTTCATTACATCTGAATAAAGAAATTGGCAGACATCAAACCTTTTCCCACAAAGAAACAAATATTAAATGCCAGTAAGGGCACAGTGTTCTAGACTAATTTTTTCATAATTAACAATCAAAGACATACATTTTAAATTGAATGCAGGAATTAAAACAGGAAACCTTTGTATCTCCACAAATATTTAGTAACCCAATGTTAGTATCAAAATATATTATATAATCATTACGTCGTGTTGATGGCTTGAATCTAATTTGATGAGAAAGATGACAATACTAACATTATGGGTACGTCAATCTCTCTCCTTTGATCAAGCACTGAGTGTATCAATAGGTCATCAGGATGGTACTCGTAGATACATATTGCGTCTATATAATGCTAATTAACATTAAATGCACACAACTTTTTAAAATATAATAGAATAACACTATAATAAACTTATTCTATTAATTAACGATAACGATAATGTAAAGGATATATTTAACGATTTGCTTATATTTTAATAACCATATTTTTGTTTGTAAGTTGATTTATTTTATATAATAAATTAATGCTGTGTGTACAGTTGAACTTTTTATTTCCTGAATTAACTTAATTTTTCATTAATGACAATTTGACAAGAAGATTTAAAATAATTCTTTAACTTGATTAAATAATTTTAATTTTGTTTTATTTTTATATAATTTCTAATATAAAACTAATTCAAAATAATATAAAATATTCAAAATAAAAACGAGATAAATTCCGAGCTAACAGTATATGCCTCAATTGATCCATTTTGTTCCCATATTATTTGTAGTTAATAATAATAATCTCGGACACTATGCTAAAAAGGCGACTTTTACGGACATTTTTTGAGAATGAACCCGAATAGGTAAACAAATAAATCTTTGATTTTTTTTTTCCATAACCGTAAAACTCAACCGAGCTGGTTCATAGAAATTAGAGAACACCTAAATGAACTGAAAATTACAGACAAGGCATCACTTGATGGAATAGCTCAGATACAGATCAAAGACGGAAAGTTAGTTTCTTAGTTATGAGGTCTAAATTTATTACAAAACCTTTCATATTAAAAGAAAAAAGAAAAAGACGATTGGAAAGAATGAAGTAGTATTGGGCACATAAGAAAGAACAATGTACAAAGAAATGACCACATAATATATATTACTGAACACAAGAAAGTGACTCATCCATCGTACTCCAAAGAGAGTGAAGAGAAAAATAATATAGGATATTCAGTCTATTCTTTAAAAAGGAGTGGAAAAGAAAGAATTAATAAATGTAATGTAAGAATCAAGAATGACTAAGAAACTATTCAATATTATAAATAAGAGTGAATACGGGACTCAATGGCTAAAAGAGGTGCAGGGGGACTTTTAACTGCTCAATATCGAAACTTTTGAAGAACGTACCGAATGCCGAAATGAAATTAAAAATTGGACATTAGGTCGAAGAATTTTGCGTCAACCGTCAAAAAATGGACAGGTGAAAAGTAAAAAGGACATTGTAAGAGGATGAAGAGGTATTGAAATACAAAGTCATAAATTCAAGTTCAATCGCTCTCCTCGGGGAAAAAATCGCTATAATAAAATAAATTTTGTCTATAATATTTAGACGACGATATTTCTTTTTTTTCATATTATGCTTTCATATTAAACTAATCTGTGACATAGTATTTAGCAGAACAACTTCTTTGTCCTAAGACGCGGGTTAAAACTTGGAGGTGTCCCTAGGATTTTTAATTGGAGTAAAAAAATCCTTAGTTCTGCCGTCCATCGGAGGGGGCGTAAAGAGGCGGTCCCGAGCCTGTGCAATGTCAGATACTCGTTAAAGATCCCTATCCTAATTAAACCTGGATAGACATAAGTTAGCCATTGGCCGATTAGCCATAGTAGCATAAATTGACTTTAAATGAATAAACAAATCAAACTAATTAAGTCTGAAATGTAGGAACTGTCAAGAATACGTGAACGATTTATTCATAAAATTCAATAACCAAGAGATTTTATAAAGAGACAAGTACGTTTTAGTTTTATAAAAAGCTTATTTAAAAAAATTAAACAACATTGATCATGAAATTATCTTATGACCAACAAATACATCTGATTCCCTATCATTAGTCTAAAAAAAAAAAAAAAAAAAAAAAATTGGAGTAATATTTTAATACATAAATGGATTCACAGTTGTTTATTAGATTGTATGTTTTTGATATAAGAATAAACCTGTATAAAAATTAAGCAATTACGACCTTAGTCATAGTGTTTTTATTTATACAATGTTCACTGCTGTTTTTTTCTTATATTTATCATTACTAGTTCGTCTCATAAAATAAAAATTGTGTACAATAATAAAACATAAATTATTTATGGACTTTGTAATCTTTGTTAACTGTTACTATTGATTGTATATAAGGAGAACCGAGTGTAATGGAGCACTACTAGATGCACCACACGTGTTACAGGTGACAGCTGAATGGATTCCGAACTGCATAATGATTAAACGCTATTGAGCCATGCATTATCAGCTTTCACCTGTACTGTGTACAATATGTATAGCACGTTAAGTTATAGTGTCACATTTTAAATATAATTAAATTAATATAGAATCGCAGATCAAGTATAAAAGAGACAACCTATAATATTTGAGGTCAGAAATTTTAATAAAGCACTTCTATCGTCCAAAAGAGCGGCCAGGTCTTAAATACAACTATAAAATAATATAATTTGAAAAATACTTGTTTTATAAAAAACAAATACTAGAGGTGATCTACCAAATGCATTGACATAGTACGAAATAAATAGCTAACATGGTTTAAAATGGCTAAGGTATTTCTAATAGGAAACTAAAGGAGTTTCATAAATTTTCAATAACTTTCATTTTCAATCATATAACATTATATTATATTGTAATATATATATACTAAGTATATACTTTTGTGAGGTTGGCTTTTATTTAAAGATCCATTTAAATTTCCGTCTTCAATAAACTGCCATGTTTATGAATTTTTTCCGAGAAGTAGAGTTAATAATAGTTCTTATGTTTTTTTCTCCAATAAAGTAAACACCATAAAATAAAAAAAAAAATAAGTACAATTAATTTTTTGTTTTATGAAATCGGCACAGTAATGATTGTTTTCACAATTTATTCTCTTTAAACATTTTTTGAGATATACAATTTGTTTTAAAATAACCAATAGGAATAGTGATATGAGACCAAATTCATACAATAGTTACAGAAAACATTGATAAAGTCAAATGACATAAAAAAATGAAATATACACACACACACACACACACATATATATATATATATATATATATATATATATATATATATATATATATATATATATATATATATATATAGAAAAAAAACCTATAACAGAAATAATACAAAGTTAACAAATAAACGAACATCATACACACAATCATAACTATATAAAATATTTACGATCTGCTGAAGGAACCCCAGACTCATCTTTTTCCTCCACTTGTGGATGGAAAAGCAGAATAAAAGAGATCCCAGCGACTCCCTCTCAGCAACATCACTGGTATGAGCATATAGAGGTTGGGTTAGGGTGCAATAGCCACAAACATATGAGAGGACGATCTGACCAGTGTTAGACAAGAGACTTTTTAAATAACAATGTAGGTTGAAAACCTATGATATAAATTAGAATTTCTTAGTCGCCTTAAAACGTCTATTTCTTTGAGAAAAAAAATTTTGTAGAAATGTTTCAAAATCGAAACATTTTCTCAAATATTCCATGATATATAAAAATATTATTGAAAAATCTTGGAATTTACCAAAATGTTTGAATAAAACTAAAAACAGGTCCAGCACCAATAAATTTCTATAGTTAAGGGATTAAAGAAATGACAAATAAAGACATAAAATAATTTATACTCTTACAAGAGTTTTCTTTTAGAATAAACCTTAGGGCCATTTTGGTACTAAGCCTGGAAGTGTTGTTTTGTCAGAGTGGGTCGGAAACAGTAGGGGTCAAGTGCTGATCACAAGTGGGCAGTAAATGTTGGGGATAGTCTGTGCCATTGTATTTTCTGAATAAGTTTATTTATTTACATTTTAAACATAAATTCGATCAAAATTCTTTATGCTATAAGTTAAAATGACCACTTTATATATATATATATATATATATATATATATATATATATATATATATAAAATACCCAACATATTGGGTTGTCCAAAACGTTCGTAGAGAGATTTGGACAAAAATTAAAATTGATGAACAGCTTAAAATTTATTTATTTAATCTACAAAATAGTTACCATCGTTAGCGATTACCCTTTCCCAACGGCTTGGAAGGTCCATTATCCCTTTTTTCCAAAAATCACTGTCCTTACTCCTAAAGAACAATAAAAGGTCCGTTTTGACTCCATTTTCTGAATAGTAGGATTTCTCTTCTAGACAATTTTTGAGGGAACGGAAAATAGGGGAAATTCGAAGGAACATCAGGATATTACGGCGAGTAAGGCAAAACCTCCAATCTGAAGCTTAATAACTTTTGCCGAGTCCTTAAAGACACACGGGGCCAAGCGTTGTCTAGGTGGAATAGTACTTCTTCCGATTTGCCAACTCTGGCCGTTTTTCTTCAATTGCTGCTTTCAACCGATCTCACTGGGCGCAGTAAAAGTCCTTATTTATAGTTTGGTTTTGTGGAAGAAGCTCAAAGTGTATGGGTCCCTTCCAATCCCACTAAATACTGAGTATCACCTTCCTTGGATGCAAGCCGGCCTTTTGTGTTGCGAGAACCAGGCAAACCCCAAGACGTTTTTCGGTTTGTGTTGATGTGGAGAATACATTTTTCGTCACTAGTAACAACTCGTTTCAAAAATGGATCCTCCACATTTTTTTCAGCGGCAAATCACAACATGAAATCCTTACAATAAGATTCCTTTCACTGTCCTCAACTCTAAATATAAATGTCTAAAAGTAGAGAAATAAAGATTGATGTCGCTATGACAAAGGTACCATGGCATTATTTAGATGATCAAAAACGGTCGATTTGCAGGCTCTTAGCTTCTATCAGGAACATCCAACATTTTAACTTTTCAAAATACCGTGCAACATAAAATAAAAAATTCAAAACAAGCCGCATGATTCCATCTAAACGGCCTTTTTATTTTTTTTATGATGGTACATGTTCTTTGATTAATGGTTTTCAGGGAGGTTTAGGAATATTTTTTATGAATATCTATTTTAAACTTCAGTCGAGCCCAACCGATTTGAGAGATGAAGTGACAGGTTTATTTTGTGCTAAAGGATGAAATTCACCGATCAAAGGTCGACCCCTCTGGACTTTTCCTTATTCCCCTTCACTCACTGAAAGCCAGTTCCGGTTTTCTTTTGATCGCTGTTGGTTTATGTTAGAGATGCAATAATCTTACAGATGCATTGCACCAGATTGAGTAAGCATTGTCGATTTAATCGTTCTCAATCCTTGATGTATGTTTTTAATTAAATACTAACAATATTTTATAATCATTAAGTTTTAAGAATCGGTATAGACGATAAGCTGTGTGCTACAAACTAATTTCACTGTGGCTAGAATTGAACAATAGATGACAGATGGTTAGCTTCTTAGCCATATTGAATATTGCTGGTAACAATTCTAAGGTGATTTATGTTTCAAACCGTCATATTTCTAATTCAATATCCAGAAATTGATTGTTGTTAATATAAAGGCTTTTATTATTATTACTATTATTTAGATTCGGAACTCTAAATATAAATGTCAAAAAGTAGAGAAAGTTTAAAACTGTGCAGATGTATTCTATACAAATAAAGATTGATGTTGGTATGAAAACAAATGTAGGGTAGTATTTTGTTTGGCACGTGCACTCATGATTTGAGAAAATTGTACCAGCAATGATTTCCAGCCTAAACAGGAAAGGTAATAATTTTCAAATGTATTATTTAATGCCTCGCGCGGATCTCATTACCGCGTATGGGGAGCGTCCCACGGGTGGCGGATGTGGGGGGGCCCGGTGGAATTTCCTCGGAAACTCCTCCTGGCTAAGTCCGATGGACTCGCTGACCAACAATGAGAGCGGCCCTCCAGGCTTGCTGGAGGGTGTGACGTAGGTTCGAACGCCCTACTCACATATTTTAGTTCACAAAATACCACCAACAGTCATGGATTAGTTACTTAGTTCGCGGCTTCTATCTAAAAACTTAAAAGTTAGAATTTATAAAACTATTATTCTTCCGACGGTCCTTTACGGATGTGAAACGTGACCGCTTACTTTGAAGGATGAACAACGGCTTAAGGTTTTCGAAAATAAGGTCCGAAATATCTGGCAAATATATAAAATATTTGGTCCGAAGAGAGATGAGGCCAGTGGTGAGTTTAGAAGGTTGCACAACGCAGAATTGCGGGACTTGTATCCTGTGAATATAATTGATTTGATAGCATCTCGGAAACTCAAATGGGCGAGTAAAGTTGTTGGGCTAGATGAAGAGCGTATTCCGAGAAAGTTGGTATTCGCTGAACCGACTGGTAGGCGTCCGAAAGGCAGGCCGAAGCGTCGATGGGAGGATTGCGCTAAGGCTGATCTCGGGGGCTTGGGCTTGAACGGTGAACATTGGACGAGTCTGTGTAGGCGGAGTTTGGTAGTATCGGCATCGAACCTTAGGTTCGCTAGGCCTATTACTTACTACTACTATTACTTATTATTTAATGATTTTTTACTTTCACTTACTTATATTTGAAATATATAGCAAGGAAAAGTATTGCGATCGTAAATATTTTCGAAGTCCAGTTTTCCTCGGATTTTATATTAACGGTTTCCTGAGTACCAATAAGCAAATCGCGCAAAACGGTCTGTGTCAGTGGGTGTGTCGTAAGTACTGCACAAAAACGAAAAGTCGTAAGAAACTAAAATTTCATATTGAAGACAATCATAAGCTTGAGATGATAGAGCAACTTTTTCATCAATATCAGCGATCTAGAAGAGCCACTTTATACCTTGCATTTTCAATCAAAATCGTGAAAGTTAATAGAGAGTAATGAAAACACGATAAAACTAACTGATTGTTGTTGATAATAATAAAATAGATTATTTAATAAAACACATTTTTCTATATGAAAGAAATTAAATTAATTCATTGATTTTTTTTTCATCTCAAAAAAATTCATTCCGATTTTCATTTCAAAATTCTTCAATTGATTTTAACAGTAAGTGAAAGTCGAGTGTTGTGCGCACCAGATGTTTTCATCATCACGGAATGGTGAATCTTATGTAGCCACATGTGGCCAAGGGCCAACAAAAAAAATACACAGGTGGACAGTTGATCATAATATGGACGCTATGCGAAATTTGACGATAATTTCGTAATCTTTTTAGAGATGCAATTCACATAGATTTAACAAGATCATACCCTCTTGTTTGCATTTCTATTATCTATATTTGTGTAAGATAATATTTGCGATTGGGGAATAACACCTGTTAATTGGCAATCAAGACAGCCTATGCGCTGCCTGAGCCAGGTGATTGGCCGAGGTTCCGGGCGTGGGCGCTATATCACATTAACAAGGTCCCAAGACAGATAAGGTCCATTTCCCAGCGGAGCTTCCAAGGAGTCCTCCAGAACCAAGGCTATATCCTCTCCAAATTACTTCTTATCGACTATCCTTCCTCTTCTATCTATTTAGAGTTCTTAAACACCTTTTCACTTCCGTGATCAAATATATAGTCTATATTGGACTTTTAATAAAGTTATATAAAACCTTTCTTAGGCGAGGGCTTCAGGGCTAATGACGTTTCCGAAACTTCTAATAAGAGTGAGGTATGAGGCGTGATAATTTCGTGACTGAAAGCGAGCGCAGTAATTCGTTGAAAAATTTAAGGGAAAGGGGGTCTCGGGCCCTATTATCACCTCCGCCCCGGAGAGGCCCGCTACTCTTTGACGATGATGCTTTACTCAAGATTGGATAAAAGAGCCAATTTGTTCTTCAAAGTAGTTCGCCCAAGCAAAAATCTTTTTAAAAAGTTGGTTTTGTCCCATTAAAAGTTTTTAAAATTACACTAATAGACCACCTTATGCCTACATATAACTTATATAACTGATAAATACAACAGTTACGAATTTTTTATTACTAATATAAATTATATTTAAAAATAATTATTAAAAAGACCAATTCTCACTATATATTATGTGTTTTGGTGTGTCTGGTGCATGACTACCCAAAAAAAATCTGGACAAACGATAGATCATGCATATGTCTACCTTTTTATATGTATACCTATGCATATAAGCCACTGTGTTTCGTTAATTTTAGAGTCTAATTTTAAATTAAATTAATAATAATTCGAAATAAAACAAGTTAAGAGGATTTAATGTTTTTAAACGTGATTTTTTTCATTCAAACCAATATATTTCATAAGCGTTAGATCCTAACACAATAAAAGATTTGAACAATGAATATTTACATTTTGTGGGAGGAACCCCAAGCCAGGGTTGTCTATAAAGGTGTAGAGAGAATAGCAGATCCCGAGAAGTATCAGCGCCTTCTCTATCTCGACCTCAGGTTGAGAACCCGTGGAAACTGAGTAAAGACGCTAAAGCTACAATCTGGCAATGACCAACTTCTTCACTCATGCCTGAGAGTGTGTGGCTCTAGCGCCCTCACTCAGTCTCCACTGACTAGATTGGTGACGCGGCTGACTGAGAGGCGCTGGGATCTCCTAACATTGTGCCTCAGCATCCATTTCTGGATACAGAGGTTCGATTCGGAGTTCCCAGGGGCAGTATGTAAATATTGTATATAGGTATGAATGTGGCCATATTTTCTTTTATTTATTTATTATTTTTTTATTTATTTTTTTTTTCATTTGTTATTGAGGTATTTTATTTTTTGTTTGTTTTACTTTGTACATATGGAATGAATGACTTATTTATCTTTAATACTTATTGCCCAAGATAGTGGCAGATTGTATTACTTCTCAATAAAGCAATATTTTCAAAAAAAAAAAAAAAAAAAAGCTACAATCATACCGCACTTGAAGAGAGAACAATTGGCTAGCGCCAAAACCCCCACATCAATACATACAAAAGGTCTCGAGACCACTGCCGTTTCAGCCTTCTGGGAGGTTTGTAGGGATGGTAAGGAAGCTGGGTAAGGAATGAGCCAGGGTGTTGGGATGATGAAAAATTCCGATAGAGCTAGGAAAGAATAAGGTCTAAAATAAATAGTATATTGTGCAATCAGAGACGGACTGGATGCGTTTGATGTAAGAAAATTTAGCTGTCCCCCAAACCTCAAGGCCGTAGTTCCAGATAAGTTTCAGTATTGTCTTGTAGATTACTAATTTGTCGCAATTCATGGTTTAGCAGTCTCTTTAGCTCAATTCATGGTTTAGCAATAAAAAATAAGCAATTCATGGTTTAGCAGTCTCTTTAGCTCGCCAAATCGACGGTTAAGAACTTGTCTTTTAAGTCTAGTTTATGGGTTCCATGTCAGACGTCTGTCAAGAAAGAAGCATTAATACCGGACTGTGCCTGTGAAAGGAAGTGGTATCGAATTAAAAACAACTGAAGGACAGGTTCTGCGTCAAAGGGTATTTTACGAGATCGAACTTAATGTGTAGTATGATGCATACGGTCTCAATGAAATATCAATGGAACAAGATCTTACATAAATTAAATATACTGTAGTATCCCAAAATAGTGGCTGAAGAATATTTAAAAAAACAATTAATAAACAAGAAACGAATGCGAAACAACCCCGTTTGTATTACATCTCATTGAAACGTATCCATTTCCGATTCAGATCATTGTCGATTTAAAACAATATGATAATCGGGCACCATTGGGCCGATAATCAGCAGTGTCAGGTAAGAGAAGTGCTGGGAATGAGCGAGGGCGACACAACAAACCCATCAGCGCCTGATGGCTCCGGCTGTTAAGAGGATCAGCTTTAAACAGATCGTTCCATGAGTGGCTTTTAGTGGCATATAATGAAACAAGCGGATGTGTGGTAGATACAGCTCTGGAAAAACGGATTTTTAAAAGAGAGCATTACAGTTAATAATATGTTTTTGTTGTTCATGAAGAGGCCATTGTACCAATCAATTCAACAGACGAAGCCATATCTGGGAATGGACATATAGCTCTTGTCTTTTTGTGCGCGAAGTTTACGCATAGATAATATTATACAACATTAAAATTATAATGATTTCCGTTTACCCACAATCCTAACCCTTGAAAGCATCAAAAAATAGTATATGGTAAAAGGAATGGGGGAAAAATGAATGATTTCGACTCTCCATTTGATAGGGGTTTCGGATAGATAGTAAAGTGAAAGAGACACTATTTATTGGCTGAAGAAAATTTCAACACGTTCAAGCTGGCGCAGATTTTTAATAACTGCCCTGTTACACAGAGCGTTCGGATTTATGCCGCGTTTCATCGATTATTGCCTGTTTAGACCTGTATTCGAGTTGTATGTTTGCTAACAGTTTAGTGAGCGTTTATGAGCGTCGAACATCATATACTTTATAAAAACTAGACTACCACGTTGATTATATAAATTATGAGAACCTAATAGAATTAATAAGAACGGTTTTAAAAACAGAATTTAAATTCTAAACTGTATATGCATAATATTGCCCATACTTATTCGATTTGTAATAGTAAGTAAGATGAAAACATGATTCATGCATTAGGTAAATGTTTTATCTTTAATTTTAATACGAAGAAATATTTAGGAGATATTACACTGACGGAAAACAAGATAATTGAAATGTTTATTCACATAGTTGGAACACGTCAGTCATATACATGTATTGTGTTTTTAACTATATAGGATTATTAATCAAATATTTTAACTACAATAAATAAATTACCAAAAAAATAAATTTGGACAGATAATTTATATTAATTATTTATGTCTACTATTTTTTTTTACCTAGCTGATAGCCTGTGGGTAAATATTGTTGCTAGAATTACAATCAGTATCGATTTTCACTATGCCTTACTATAAATTGACACTTTGATTGACATCTAATAGTAATTGAACATAACTGATATGATCATAGATCATGAAGTACCTAAATATTGTATAAATACACTTATAAAGTATGCAAGGCAATACTTGATTACTACATCCATAGAAATTGTATAGAAAAGTAAATATTTAATAAAGAAATTCCATTAAATTAAATTAACTAAACAACATGAAGTTGTTTCTTAATCGATACGTACAACGAATCAAGTATTAAAAATCGATTGGTCGATTCCAAAAAAAGAAAAAAAAAAAAACGAAAGAATTTTGAATATTGTAATTTATTGGATTTAATGATTAGGATTGGTAATTGGCCCTGCGTTGTTCAAGTCGGTTCAGTAATTTTTCATATTATTAAGAAGACGAGCTTGCTTCGTTCGGTGACTGATTTAATTCTTATTCTCAAATAAGAGTGTTTGTAAGGTTCGATTTATATGCATAAAAACGATTGTACACTTATTTAAAAAAATAAAATTTTCTTAGGCTAGCTACTTTAAAGAAATTGGATTTGGCTTTTCCATCCATTCATAAGTAAAACATCATCGTCAAAGAGTACAGGGACTTCTCCAGCGGAGGTGATAATGGGGCTAATAGTTTTTCTAATCATATTTTGGTATCATATATGCATAGAACCCGATTAAATAATAAGAAAAAAATAAGGTTTGTCCGCCGTCCGCCGTATGCGGTATTTTTCCCAAAACCTCTTGACCAATTTTTTGGAATCTTTAATTTAACCTACTACCTATAGGTTATTATTAATGTTATTTTTGGAATATACAAACCGAATAACGAATAAAAAAAAATGTTTTTTCTGATTAATAAATACCAAAATAGTGCTATTTGATAGATAATTATATTTTCTACAACATGAAAAAAACAACAACATTGAAACCAGTTCAGGAATAGCAGAGATATTACGTTTTGAAATTAACAGTGCTGATAAGCCATTTTCCTTTGAATTATTTATTCCTTTTCATATTACTTAATTGCCTATAATCAACTATATATATATATATATTGATATAGGTTTTTGTAAAACATAAACCATTGTGTATTAATGTGCTATGTTTATTTATTGCAATACGCTAATGATTCATAACACTTCGAAAAACAAGCTGGCGTAGCATCTTCAAATTTCCAACTTAACTTGAGGAAGACCTATGAAGTAAGGCGCAGATCGGGTTATCAACCGCTGGCTCCCTCAGATTCGGCCCTATTTAGCACAAGACCGGAACAAGGGCTTATCCTTGTACTACCTTCCGGGGATTTGCACATCTGCTTCCCCTTTGGGCCTAGGGATTACTACAGACGTTTTTAAAGAATGATGGTAAATCCTCTGGGGATGTTTACCTCAAACGAGGCTTTGTAACTCTGTAAATATTCTCCAAAACTATATTTTAAAAAAATATTCCAAATCCTTAATTGATTAACAGTACTCAAATTTTATTTAACCTGTTATATGATAAAGAGTAATACACTAAATTTATGATCCAGAGAGTACTAGTGTGTGCTTTAATTTCTGCCTTTTGAATAGAATTGTCGCACTATCTGTATCAAAATGCTACAATTTTATTTCATTTTAGCACCGTTATGTTTAGAATAGAATAGAAAAAAAAATATTCTAGGACTTGATCCCTTCAAAATAACATAAATGTTACAAATAAAGATAGCATATCCAGCCAGAATACATTAAATACATTGAATTATAAACAAACGTAATTATTTACATAGGTATGAGAAGAAGAGGAAGAAATTTATATATCCCAAAAACAAAAATAATGAAAAATAGAATGAGAAGTTAAAAACAACTATTTATGAAAAAAACAAAAACATGATATTTATCCCTTAAGCCCTATATGTTAGCCAAATAGGCAACGAAAGCATGGCATAGCTCAGATCGAAGCAACAGGGGGGAAGAAGTTGTTATAACTAGAATGATTACGTCTAACACACGAATTCTTAATAAAAAGGACTAAACCACCGAAATGTGAATTATATGATGTTCAGTTGACGACTTCCCATATTCTAGAGGAATGTCCATTACAACGACAACACTTTCATGAAGCTAGAATAGAAAGAAGAATTCAAGAGTTACTTGGAGATAACAGCATTAAAATAGGGAAAACAATCGATATCATAAAAACGATCGATGTTGTTAGGAAGCGGTAGCAGAAAAAGAAAATATCTTAAAGGACACTGAAGACCTCAGCAGTTGAGCGTCCATAATAGTCCAGGAGCCGAGGCCGAAAAATGCGAATTATAAGAAGAAAATTTTCAATGTGATTTTCATATTTTAGCCAACTTGTACGACAATATTTTTTTTCTCTGCCAGCTCATACTGGTCGAAATCAAAAATGGCGGCCATTCAAAACGGTCACTAAAAACCGAAAAATATGATTATTTGAAGACGATTCTTTCTTTTCATTTATTAAACTAGGTCACTACCTGATACAAAAAAAATTTGTCTGCCCATTCTAGTTGGTCGGGTTCATCCGGCAGACATGATTCAAAAAGCACGCTCTAAGAACCAAAATTTTGTATTATTTGAAGACGTTTCTTTCTTTTCTAATATAAAACTAGGTCTTCGCCTGATACGAAAAAACCTTGTCTGCCCATCATAGGTGGTCGGATTAGCAGAGCAGACAAAATCCAAAAACACGCTTTAAGGACAAAAATTTCGAATCATTTGAAGACGTTTCTTTCTTTTCTAATATGAAACTACGTCTTCACCTGATACCAAAAAACCTTGTCTGCCCATCATAGGTGGTCGGATTAGCAGAGCAGACAAAATCCAAAAACACGCTTTAAGGACAAAAATTTCGAATCATTTGAAGACGTTTCTTTCTTTTCTAATATGAAACTACGTCTTCACCTGATACCAAAAAACCTTGTCTGCCCATCATAGGTGGTCGGATTAGCAGAGCAGACAAAATCCAAAAACACGCTTTAAGGACCAAAATTTCGTATCATTTGAAGACGTTTCTTTCTTTTCTAATATGAAACTAGGTCTTCGCCTGACCAAAAAAAACTTTGTCTGCCCATCGTAGGTGGTCGGGTTCAACTAGCAGACAAAATCAAAAAACACACTTTAAGGACCAAAATTTTGTATTAATTGAAGACGTTTCTTTCTTTTCTGATATCAAACTTAGACTTCACCTGATCATAAAAAACTTTGTCTGCCTATCGTAGGAGGTCGGGTTCAACTAGCAGACAAAATCAAAAAACACACTTTAAGGACCAAAATTTTCTATTATTTGAAGACGTTTCTTTCTTTTCTTATATCAAACTAGGTCTATACCTGATGCAAAAAATCTTTGTCTGCCCATCGTAGGTGGTCGGATTCAACTGGCAGACATGATGCAAAACCACGCAATAGGTTAAGACCCTAAATTTTGAATTATTAGAAGACGCTTCTTTCCTTTCTTATCTGAAACTAGATCTTCACCTATAACAAAAAAATTTTGTCTGCCCATCCTAGGTGGTCGGAATCATGTGGCAGACAAGAACCAAACAGTAAGCATTGAGACTTTTTTAATGGTTATTTTGTTCGATACGGGGTTTGATATTAGCATAGATGAAATTGAATGATTTCTAGGAATCAATGTGTGTTTATGGTGGCGGATCCGAAAGGAAAAGGTCTAAAACGATCTAGTTCTGTTTTTGGAATAGATGGGGAGAAGTAATAACGTAATTACCATAACATTATGTATAATATGGACAAATATATCACGGTACCTATAATACCTACAGGCATCTATCAGATCTCGAATTGATGCTTATTCAATTTCCATTAATGTTTATTGTAATGAGTATTTTCGTATAATGAGTGGTTTCGGTGATATTTACCTTCAAATGTTAATAAGTTAAAAAGAATTATCGTATTTAGAACACAAAACATTATATGGACAAAGATATATCGATATCTGTAAGACCTACAGGCGTCTATCACCTCTTATATTAAAGCTTATTAGAGGGTTGTTAATTTTTATTATTTTCAGTAGTTTGGTAAAATGAGCGGTTTCTATGATATCGGGCTGAAGACTGTTAAAAGTAGATCAATTCCTCTGTTTAAGACACAGTGCATTATATAGACCAATATATCTCGGTACCTGCAAGACCTAGAGACATCTATCAGCTTTCAAATTGACGCTTATTCAATGTCCATTAATGTATATCGTAATGAGTATTATTCCATGATAGGTGGTTTCTGTGATATTACCTTCATAACGTTAAAATTGGGCCTATTCTCGTATTTAGGGCACAATCTATTATAAGGAAAAACATATCTTGATGCCCATAAGACCTACAGACATCTATTACCTCTTATATTAAAGCTTATTAGAAGGTTGTTAATTTTTATTATTATGAATATTTTGGTAAAATATGCGGTTTCTATGATATCGGGCTGAAGACTGTTAATAGCAGATCAATTCCTCTGTTTAAGACACAGTGCATTATATAGACCAATATATCTCGGTACCTGCAAGACCTATAGATATCTATCAGCTTTCAAATTGACGCTTATTAAATTTCGATCAATGAATATCGTAATGAGTATTTTCGTATATTAGGTGTTTATTGTAATATTTAATGCTAAAATGATGTCAATTCCTGTATTTCGGACCCATTGCATTCAATGGACAAAGAAATCTTGGAAACTATAAGACCTACAGGCGTCTATCACCTCTTATATTAAAGCTTATTAGAGGGTTGTTAATTTTTATTATTTTCAGTAGTTTGGTAAAATGAGCGGTTTCTATGATATCGGGCTGAAGACTGTTAAAAGTAGATCAATTCCTCTGTTTAAGACACAGTGCATTATATAGACCAATATATCTCGGTACCTGCAAGACCTAGAGACATCTATCAGCTTTCAAATTGACGCTTATTCAATGTCCATTAATGTATATCGTAATGAGTATTATTCCATGATAGGTGGTTTCTGTGATATTACCTTCATAACGTTAAAATTGGGCCTATTCTCGTATTTAGGGCACAATCTATTATAAGGAAAAATATATCTTGATGCCCATAAGACCTACAGACATCTATCACCTCTTATATTAAAGCTTATTAGAAGGTTGTTAATTTTTATTATTATGAATATTTTGGTAAAATATGCGGTTTCTATGATATCGGGCTGAAGACTGTTAATAGCAGATCAATTCCTCTGTTTAAGACACAGTGCATTATATAGACCAATATATCTCGGTACCTGCAAGACCTATAGATATCTATCAGCTTTCAAATTGACGCTTATTAAATTTCGATCAATGAATATCGTAATGAGTATTTTCGTATATTAGGTGTTTATTGTAATATTTAATGCTAAAATGATGTCAATTCCTGTATTTCGGACCCATTGCATTCAATGGACAAAGAAATCTTGGAAACTATAAGACCTACAGGCGTCTATCACCTCTTATATTAAAGCTTATTAGAGGGTTGTTAATTTTTATTATTTTCAGTAGTTTGGTAAAATGAGCGGTTTCTATGATATCGGGCTGAAGACTGTTAAAAGTAGATCAATTCCTCTGTTTAAGACACAGTGCATTATATAGACCAATATATCTCGGTACCTGCAAGACCTAGAGACATCTATCAGCTTTCAAATTGACGCTTATTCAATGTCCATTAATGTATATCGTAATGAGTATTATTCCATGATAGGTGGTTTCTGTGATATTACCTTCATAACGTTAAAATTGGGCCTATTCTCGTATTTAGGGCACAATCTATTATAAGGAAAAATATATCTTGATACCCATAAGACCTACAGACATCTATTACCTCTTATATTAAAGCTTATTAGAAGCTTGTTAATTTTTATTATTATGAATATTTTGGTAAAATATGCGGTTTCTATGATATCGGGCTGAAGACTGTTAATAGTAGATCAATTCCTCTGTTTAAGACACAGTGCATTATATAGACCAATATATCTCGGTACCTGCAAGACCTAGAGACATCCATCAGCTTTCAAATTCACGCTTATTCAATGTCCATTAATATATATCGTAATGAGTATTATTCCATGATAGGTGGTTTCTGTGATATTACCTTCATAACGTTAAAATTGGGCCTATTCTCGTATTTAGGGCACAATCTATTATAAGGAAAAATATATCTTGATGCCCATAAGACCTACAGACATCTATTACCTCTTATATTAAAGCTTATTAGAAGCTTATTAATTTTTATAATTATGAATATTTTGGTAAAATATGCGGTTTTAATGATATCGGGCTGAATACTGTTAATAGTAGATGAATTCCTCTGTTTAAGACACAGTGCATTATATAGACCAAGATATCTCGGTACATGCAAGACATAGAGACATCTATAAGCTTTCAAATTGACGCTTATTCAATGTTTATTAATGTATACTATAATGAGAATTGCTGTACCATGGGATGTTTCTGTGATATTAACCTCCATAGGTTAAGATATGAATAATTCTCGTATTTAGAACACAATATATGGACAAATGTATTTTGATACCTATAAGACCTACATACGTCTATCACTTCTCATATTAAAGCTTGTTAGATGCTTGTTAATTTGTATTATTATTATTAGTTTTGTAAAATAAGCGGTTTGTTATAAGTTGATGAAGTTAAATTTCTGTCGACTCTCGTATGACGGACACAATGTATTATATCGAAAAAGTTATATCGATACCTAAAAGACCTATACACGTCTCTTAGGTCTAAAATGTAACCTTATTAGATTACTTTTAATATATGTTCTTAAGATTTTTTTGGTAAAATGTTCGGTTCCGATCCATTGGAAGAATGGACGAAGAGAATGAATATTTTTTATTTAAGAACCACATTATGAGAAGTAAAATCAGCTTTTTATCAAGGTCAAAGGCAAACGTAGGCTAATAGGTTCGACTAAGTTAAACACACAGTGTCCTAAATTCTAGAATGACCGCCTTTTTTTTTTATTTATATTATAAAGGGCCAAAATCATAGAAACAGCGCGTTATACAAAAATACTCATAATAATCAACATTAATAGAAATCAAATAATTGTTAATTTAAGAGGTGATAGGTGTCTGTTAGACCAATTGGTGCAAATTTATCTACATAATAAATTGAGTTTTAAACATGAGAAATAAACTAATTTTAACATCTTTCAACCCAGTATCTTAGAAACTACCAATTTTACCATCATACCTATAATAGTAAACATTTAAAGAACTTGAATGAGCATTAATGTGTAATTTTGTCGGTATGTCGACTATCGGTCTAGATGACTATCCAAACATTTTTTATTGAACGGAGGAATTGATTGGCTTTAAACATTCAGCTCAAAATGATCGGAACCGAACATTTTACCAAAAAGATCATAAGAACATATATTAAAAGTAATCTAATAAGGTTACATTTTAGACCTAAGAGACGTCTATAGGTCTTTTAGGTATCGATATAACTTTTTCGATATAATACATTGTGTTCGTCATACGAGGGTCGACCGAAATTTAACTTCATCAAGTTAATATCGGCGAAACCGCTTATTTTACAAAACTAATAATAATAATACAAATTAACAAGCATCTAACAAGCTTTAATATGAGAAGTAATAGACGTCTGTAGGTCTTATAGGTATCAAAATATATTTGTCCATATATTGTGTTCTAAATACGAGAATTATTCATATCTTAACCTATGAAGGTTAATATCACAGAATATTGTATGAATGAGATCCTGTAGCACTATTATTATTGTCTATTATGACAAATTGTAATATATACGAATAAAAAAAAATAAATAAAAATAAAAAAAAAATCAAAAAAAAAAATCACAGAAACATCCCATGGTACAGCAATACTCATTATAGTATACATTAATAAACATTGAATAAGCGTCAATTTGAAAGCTTATAGATGTCTCTATGTCTTGCAGGTACCGAGATATCTTGGTCTATATAATGCTCTGTGTCTTAAACAGAGGAATTCATCAACTATTAACAGTATTCAGCCCGATATCATAAAAACCGCATATTTTACCAAAATATTCATAATTATAAAAATTAATAAGCTTCTAATAAGCTTTAATATAAGAGGTAATAGATGTCTGTAGGTCTTATGGGCATCAAGATATATTTTTCCTTATAATAGATTGTGCCCTAAATACGAGAATAGGCCCAATTTTAACGTTATGAAGGTAATATCACAGAAACCACCTATCATGGAATAATACTCATTACGATATACATTAATGGACATTGAATAAGCGTCAATTTGAAAGCTGATAGATGTCTCTAGGTCTTGCAGGTACCGAGATATATTGGTCTATATAATGCACTGTGTCTTAAACAGAGTAATTGATCTACTTTTAACAGTCTTCAGCCCGATATCATAGAAACCGCTCATTTTACCAAACTACTGAAAATAATAAAAATTAACAACCTTCTAATAAGCTTTAATGTAAGAGGTGTTAGACGCCTGTAGGTCTTATAGTTTCCAAGATTTCTTTGTCCATTGAATGCAATGGGTCCGAAATACAGGAATTGACCTCATTTTAGCATTAAATATTACAATAAACACCTATTATACGAAAATACTCATTACGATATACATTAATGGACATTGAATAAGCGTCAATTTGAAAGCTGATAGATGTCTCTAGGTCTTGCAGGTACCGAGATATATTGGTCTATATAATGCACTGTGTCTTAAACAGAGGAATTGATCTACTTTTAACAGTCTTCAGCCCGATATCATAGAAACCGCTCATTTTACCAAACTACTGAAAATAATAAAAATTAACAACCCTCTAATAAGCTTTAATATAAGAGGTGATAGACGCCTGTAGGTCTTACAGATATCGATATATCTTTGTCCATATAATGTTTTGTGTTCTAAATACGATAATTCTTTTTAACGTATTAACATTTGAAGGTAAATATCACCGAAACCACTCATTATACGAAAATACTCATTACAATAAACATTAATGGAAATTGAATAAGCATCAATTCGAGATCTGATAGATGCCTGTAGGTATTATAGGTACCGTGATATATTTGTCCATATTATACATAATGTTATGGTAATTACGTTATTACTTCTCCCCATCTATTCCAAAAACAGAACTAGATCGTTTTAGACCTTTTCCTTTCGGATCCGCCACCATAAACACACATTGATTCCTAGAAATCATTCAATTTCATCTATGCTAATATCAAACCCCGTATCGAACAAAATAACCATTAAAAAAGTCTCAATGCTTACTGTTTGGTTCTTGTCTGCCACATGATTCCGACCACCTAGGATGGGCAGACAAAATTTTTTTGTTATAGGTGAAGATCTAGTTTCAGATAAGAAAGGAAAGAAGCGTCTTCTAATAATTCAAAATTTAGGGTCTTAACCTATTGCGTGGTTTTGCATCATGTCTGCCAGTTGAATCCGACCACCTACGATGGGCAGACAAAGATTTTTTGCATCAGGTATAGACCTAGTTTGATATAAGAAAAGAAAGAAACGTCTTCAAATAATAGAAAATTTTGGTCCTTAAAGTGTGTTTTTTGATTTTGTCTGCTAGTTGAACCCGACCTCCTACGATAGGCAGACAAAGTTTTTTATGATCAGGTGAAGTCTAAGTTTGATATCAGAAAAGAAAGAAACGTCTTCAAATAATACAAAATTTTGGTCCTTAAAGTGTGTTTTTTGATTTTGTCTGCTAGTTGAACCCGACCACCTACGATGGGCAGACAAAGTTTTTTTTGGTCAGGCAAAGACCTAGTTTCATATTAGAAAAGAAAGAAACGTCTTCAAATAATTACGAAATTTTGGTCCTTAAAGCGTGTTTTTTGATTTTGTCTGCTAGTTGAACCCGACCACCTATGATGGGCAGACAAAGTTTTTTCGTATCAGGCGAAGACCTAGTTTCATATTAGAAAAGAAAGAAACGTCTTCAAATGATACGAAATTTCGGTCCTTAAAGCGTGTTTTTGGATTTTGTCTGCTCTGCTAATCCGACCACCTACGCTGGGCAGACAAAGTTTTTTTGTATCAGGTAAAGACCTAGTTTTATATTAGAAAAGAAAGAAACGTCTTCAATTAATACAAAATTTTGGTTCTTAGAGCGTGCTTTTTGAATCATGTCTGCCGGATGAACCCGACCAACTAGAATGGGCAGACAAATTTTTTTTGTATCAGGTAGTGACCTAGTTTAATAAATGAAAAGAAAGAATCGTCTTCAAATAATCATATTTTTCGGTTTTTAGTGACCGTTTTGAATGGCCGCCATTTTTGATTCCGACCAGTATGAGTTGGCAGACAAAAAAAATAATGTCGTACAAGTTGGCTAAAATATGAAAATCACATTGAAAATTTTCTTCTTATAATTCGCATTTTTCGGCCTCGGCTCCTGGACTATAAGAACTCTAACTAACCTAATCTTTAGCCATTATAATGATGGAGTTTGTTGACCGTAGAGAAATTAGATGAGGAAGATGGTTGGGGGTGCGGTCATAAATTAAAAACACACAATTAAAAATAAGCGTTATTTTAATTATGTGCCGACGTTTCGGCCTACAATGTGGGCCTTCTTCAGGGCTAAAAGAAACAAGATAACAACCAATGTAATTATAGACTTAATAATGCGTTAGGTATATAATAATAATATGACAGTAATAAATTATGGGAACATAAATAATATTAAATGTAAAATGATAATAAGATGACAATTATAAAATATGGAAATAAGGTGACAGTTATAAAGTATGGAAATAAACAAAATCAAGATGATAGTTATAAAGTATGGAAGTAGACATAATTGAGATGATAATATTGTAATGAGAATATATAAATAGAGACTAAGTAAATGAAAAAAAAAATGATAAAGGAAAAATATGTGAACAATTAAAATTTTAAATATTAACAATTTTGAGTTGATATATGACGGTAATATATTAAAAACATAGTTAAGAGTATAGGTAATATATAAAAAATATAGTCATTACAAAAGAGAAACAGTATGAATAAAAAATAATAATTTAAATTTTAAAATAATGTAATATTAAACTAATAATTATATGTCAGGATATGTAACGGAGAAAGATATGAGTATGGAAAGGGGGAGAAAGAAATGGGCGATGAAAAAAGACCCTTATCAATAAGAAAAAATACTTACATGACGACGTGCAAGCGTTGCCTACAGAAGTGATGTTTCCCAGTTTAAAAAACGCTCATTGCGTGGAACGGAAAATATGAGAACTAGAATGTCCGTTAGGAAAATTCCAAGAAGCTAAGTTATGTTTACTGATTCGATTGTTAAAAAATAGCCAAAAGTCATTGCTTGAGAGTACTTGAGTTATTACTTATGAGTATTTGATAAAATTGTAAGAAATAGTGACGAGGTAAAGATTAAAAGATTTTAAGTAATAACGGATGACGATGATAAATGATGAATAATGATAAGGTAATAACGAATGACGATAAGGAGCTGTCGAAGGAAATGATAAATAAACAGTAATCTAGTAGGTAAACAAATAAATAAATAAAAAAGGGGGAGTACGAAAATTAAATAAATATATAAATAAAAAAAATTGATAATAAATAAATAAAAATAAAATTATGAAGAGATGATCAGATGGTTGTTTAAAAAATGAGCTAGGGATGCATTATTAAATTTAATATTTGGGAATAAGCTAGTGACAAGTTATGTTTGTCAGTCTTTTGATTAACAGGAAGGGGTTCTAGTTGTATGTAAATGCATTCTGTAATGAGTCGTTTGTCATGGTTGGGAACAGTGGCAAGAATGGATGTTTTATCAAAATCAAAGGAATGGTTAAGGGTTAAGGAATGTTCTGAAAGTTTCGAAGCGGTAGAATTTTTGGAGGAAATTGTATATTTGTGTCGGGTGATGCGATCTTTGAGAAGGTTTTTGGTTTCACCAATATAGGCAGAGTTGCAATTAGGAGTTCCGCAAGGGACTCTATAAACAATTTTTGAACGGTGGTCTGTTGGTATACTGTCTTTAAGTCGGCTGTAAATATTGGAGAGTTTGTAGTGGGATTTTAAAGCAAGTCTGAGGTTTGGATAGAAGGATTTTAATGATTTTTTAATTTTTTCTGAAAGAGAGGGAATGTAAGGACGGATCTATATAAGGGAGTTGGTGATGATGATGGAGTAGAAAGAGAGGTTAATTGAGGTTGAGACTGATTTCTGTAGTTATAAGTTTGTTTATGATCACGGTAGGGAAGTTATTGGCCAGGAGAATTGTCTTTATGCGGTTAATGTTGATGTCGTGGAAACGGGGATCGGAAAGGAAAAGGCTTCGGTGTATAAGATTTAGCCATTATAATGATTGAGTAATTTAATCAAACATCTAATTTGGGATCACTTAAAGCTGGGTGGCTAGCATAACAGACTCCAATGCCAAAGGTCACGGGTTCACCACACAGAATTTTTTAATGGGAGTAAAAATTCCTTAGTTATACCGTCCAGCAAACTTTGCCCGCCAGCCTTCCCTGTCCTGTTTTTCAATTGCGGAGGTTTGAGTCCACCGCAGTCTGGGTCTGCCACCACTTCTTGATCCATGGGTCTGTTATTCCAGAAGCTTCCTGGGTACTTTATTAGTCCCCATCCTGGCAATGTGTCCAGCCCATGTCAGCCACCAGATCCTCATGAATTTTACATCAGCTTCACCATGAAGCTTTTTGATTCCCGCGTTAGTGCGCTGCCTCCATTTTTATTTTGATAAATAAATTTTGTTTTATGGATGAATTTATGTTTCCAATGTCTGCCAATGAACAAATATAATAATGAATAGACATGAGAAAATTTTCCTGTGCTAAATGTACTTATCGTTGCGATGAACTCCTAATCCACGAGCGATAGGCTCATAATCGGTGAAGCAGCGCTCTTGTAGACATAAATTGCTTCTTCTTTTTTCTATAACTGTGTTGCAGAGGTGGTAGTATATTGAGTTTGTCTTTTTATTTTATTGGATATCCCTTGGTCTACCTTTCCATTCTTCCTGATCACTGTTCTGAGGTAAATGTATTCGTCCACTGTTTCTAAAGGTTTACCTTTGCAACGTATTTCAATGTGTTCCTGTTCCCGTCCTATATGCATTATTTCGCTTTTCCTGACATCGATGCTCTTTTCCTTTTTTTTTTCAGCTCAACCTCCCAACTCAATTATAGTTTGTTGTTATTTCTCTTTAGTACCTCCTACAAGGACAATGTCATCCGCAAATACCATTACCTGGGCTGACAACTGCAAACATAAATTGCAGTTGTTTAAATTGCATCTGTGCGAAGCAGGGCGGGGAAGTAAATAAATCAGTTAGAAGGTTGTTAAATATAAATATGGTAATTATATATGTTTTTATTCCCTGCTGTAATTGTGTCCACAGAGCATTAGTGAGAAAAATAAGTTACTATTTTACAAGAAGGTTAGAAAAATAAAATATTCTAATGCAATCATTAAATAATTATTAAAGTTTTTTGATCCTTTGTAAGATTCTTTTGGCGTTTCATAATTTATAATTAAAAGCAATACTAACGATTCTCAGAAACTAGATAGTTCGAAATTCGATAAAAAGTTCAGTCGGATAGGATTAAAGGCCTTTAAACAGAAATCCTTCATAAAAGGGAAATTTTTTAATAAAATTACTCGGTCTTGTTCAAGCCAATACATATTTTTTCTCTATAGGGAGAAGAACGGATTCCCTTGTTTGTACTCCTCAAGAGCATCCTTTGCTGGCTTATTCCCTTTGCAATAACTCTCTCCTCCGAAGTTTAGTATTTTCTTCTCTAATGGTTTCTTTTTTATGTCTAATACCATAAAGATCAATGGCCAATTAATTTGTTATCGGACAAAGAAAGGCTCCGCTTCACGCTCCAATAACAAGCCTTAAGAGAGTAAATTAAAGATAAAATAAAAATGTTAAATCAGATATTATTGAAATATTGGCCAGAACTTTATTTCAGATAATACCGCGTGGAACGGTGATCACATTATGAATGTTTGGATGAATCATATAAATACATGATTAGCTTAAAGGTTGATTTGAATCTTCTTGTTTTCCATTTCAGTAAAACTATAACTGCTCAGACAAATTTACTTTGCTGGTATCAACGCTAATCTAATTATATAACCGATAGAATTGAGAAGAACTAGCAACTGCAAGAGTTATTTGCCGGGATGGATTGTGTGAGGATTGTTATAAAAGAAAACTTAGCAGGCTATCACATGTCATGTCGCGAATATCGAGTTGAATGTTAAACACTCATAGCTCAAGTCCAATAAAGAAGATAATTAAAGATATCCGTGAAGAAAATTTTAAAAAATATAAAATTTGTCGACGGAGCAACAAAGGAATCGAACTTAATGGAGGAAGATAGTAAAATATATACTTAATGGTAATAGTAATACCAAATGGTTCTTTAAAATTACTTATTAATGTAGAAAACATTAATTATAATCAAGACTATTATTATTAAGTTTTGCCGAAATTCTCATACAAGTATGACCAATATTGTAAAGTATCAATTTCGTAAGCATTGATTACAATCACTATCACTTTTTTCCGGTCATCTATTCATCTTTATCTCAGTCAAATACTCTTTAGATGATTATAAATAAGTATCATCCGATGAAAGTATAACTTTGTTTTTAAACATCTTATGTTTGAACTCAATGTCACCAACGAAATTATCTATCTAAATCAATTAAGTAAAGCTGAGATAATTTATCTTTTTCAACAGCATCCCTATTTAATAAAAGAGTCGAAGTGAAATCATTGTACGACAATGTTCAGGATCGTATCCAAATTTTTTAACATTTACAGGACTAACGCTCGAAATTTTTAATACAATACAGATAAATTAATTTAAAACATTAAACGTGGCTATTAACTTACGAGACTGACCTGGAACCCACATACTCGACTTAAAAGACAAGAGCTCAACAGAAGATACGGACAGCTATATAGACTACTGAACAGAACACCATAACTTTCCATTGGAAACAAACAATTAATTTACAAGACAATTCTCAAACCTATGTGGACCTACGGAATTGAACTATGGGGTACTACTAAATTTTCGAACATCAAACGTATCCAATCCATCCAGTCCAAAGTCCTTAGAACAATAGTCAATGCTCCCTATTATGTTACAAACAAGACATACATCATGACCTTAAGATGCCTTATGTCCTCGATCATATCCCATTCAAATTCTTAACCTTCCACCAGAAACTTAATCTTCTTCCTAATCCCTTGGAACAATCCCTATTTACTACCAACCATCCTTACAATCTTTCTCGTAGGTTGAGGCGGCAGCCGAGAGATCTCTTAAAAATAAGCAACTGGAGAGCTGGCAATGGCCAACTTCTCCCCTCATGCCTGAGAGTGTGTGGCTCTAGCGCCCTTACTCAGCCTCCACTGGCTAAACTAGTGACGCGGCTGACTGAGAGGCGCTGGGATCTCCTGACATTGTGCCTCGCCATCCATTTTTTTGGATGCAGAGGTTCGATTCAGAGTTCCCAGGGGCAGTAGTAAATATTGTATATAGGTATGAATGTGGCCAAGATTATAATTATTTTATTTTCTTTCATTTACTTTTTTTTATATATTTTTTTTCATTTATTGTTTAGGTTAACTCATTTTATTTTATTATTTGGTTGTTTTACTTGGTATATATGGAATAAATGAATTATTTTAGCTCTAATACTTATTGCCTGAGATAGTGGCAGATTGTATTATTTCTCAATAAAGCAATATTAAATTAAAAAAATTAACCCACGCCATCTAGTTCCTGTCATATCTTCTAGAAATTCAAAATTAATACTTCAACCATTTAAGACCCTTATTAAGTCACAAATAAAATCACCAGATATGTTTATAAAGTCTTTGCCATTTAGTACATAATGAAATGTAAACACTATTTACTAAGGTAATTAACGATATTTTATGTGGTTTACTTCTTAATTTTTGTCGCAAGGATCATACTTATTGTTTTGTTTTTTTATGTATTGAAATTTACAACTGTATTAGTAAATACATCCAGTAAATTAGCTGACAATATCTATAGATAATATACATGAAAAGAATATACTCCATATTCTCAGTGTGCTTATTGGTAACACTACACTGCGTAATGTAAACTAGAAGGTCTCTTTTCAGACACCTCGGAGGATTGTCAGGAATGGAAGAGGAAGCCAGTATTGAAACAAGTGGGTTAAAGTGTGAGTGGAGTTTGTCATGGAAGAATTGATACCTCGTAAGGGCAAAATACTTATTGTTAAATCTAACAACAAATATAAAGATATAGCAACATAAATCAACATCAAGTGATTACAACAGTGTTAATATTTTATTGATATATTTAAGATATGCTGCACTAAAGCGCGAAATTTCTATTATATGTAAAAACACATATGAGTTCACGTCATCCAGTTTCTGATCTATCTTACTAATATATATGGTTCTTAAAGTTTATTATTAAGTCACAGATAAAATCATCAGCAAAATTTATAATAAATTTTAAATAAAGTATTTATTGAAATGTAACCAAGGTACGTTTCGATATGTACTTGGTTTACTATTTTTTGTTACCTTAATAACATTTTATACGTTGAGAAACGTGAAAAAAAAATGATGATTAAGCATATGAATTCTATATAGGCTTTAGCTTTTTTTTTTTTTCCGTTGCATTCCACATGACAGCGCGTGATAGGAAACAAACCTACACGCTTATGTGGGGATCCCTTGTCCAAGGCCGACAAGAGTACAACGGTACAGCGGTACATGGTCCCTGAATAATGCTCCCTACAGGGCACCGCGGCAGTTTGTCATCCCAGTAGGATGAATAATTCCCCCTATTATCATCTGTTTATCTTTGGCAGGAGGCTGTGATTTATCGTGACGAAGAAAGCGGGAAAATTGTACGCGCTAGCAGCGCCACCTAGGCAGCGTATATTCTATTGTCACCCGTTTGATAAATGCATCTGCCGCGGGAGGCTTTTCTTCTTTTAATTTTTTTGTTTCGTTACAAAAAAAAAACCCTATCGATTAGAGGATGCTTTAGTATTTTTTTTTGCGGAGCAAGTGGATTCAGCGAATTCTACCAATTAACCTATCTTCGATTCAAATAATGTATTGGATATAATTATTTATTCCTTTATAGGGACATACGATAGGGTGTCCTTCCTGAAACTCACCATTAGCAAATTAATTGGAAGGAGGAAATTTGACGTGGTAGAGCCATGTCATAAACCTATGGTTCCCAACAATAATTTTATTTTGTTCCTCGTATCCCTACATCCGATCGATACAATGACAAGGACCCCAAACTATAAAAGAAAAAGAAAATGTACGCATACACATATATATACAATTCTAGATTTTAATGAAGTGAATTAGTTTCTAAAAAACCTACTGAATATTTTCTAAAATGATATAGTACCTAATCTAAACCATCGTATTCATATTAAGGTGCACCTAATTAACAGATGTCTTTATCATTGAAATAATGGACTAAAGAGTTGGTCATCAAGTAGTAGTCAAAATTTATTGAAATAAATTTTTCAAGATTGTATATGCTGAGTATATCTATGTATGTACAGTATATAAGACAGTATACATGAGTCAGGCTCTAAAAACAGATCATAATCCCCGAAACGTTGTCCTTAGCGAGTTACTATTTGCATATTGAATTTTTTGTTATTATTATTTGCATATCTTAATTATTGGTGTACTTAGTACCCCACCTCGTATATAATTTTGTTTTTTCACCTCTATACGTAAAGGGTAACATTAATTTAGATAAAAAGTTCAAATAAACTGATGCTAATAAAAACTTCATGAAAAACCTGGAGCCTCTTTTAGTGACATTTATGGTTTCCTCCTTCCCATTCCCTAAAGCTGTCCAATATCTGAAGCGTGGAGAGAGAAGAACTGGTGCCATCATAACGTCATCATCATCAGCGAGGAAGGACCATGATAGGCGACAGCTGCGGCGGTTGGTCGATACCTCTGCCAATAATTCGCCCGCCCAGGCATCTCAGGCGGTCGAGAAAGAACCACTCCTACATCTGCTACAAGTTCTAGCTCTGAAAGACCTAACAAAGTAAAAAAAAATACACCCCTTGTATGAGCTCAATTCGACAGTATACATTTCTACTACTTTTCGTCATCGGGATAATCTCGTTCTCGTGCTCTTATATCTTAGATCATTTAGGACTCATTTTTACTTTCTCTTACCTATATATGAAATATATAGTAAGGGAAAGTATGGCGATCGTTAAAATTTTCGAATTAGAGCTTTCACCGGAAATAAACCTTTTAAGGTCCCCGAGTCCAAATGACGAAATCCTGCAAAAAGGTCTGTGTGTGTATCCGCATGTGGTGAGTTTAGCGCGAAAACTAAAATACATCGAAACTGAAATTCCATATCGAAGACCACTATACGCCTAAGATGTTACAGCAGCTTTTTCTTATCGAAATCAGCTAACCAAAAGAACCACTTTATACCATGCATTTTGGACCTTTTTATGATTTCCTCAAAAATGACTCTAACGATTTTGATTAAACTCGCTATATGGATGTAAAATTGAACGGGTTTTAATATGATGTAGGTTACATGCAGATTGAAATAGTTTGAGAGGGCTTAAATGCCGATATTTTAAATTTTCTTCCTCTGAAGTACCTTTAATTTTGTAGATTTAAACAAATTAGGCACATCATCTTGTCATTGATAAATAACAGCTAAATGTGCAAGTTGAACGAATGTGGTACACAACTAAAAGGTACAAAAATATTAACCTTTTTTTTTTAAACAATAATAGTAATATAGATATATAATATACCGTTTGATAGCTAAAGATTTTAGGAAAAATATCATGTAATACACGGAATTGTAAAAGTTAAGGGAGAGTGATGAAAAGCCGATAAAACTAACTAATTGATGTAGATAAAATTATAATAGTTTATTTAATTTTTTGAAATTAAATTAAATTACTTTTCTAACAATTTTTTTTATCTCTAAATGTGTTCAAAAATTCTTAGATTGATTTTAAGAACGGAGGTAAGTGAAAGTCGTGTCTCGAGCACAACGGGATATTTATCTTGCAGAGTTCATTTTCCTTTATTGAAAAGTTCGAAATGTAGGAGAGCATATAACGGAAATTTCTGTCCAACAAATACTTTCCTAAGGTATAATGTTTAGTTTAGTTATAGTAAATATATATATATATATATTATATATATATATATATATATATATATATATATATATATATATATATATATTATAAGAGCATCACTCAGAGGGAATCCTCCACAGTTTGATCACTCAAGGTATCACCATAAAAAAAAAAAAAAAAAATCAAGTTTTAATCAAGAGTTTATTATACAAGGCCATTAAGAGGGTTGATTACGACTGGAAACCAACCGGATGAAGAGAAGGGCCCATCTCGCCAACACAACGGGTTGAGGATCCATTTAATTGTTCAATTATGGAGGTAGGAAATTTCTTCTGAAGAGCAGTTAAATTTAAAAATTTAACTCCTCCTTCAAGCAGACTTGCCAACTTTTAAAATGAAATATTCAAGAGTTTTGGAGGCTACTTAGTTGACTTCGCGAAAAATAAAGTATGTTAACTTTAAGGGTAATCGTTGAATAGCTAAATAGAGTTTTAAAAATGGCTGAATAAAACACAATAACAATGGTATTTTAATTTGAGGAAAGCCCTGCTCATAAATTATTTATTTAACTTACTGTCTATTTTGTATTGTTTTGTTTTTTTAATTTTTATATAAGTGACAAAGTTTGAAAAACAGATATAATTCAGAAATGGTAAACCAGGGAATTTTATAATATTTATGATCTCAATTTATAATTGTGTAACATAGTTAATTATTTTTTAAAAATAACTCTTTTTAATTTTAAATTTGTGTGCAATTCACTCCAGTAGAGTTTTTTCTTTAATGAAATTTGGAATTGTTGATTTTTTTTTTGTTGATTTTAGTAGATTCGTGATGATGGGAGTGAGATCCCGAAACGTTGATTTGATGGAATCATAAATCATAAATAAACTGTTTGGATGAAATATATATGCCCTAGTATATAATTCTCATGTTGTGTTAGTTCTTTCGGTAATTTTTGTGTTTCTCTAAACCATTTATTCCAGATTTAAAATTTGAAAAATCATACTTATTTAACAAAATTTTTACTTATTAAGTCATCATAGTAGCTCAACCTTATTATATAATATAATATATAATATATATATATATATATATATATATATATATATATATATATATATACATACATACATACATAGGTATGTATTATTAAGCAAACTACCTTCTACATGAAATCAGGATTTAATGAAACAGATCTAATTAATGGTCATTTAATTTTTTTAATTATAACTTTTAGTCTATTCTGTTTCCAGGACTCATGACGAAACTGTTACTAAACGCAACACCGTTGTTATTATTAGTACATAAAAAAGACATGTTATTTTCTATGACGTCTGTTTGGTTCATAAACAGAATTATTAATAACACAATTATGAATTACGAGAAAATTTGTATAAAATACTAGACAGAAGAAGGCTGCATTGTTCTTTCTGGAGGATACTGGGTCCGTTGTGAAGGAGTTAGCATGACTTAGCAAGATAGAGATGCAGCTTCATGTTGTAGGCGCTAGAAGAGTGGATGTAAATAATTCAAAGGAGTGAAGACCGACCGATACATGTTTAGAGGGTTTAAAAATATCCTTCACTGAAATAATAAGACTCATTTACTCTTGGTCGAAAGAAATAATTCATGTGGAGAAGGAGGAACGTATGACAGGATTTGTTTCTAACAAATTTTAACAAACACCAAGGACTTAACATGTAAAATATGAATTTTAAGTCTGCAGCTTTTTTTTTTTTTTTTTTTCACAACAATCTTTAATTGCATAAAATACGTCTGTACAGGTTTAAAAGATTGATTGGAACTCCATTACAATTTTACTTTTTTGCTGAAATTTATTTTGTACATCAATTGTTTTTATCGTTGGTAAAAATTTTAAAAAACCCAACTAAGAGAAATAAAAAAAAAGAAGAGAAATATAGCAAAAAATAAATAAATAAACAAATAAAAATAATAATAAGAACATATAAATAAATGAACTATCAACTATAAAACCATTACATAGGGTTTAGTAATTTATAATTTTTATAACAATCTATGTTTAGTTCTCTTATGTTTATATTTAGAAGTTGATAGCTTAGTATAATTACATCTTTGCTTCATTAAAGTATCGTCAGTCAGTTGGATTTTTGAGAAAAATGATAGTGTTTGTTGGTGTAAAAATTCATGTATTGTAGGAATGTCCAGTTATTTTCGTGTATGATGGATAATTATTGAGATTCTTAGACATCTATTTTGTAATACTCACGTGTTTTGCTTGCAAGACTCCAGACTGGTCATGCATATGTAATTATAGGTCTCATAACAGTTTTATATAAAATTAGCATGTTTTTTTGTTTTTTTTTTTGGTGATGATTTTGAATTTTTTTTTAAAGTATGGATACATTTTATATAATAATTTACGGGCACTTTTTATTTAATTGTTAACGTGATGTTTGATAATTAGTTTATATTCTAGGAGGACTCCTAAATATTTAACTTGTTTTGAAATGGCTATTGAGTTGTATTGTAGAGGGGAGATTGGGTCTGCGTTTTGTAAATATTATTGCTTCGGTTTTTTCCGTGTTGGTTTTGAACCCCCAAAGACTCAGGTATTTGGTGGTTTTAATGGAGGCTTGAAGTCTGACAGCTGTGAAGTCCTATCATTCTATTTTCTAACTTATAAAATATATTTTGATTTGTTTATAAAAGTTACTCGTAGTAGCAGTTTCATCATATTATGCCAGTTACAGATATATAGCTGGAGGCCTGGAAACAGAATAGACCCATCACATTTTATACACGCAAAAAAGAACGCCACCAATCTTAACAATTGATAAAAAAATATATGTGTTTGTTAGGCATGTTTTGACTCCATGAGTAATATAATTACTTATTTGAAAAAAATAGTCATCTCATTCTTCATTATAATATTTACAGCTTTTATATTACACTCACCATTAAGGAATGGTTGTTTAATCCTGCTTTATTGTAAATCTAAAAAAAAAACAAAGTTTTTTTTACGTTAACCCCCCTTTTATTTTTGTTTATTCTTTTACAAAATGAATAACTGACTACAAGCCTACCATTTTTTTATTTTTTTTTATTTTATGAAAACAAGAAACACAAGAAGTCTTTTAAGTGATAATTGAAAGGAAAAAAAGACATTATTTAAATAAAAACATACACAAGACAAGAAAAAATATTAATTGAAGTTTCAGAAGTTCTACTTAGATGATTTGTAAAGGAAAAAACAATTGCTTGTTGCGTCACATTTTTTTTGTTTCATAACACCAGTATTTTATTTTGTAAATTTAATACAAGCGTTCCAGATTGTTGTTCTTGCAAAACAAAACATTCCTCTGGTTGTTATTTTTTATTTTGGTATTTAATTACCCATGTATATCTGATATTAAATTCATCGCATTGTTAAAAAAAATGTTTGCTATATCAACGAGATATTTTTGTAATTTTTACCAATTATTTTAAAATAAAAATGAAGGATGAGCTGATTCGGGTGTCGGTCATAAACGATTAACAAATAATTAAGAAAAAAAAATATTAACCTATGTTTTATTTAGCAATTTATTCACGTTTCCATTTTCACAGGACTGCTTCGTTGAGCTATACAAGCTAAATAGTTTATATAAAACGAAATTTTTTTAATTTATTTATTTTTTATATAGCAATTATAGTTTAAAAAAGTAATATCAAATACTTACGTCCCCTAAGTACCATAAGTAACTTGAAGGGACTTTACAACATTATCATTAGTTTTAGTACAATTCTTTTTTTTCTATTAATGTTTTCAACTGTCGTGGTTAATGCATTCGGTAAACGAGCTGTGAAATAAAATACATTCAAAATATCATGAAATTGCCCATTTTCAATCTAAACTAGAAGGTCTCGAGGCCATATTTTTTCAGACGCCTCTGAGGATTGTCAGGAATGGTCGAGGAAGCAAGGTTTGAAAGGTGGGTTAGAGTGGTATTGGAGTTTTTCATAAAAGGATTGATACCTGGTTCGAGACAAATCAGCAACATGCGGAAAATCAAAAGTCTTTATGAATCGGTTTATTCGTGACAAAGTAAGTATCGTTGAGAATTTTTCTAAGGGTTTTGGACTGTAAGAATTGAATACGGAAAGAATTGAATGGTTTAGTAGAGCCCCATAGCTCAGCATCATTAGTCCAGATAGGCCTTATGATGGTCATGTGGATCAACATTTTGTAGTTAACTGGAAGATTAGAGCGTCTGTCTAGTAAGTGTTGAAGTAACCGTAAGCGGCTAGCAGTTTCTTGTCGTTTCAGTCTAGTATGGTGATTCCATATTATACAATACGTTTGTCAAGTAGTAGGCCTAGGTAGCTGATTTGCTTAATTGGGACAAGCAGAATAAAATTAAAGGATACTGTAAGGCAGGATGTCATAGGTTTAGGTCGAAGAGTAAACGTTATCGAGTTATCGAGATTTTATGTAATTTATTTAATTCCTCCAACTCTGACTCCATACTTCAAGTTCTCTGATGTGAGATTGGAGAGCTTAAGAGGGAATAGTTTGATTGTTATTAACAGATAACACCGATGTGTCACCAGCATAGGTACTTACTAACTATTCGTAATTTGTTTTTTAAATAGTGTTATAAGTATAATAGGAACTAAAAGCTTATCTCTCTCTTTTTATTTCCCCTGGAGCTCATACCTAATGTTTAATTATTATAAAAAATATTAATAAAAATATTAAATAATTATAAATATAGTTAATTAATTATAATATTTAGTAAAATTTAACTTTTCGACAGCTATTAATATTAAATTATATTAGTATAATATATAATATTATATGTTTGAAGAGTCACTATTAAACATCTAATAAGATTAAATAATTTAATATTCATATCCTAAAATATTTATATATGTTAAATTATAACTGATATAAAAATAATAAATTAACAAATGAATAGAGCTATACTTATAAACTATTATAATAATATAAAATATAATTTTATAGTTTTTATATTACTGAACATCAAGATATTCTTATAAATTTATTAAATAGTAATAAATATAATAAATAAAAAATAGAATTAAATAAATAAATATTAATATAATATATATATTACTGTGCTAATAACCAAGAGGTTAAAATACTATTCCAATACCCTAACCCTAACTTAAATTATACATTCATTATAGATTTTATGTTTTCTTTCGAATTACTACTAATTATTTCTCTTGATATGTGAATTGCACAAAACACACAGAAGCATATTTAGCTTACAAAGAATTCCATTTGATATTCACTGCTCTTAAGTCAAATAGATGATGGCACGAGAAAGAACAGCTTAACATAAATTGAACTGAATGACATTTTTTATCTATAAACCACCGACGAAAAATCACAAAAAACGATTAACTATGTTTTTTCCGATTAAATTTTCAATATACTTTTTTTTAGAGTTACCGAGGAGTAACCTGCTTATATTCTTGGTTTAGATAAATACACAATATTAGTTTATTATTAGCTTATAATTATTTATAATTCCTATAATTATCATTTTAAAACGATATTAAAAAAAACAAATCCGTTTAAGTGTGTATTTTTTTTAGCGCCTAGGGTCCTTTAGATGCGCAAGCAATGAACACATGTATATTTTTTATATTCAGAATTAACCAAATTTATTATTATTTAAAAAAAATCAAAATCATTAACAGGTTACGTAGCCTCTTTAGGATATCTAAGAATAATATTTATGTAAATATTTTCCCCTAACACTGTGTTTTCCGGCTGTTTATTTTTTTAATCATTGTTTAATACGTAAAGTTTTTTAAACTCGACATTATTTTTTCTCTGGCGCGACAGGCCTTGTAGGTCCTTGGCCGCGTGGTGTAATCTCCTGAGAGAATATACTGACCACGTTTCTCGATGAAATTTTGTAGGGAAAGGTCCCTACGCCTAGTTTTGTGAGTAGCCACCAGTAGCCTGACGGATCTCACTTACCCAGGAGAGAGGCTGTGAATGAATCCCCATTTAATTATATGCTTATAAAAGCCCCGCCGGGGCTGGGATTCGAACTCACAGTCTTTGGCGAGCGAGACTAGCGCTCTAGCCAATCATAAGACAAAGTTTGTTACCATTCTCAAACATTTTTTTGGAATTTTTTTATTGGTTTTAGGAATGATGGTTGGGGGTTGCGGTCTCGAATACAATACACTTAGATGTAAGTTAGTTTCCTTATTGGATAAATATTCTGTTATAATTTGTTTTATATACAAATACAATTTTTATTTTTTGTTATGTACTTTACTTTTCTTTTAACGAATATTCTTAACAGTAGATTAAAGTAATATGCCGAGAAAAAACAGCAAACCTCTGAAATAATCTCTAAAATTAAACATTTACAGTAGGGCATAAAATATTCACAAGCATAAATTAATTCATTAACAAAATCCACTAACAGACTAGAGCCCAATTAAGGGGGTAAAAAGAACACAAATAGTACTTTAACAAATATTTATAACAATAAAATAAAAAAATAAAAATGAAAAGGTCAAGAATAATTTTAGTTCTAAATAATTTCAACTTTTTATTAATTAAAATAAATCCTTCTTTCATTAATTATTGGATAGATGGAAGAAGAGCTGGTAATTGAGGCAATATTGCCTGCTTTAAGTCCTCGATAATCTGTTGACTTGGAAGTGCACTAAGCCTCCTAATGAAGTAGCAGTCTGGAATCGGTTTCGGATTATAAGGATTATCCGAAACCATCTCAAACCAAAATTGACATAGTATCGGAGGAGATTGATTAGACTGTTTTCCCTTAAGAAATACCAGACTTCCCCCATTATAATATAATACTAAGATTAGTTTTAAAATTAAAACCAAAACTGCTACAAATTATTACACAATGGTTTATTATTTCAAAATAACTATATTAGGGTATAACTGTTTATAGCTGCTAATCTCTTCGATTTTCCCTATCTTATATTATAACCGAATTTTGGTGGAATCACATCTATTATAATTTGGGACTTGAATTTATAGACCAACGGTTTTTTTTTTCTCTATCTTCAATAATGAGATATAGCGTACCTATGGGTAAAATATTTTTTTTTTCTCTTTTCTATAATTATTCGCGGCGTTTGGTTAAAAAAATTTAATAAAATTTCCTCCATCTTCAAAAATATTGGAGTTAGGAGCTTATATATAGGCAAGATTTTTTTTTTCATTTTTCCTTCTTGATTAACGCGATTTACTGATTCTAAAACTCTATACATGTTTTTCTCGTTTTTCTCTATCTTCGAAAAAAATGAGTTATGGGTGTATTTATGTGTAAAAATTAAATTATCTTTTTCTTTTTTATAATTATTCAATTTTTTTCAGTTAAAAACATTAATAATTGTTTTCTCTCTCTTCAAAAATAACGGAGTTATTGAATTAAATTACTTTTAATCGGCTGCAAATATAAAAATGACTAACTGATATCAACGTCTAGGTGTTAGGATCATCGTTGCATGCTTTAGTATTTTTGTGGTGAATTTCTAAAAAAAATTCGGAGAAATGCAGCGGGTAAAAGGATTATTTTTATTTGTTTTTGGGATCCTACTTATCTTGAAACGTAAGCCCTCAAATTGAAAGGGGAATAATTTTTTTATTTATTTTTTTTTTTTTGGTCGATTTTAAAGGTTCATAATTGAAAACACTAAACCAAAAAGATTGGATTGTAATGGGAATTAAAGCTTGCATAATGTCTTAAAGAAATGTGGTTATCGTTTATCTAGGTAAAAAATCTAAATTAAATTATTTAAAAACGTACCTCGTATAATTAGGGTTGGAATATTATCTAACGTTAATATATCTTTAAAAAAACAACAAAAAAACATAACAATTATCAGCAAATCAGTTACTTTTTTGCGATGGAAAATATAACATCAAAATCGTATAAATGCATTGAAAACACATCATAAATCAACCCTATGCATATGGCTAATCAAAATGTTATAGTAAATAAAGAACTATATACCTCGTTAATATTGATTAATAATAAATTTCCGAATATTTTATGAATGAAACAAAAACTCTAATGGAAACACCCGAATGAAAAATATCTTTTACTGAGGTGAGTAAAAATTGAGATGAATAACACTTGAACAATTGCCTTCACACGGGGCGAATAAAAACAATGGAGTGAATAGTATCAAAACTTCATAAAAAGTTTTAACTGATAATAGTGAGGCATATGTGCAATAATTCATCGTGGGATGTTTAGTTTTTCAGTAGGAAACTTTTAAAGCTTCAGGATAAATTTTATTTTATTTCATGGCCAAAAAATATTATGATTTGTAGTCAAGGAAAGTAGTGTGTGAAGAACCTACTAAACTATATAATTTATGTTGCCACTAGGAATATTTTTTAATATTTATTTATTTAAAATATAGGAAGGGTTGGCTCAGAGATATTGCAGTAAATGCGCGGTACGTTTTTTTCTGTTCCGACTAGTCCCGAATAGATAAATAAAAATTTACTGGGCTTGATATGCCATATCTCTCTAAAAATTAAATAAAATATGAGGAGAACAATAACGATTTACCTACGTGCATTTTAATTCACATTTTCATTTTTTTATTTTTATTAATTTGATATCTTATAAGTTTATAGCTTTAAGTTCATCAACTCATTAGAGAAGAAAAGATCTTGATAATTTTCTATTCTAATAGCAACCTTTTATTAACGTTACGACTTCTTTTGTTGCGTATTAACGTTTATGAAATATTGCGCATTCCATAGTTAACTTAAACGTATATATTACTTATATTGCATAAAATATTATTTTTATAACTAGATTACAGAAAATCAACTTTTTCCTATAAAAAAGAAAAAAAAATTATTAGAAATTTCTTGTACTTGAAAAATGTCAGGAAAGAATGCCCTCTGTGATAGTGAAAACTATAAAAGATCCATCACGTGGTTTAGGAGTTCGAGGAAAACAAGAATCACATCATTTCATATGTAAGGTGTTTATAATTGTATAGTAATATTGTGAAAGCAGATAGATATTAGGCCTCCACAAAAATAAAAAGTACAAGTGATCCCTAGTCTGATTGTCAGCGGTTGGAGAGGAAAATCCAATTTTAAGTTTTTTTCTGTTATTGTATTTATGAGTTTCATCAGAAATAAGCTCGATCCAGATGAGATAACTCCTTTATCAAACAAACAATCCTTAAAAATCTGAGGTTTTCTCCTTTTATGGAGTATTCGTACTCATTTTATCCTTTTTGTATGAAATTTTTTATTTATTTCTTTTTTTTTTATTAGCAATATTACAATCTGTCCAATTCAGGACATTTTTAATAGTGATAACATACCACATTCATACTACATTTACACGATATATACAAAACAATAAATTTATATAATAATAATAATAAAATATAAATATATACAAAATAAAATCAATATATATATATATATACAATAGTCACTAATACCTATATAGTATGAAATTAGTAATAAAAAGCTATTCCCAATAAAACTATTCGCCGAATATTCTTCAAAATATTATAATTTAATTTTTGGCATGATGTTGCGTGACATGCTTTCCTATTTTCTTAACTTTCTGAGATATTTTTTCTTCTTTTATCCGGTACCATTTATTTTTCTGTGCATGCACTTTTTCTTATACTAATCATCAATAACAGAAAAAACAACTAGATTTTAACTGTAGAGAATCTGGGTTATATGAGAATATTGGTCATAAGAAGTTTTTATTCCACTCGCTATATATTTATACATATAATTTTTTTTTTTAATTTGTTTATTCAGAGATACATATGCCACCTTCAGGGGTAATATGCATTAAAGTTAAAAGAAATCATTCATCCCAAATGTACAAAGTTAATAAAAATAAAATAAGTAATTACAAGAAGAATGAAATGAAGACTACATAAATAAGAATAAAAAAGTAATAATTTCAATATAAAAAAAATTTAAAAACATTTGATTGATATTTACAACTGTACTTATAATAAATACAACAAGTAAATGGGCTAATCTATAATTATGGGCATGAAAATGTCTTGTGAAGAACCACCTAGTGGTAGCTTTAATTTAGTAGGTCTCGAGGCCATCCTCTCAAAATAAAAATTAAATAAAAAAAAATCCAAAAAAAATATTACAAAAAAACATTAAAAAAAAAAAAAAATATATATATATATATATATATATATATATATATATATAAAGAGAGAATTAATAATTAAATTATATTAATTTGACAGATTCCATAAATCTGAGTTTATTCAATCGCGGAAACCCAAAAGCATCACTGAGTGACCTTTTGCAATTTCTGATGTAACTTGAATGCAGCAAAAAATCCAACAAAGAAGCTGTAGAGGTTCGATGGATGCACTCCGTGTCGTGAAAATTTTTAATGGTTTAACTTCAACAACAGCCGCAGCACATAGTTCTCCATTATTTCCGACCTAGTAATTTCTAATCCTTTTTTTTTTTTTCAAAACTGAGATTCCGCTAATACGTCGGATTCGCGATGGCACCACCTGAGCATAAATCAGAGTGATTCATAGAGCTGCCATAAAGCAATCTGGCCGGGAGCAGTGAACAAGAACTAGCGCGGCCATTATGAAGCGCGGAGGACGAGCAATGGGCATCCATCACTGAGAGCGTTGCTGCCCTCTGGAATATAAATGCGGAATTTTACATTAGAGCCTACTGCACGCCTAGTAGCAAATCATTTAAATTCTTTTCAAACGGCAGCCTAATGACTCTCGAAGTAGCCTGGATATTCTATAATTATGAAGTGGTGCTATTCTCCTTCCCATACTAATTAAAGTAGCGTTATCTATCCAGTCATGATAACAATAATAAATAACTCTAGTCGACGTGGTTCGTGCAGCTTAATTTACATAGTGTAGTTTCCATTGTTTAGTTTCTAACGAAATGGTCCCTCCCCATTTTTTAATGTAAAATAAAAGGCTCAGGCCGCAAAAGCCCAAGCGCATACCGCGCACAATGTAAATATATGTTAGATATAGAACTTTAAAATGCCTACGGGCAAAACAAAGATCTTTGTTATCCTAGATGTATATATTAGATTTAAGGATGTATATACTGTTGTTGTAAACCTATTTAATAAATAAATCTTGGAGGGTGGGAAAAAAAAAAAAAAAAAAAAAAAAAAAAAAAAAAAAAAGTTTAGTTTCTGATGTTATTAAACAAAGCATTTTCCGGATATTTTATGCAAACTCGTCTCATTTTTATGAAAATATATTTCACATTTTGTGTATAAAACACGATCATCTCGAATTATTGAAAACTTTCCTAATTAACACCGATAGTTCCAAGTCTGAAAATTCTACATCCTCATTTTCTGTAATCAGTAATGCAACTTACAAATTTAAATTATATAGATTATGTTCCATTTATACCGCCGTCATCAGCACTCCAATTTTGTATATCAATTACCCATTAATCTATAGCAATATTGTCAGATTATCTAGGATCAATAAAAAATTTAAAAGTCATGTATCCGGAATATCCAATCATCAAAAGAATTCAATCCTATCTTTGGACCCCTGTCAAGTTCATGTGGATCCCGAGCCAAATAGGCATTGTCGGAAATGAGCTAGCGAATCAAGCCGATCTACACGTCCTCACTACATCGGAACTAAGTCGACCCCTAAAAATGAAAGTATGGTATAGATAGCAGGTTATGTGGGAAGAGAGCACTCCTAGCAAACTTAAACAGATCAAGAGAACAGTGAAGCCGTGGTCGCCATCCGGCCGTAGTAGCCGTAGGGAGGAGGTAGCCTTGGCGCGTTTAAGAATTGGCCACACTGCGCTAATTCATTCGAACCTTATAACAAAATAGCAGCCACTAAAATGGATATACTGCAGGTACATCCTTTTGATAAGGCACATCTTTGAGGAATGCCCTCTTCATATATGCATTATCAACAGAATGGGTAAGACACCAAACTTGAACAGTATTTTAAGAGACAACGAAGCGTCAATAGCAATGGTTATCAAATTCTTAGAAGGATACTAGCTCCTTTCTCAACTTTAGCTATTATGTCTGAAGTTTTTTTTTATTCCCATCGTCATTTAAATTTGCAATGTTTTAAGATAACATTATTCGATTTTCGCTTATATAAGTCATTATTATAATGAGTACTTTTCTTATTATTATATTTTTTAATTTAAAATAGAACTCTTCTTCCCCAAAATTATTTAATTTAAGTGAATCTATAGGAGTTGATGACTTCGGAGTGTTACGCCTTTAAGCATAAACAAACAAACAATAAATTAGATGCATCAACTCTAAGGCCTACACTTTACAAGAAGCTATTTGCTTGGAGGGTAGAAGGTAGAAATCGTTTAGAAGATATAGACTATGCTACTTTACAGATCGATAATTAATTTCATTTCTTATCATTACATTTTCATTTCTAACATCTCTGCCCGTGACCCATTTTCTTCAAAATTATATGGATCTCTCGACCATAATTTTTATTTTGACAACACTGACGCCCTAGCCACCGTACCTAATTATAATAAACGAATACCCTCATATATACGTTCATACGAGAAAGATTTGAACCTGTTAACCATAAAACCGACAGAGAAATAATATCTTCCTCATATTCAAATATCTTTCGCCTCCTCAAATAGTAACCTTTTTATTTACTTTATATTTTTTCGTTTAAATAAATACTTTTCTGGTAAACCTCAGATTTTACTTTTTATAATCTTCTGTTAGCAATGTAGAACTAATATTAGACATATTTTATTTTTGTTCTCTAGTGTGCAATTTGAAAAAAAACAAACAGAAAAACTGTTAAGACAAGCTGTAGGAAAAACCGTTAGTTCGTTTTTTTTTTTTTTTTTTTTTTTTTTTTTTTTTTTTTTTTTTTTTAATTAACCCCGTTCATACCACCTAATGTTCTCTTTCGTTTTTTTCTCAGTTAATGCTTGACATAGCTCCCGGAAGGCAGGTTTAACTTTTTTTTTATCTCTCAATTTACTAAAGAAGAAATCCTTAAATATGAAGGAAAAAACATAAAAATACTGATGGAATATATAAAATATAGCAGGATTCTACCACCGATATATATATATATATATATATATATATATATATATATATATATATATATATATTTTTTTTTTTTTTTTTTTTATTATTTTTTTTTTAGGTTGTGGATATATATATTCTCTATTTATATTTTTACATTAAAGATATTTCATTAATTTAACAACGTTTATGACATCATGACTATTTTATAGTATTTCAGTTATTCAACTTCGAAAATGTCTATTATGATGTCTACTATATTTAGGGGCTAGCCTACTCTTTAATGCTGGTGTACATATTTCCTATTTCGACCCTTTAGCTATTTTATTTTCCTAGAGGATGTGGCGTTGTCTAGGACTAGTCTACTGTTCTCCAGTATATATATATATTTTTAATGACCTTTAATGGTAGAGGCGGATAAGCAAATTAAAAATAAAAGATCATTAAGTTATTCATTATTACTAGTATTAAATTAAGTAATAATTCAATTTTATTTTATTTGACTTTAATAAATGCTTCTTAGACTACTAAATAGAAAGTTAAAAAATTCAGTTCAAGCAGGAAGGTAAGTGAAAAATGTGCTATGGGCGCACCAGATTAAACACCAGGTTCAGGTTATAATCAAATAAAGTTAAAAGCAATCAGATTCGAATAATAATAATCAAATATATTCATTTCGCTAACTTATTCAACCCCAAAAATTATTATATTATATAATAATGTTTAAACTTTAGCAAAAAAAAAAAGTGTTTTCTCTTGGTTTTTATAGTCACTTGAGATAGAATTAATATAAAAAAAAACACTATTTCCTGAACTGGAACCTATAATACAAAAAGTTATGGAGCAGTATTTAAGAGTCGGTGGCAGAAATGGAGGCAAGCAGGCCGTATAAATATGTGGATTTATGTCGTTTAATAAGAGGATATAGGGGTTGGGCTGCTTAGTAAAGGTGTGGTATTCACGGGGTCCCTAACCCCCCTTCGATATTACATTCTGTTTAACAATTTAACTACATTCTGTTTAACGCCCTGGATTATCAGCTTAACAAGAATTTTTTAATAAGCCTCCGCCAGAAGGAAAACGGCTAATAGCTCTTTGTCTGGGGGGAAAGGAAGCCATGCTGTATCAACGGCTAGAGATATAACAAAGTTACAAGTTTTAAGGTGCTACTTTTATGCAAGTGATAACAATATTTTAGTTTAATCAATATCACATACCTATAATATTAAAATATAGTTCATATTCAATAATTGAGAAGTTGATTTCCATATGGCTATATAATCCGTTCTAGAACAGTTTGCTGAGACCGCAAACGTTTCGGACTGATTTATTATTTGACCGATGAGTTTTGTTTTTTTTCGCAATAAAATCTAGAATATTATACCTAATGCTTTCATAAAATTATTTTTGCGTTATAGAATGAAATGTATAATAATTAGAACCGAAATCGAATGTGTAATTAGCACCTTTTGAAAGTAAATGAATTTCTGCATTACATTTAAAAGTACTTAAGTGTTCTTTAGATGAAATCAACTGATTGATAAAACTATAAATTATAAGTAATAATTAATCAGCAGTAAACAAATTTTTTTAAAATTAAAAATCATCAATCTTATAGAAATTAATTTGTTTCGGGTTACTCGAAAATATTAACGTCAAAGGTATTCTATAAATGATAAAATTACTTTAGCTAAAGAAGAGGGGAGTCGGAAAAAGGCATTTATAAATAAATAATGGCATTCTAAAGAATACTTAAGACCAAATTAATTCAATCGGAACTGAAAATAAAACTTCTGTTCCAATTTTCCAACTCCGTCCGTGGAATGATTAATACTGTCTTTCCTTTTCAAAGGTTTCTGTTACAATATGTTTTCAATAGAATAAAAATTGTATTTTCAAACATATACAAAAGGCTTGGTTTGGTTTAGGCTCAGATCTGGTCCAAACATTTTATTGTTGATTTATGCTCTCTAGAAAAACAATATAATTAAAATTTCATAAAATGGAACTATTATACTTTTCTTTCTTTGCCGAATATAATAGTATTTGGAACAAAAATATTACTTGATATGGTGCTTGTTTTTTATTTGTTTGACAAAAAAAGTTATTCATTTTTCTAACATTCAACATCTTATTCTGTATCTTATTAGGGCTTTTAGATAAACTTTTTTTTTCTAATATTATTTTCGTCCTATTATCCTTAAAAGTTCAGTTGAAGAGATATTTCAAAATTAGGAGCGCATGGGCACGTCTGTATTACATCTTTAATTCATTTATTGAGAATCTTTATTTTAATTATTACTTGTTGAATTTTAAAATTGTTATAATAAATATGTTTTGATGCAAGTAAGTATGCTTTAGATAAAAATATATGAAACAATTCCTATATTTAAGGATATAAATTTGTAATAATATAATGAGTATATGTCATGAAATGAGTTGAATAGAAAAATAAAATAAAATAGATTCTCAACGATCAATTTTAATAAATCATAATCATATTAGATATATCATAAAATATTTATAAAGATTCATATGATTACAACGAATTGGGGAGCGAATTAAAACCCGTTCAATTAATAAAACCTCTTAAATATTAGGAAAAAAAAGATATATATATATATATATATATATATATATATATATATATATATATTATATATATATATATATAATATATATATATTTATATATATCATTTACGGCTTTTTCTAAAGATTGTAATCGCTTACAAATGATTTTTTTTTTTTAACTTAATGTTTTTATTTACACCTGTAAAGGTCAGAATCAACCAGTGAATGCGATAGGGGCAGGTTTTGATCTTATGGCGTGGAAGGCGTGGTCGATAAAGTAACACCTAGAAGCATTTTTAATTAAAAGAATAATTTTTTTTTGTAGAGAGAATGCATACATTTTAATAACATACCTAAATTCTGTTTTTTAAATTTTATTATGAATGCTTCATCTATTTTTTGTTTTTGTTTTAAATTATGATAAGGGCAAACCTGGCAAATAGCCCTGAGATTTCCAAATAGAGTAAAAACTCCTAAAGTGACGCCAAAAGTAATTAAAACAAAGTTATTAAATAAGTAGTATGGTTAGCGCTTAGAACAATTTATAAATAAATTGTAGGTCACGGATCACAAAAAAGAAATCATCAAGAAATAAGAAAGCATTAATTAATTAAGGATGGTCATTTTTTCTAGGTCACTGGTTAAACAAGAATGTCATAAGGCTAAGACCATGCTCCAGGTTTTCTCTCGATTTTCGGTTACCCACTAAATAGTGACTGGGTGAGAATCAAGATCAACCTAAACTCTATCTTATCTGTCCCTAATAAGTTTCTGAAATAGATATATTAATTTATACTTTAAAATCCTAACTCCAAATTCATGATTCTTATATTGGGTCCGCAAGAAATCTAGCTCCCTCCCCCCCCGCCCCACAAAAAAAAATTAAAAAGAATCCTTGAACAAAAGTTATTTTTAAGCCTTAAGTCTTAAATCACTGACCTTATTTGTCTTCTACATATGTTTCGCTACTAAGGACTCACTCAAATGTCTTGTAAAAGAATGAATCCCTTTGGTTTATTTTTAAATATTCGTAGCCTGCCTTGCTTCCGAGAGTGGAAAAGATAATAACCATACTCGCAGTAAAATATTTATAGAGAGTACAGCGAGACTGTTGGGGCAGTCATCGCCTGAAGGGCCCAGCGAGGAGTTGAATACTAAGTAACAGCGCTGGGACATCTTACCCAAGGGGGCTTCCTACAGCCTCACTGCTTCTCCGCGGCCTCAAATAGTTTTTACCAGTGTTATTTTTTATTTAAATGTTTATTTTTAAAAAGATTCTTTATTTTATTCTTGCGATGATAATGTTTAACTTATATTTTATGATTAACTAGCTGTGACCCGTAATCACGTATTAATGGAAGTGTAACTATACTCAATATAATCATAATAATAATATAATATTGGTAAATCAGATATGCTTTCAAATATTTCCAAGTTCAACCAAAACTTTTTTTTTAATATAATTGCTTTCACTTCCTATCAACTTACTTATGAAATTTATAGTAAGAGAAAGTATTGCGATCGTGAAAATTTTCAAATTGTGCGCGTGTGAGTTTGTGTGTACTAGTGTGTGTATGTGTTAAATCTATCACGAAAACTAAAAAACGGACGAAACTGAAATTTCATATTTAAGACATATGCTCATGTAAATCATTTTTTTTTCACAAAGCTACTTTATTTTATTCTTCCGATAATAATTTTTAATTTCTATTTTATCATTAAACTAGCAGTGATCCGTAATCGCGTATCCATAGAAGAGTCACTCTACTCAATACAACAGTAAAAATAATATAATATTGGTAAATCAGATATTCTTTCAACTATTTATATATTTAACGATGTAGCTGGGGATGTAGCTACATATTAGATGTTTATAAAGTATTAAAAAATAAAATATATTAGTAGGTTCTTTTTAAATAAAACGATCCATTTTACATCAACACTCCTTTATTTCTTTTTTCTCTCTCCCTACGTTTCGGCCTTTACCATTTTCAAGGGTCCTTTAATCATTCCTTTATATTGCATATATAAAAAATATATTTTGTCACATTTTTAAAAATACACATTATTTGCTGAACTATCTTATATAAAGAGTAGATAATTACAAGCTGACAGGGCTAGTTCAGCATATAATGTGTATTTTTAAAAATGTGACAAAATATATTTTTTATATATGCAATATAAAGGAATGATTAAAGTACCCTTGAAAATGGCAATGGCCGAAACATGGGGAGAGAGAAAAAAGAAATAAAGAAGTGTTGAATGGTAAATGGATCGTTTTATTTAAAAAGAACCTATAAATAGATATATAGATTTATTCACTCAAACAGACTGCAATTATAATACAAATTAATAAAATAGATTTGATTACTTGAATAAAATAATATGAATAAATTCTTTATAGTGATTCATTAACTGGAAACTGCTGTATGTATTAATTAAAAATACAGACTTCAATATCAACAATTATAAGTAATATAAAACATTCGATAACCTTGTTTTTTTTGTCGGCGCAAAAGGATGAAGGTTTAATAAGAGATTATATATTTTTTATTAGGTTGTTAGAAGTTTTAAATCACATCAAAACACCACTCAACATAAAGTGAAAACAGTCAATGGAGAAATCACTTTAGTAAAATAACCTATCGAAAAAGGTGTAGGCGGGCGTCACAGGTGACGACAAAAACTTAATTGAAAAACTGAGATTACAAAAATATAGAGTGAAAAGCCGGCAAGTGGAAGCAGCCATTGAGGCGTAAAGTGTAGGCTTGGCTGACAGATTAATTTGTCCCTATCGCCTGGGACAGGGTGACTTAGTTCCGGACTTGTCACCTTCATTTTCTAACCTGGCCCTCTCTCCTCCAGCCGATACAGTATTGTCTACTCAACTGTGAATCTGATCAGGGCTGCCCTATTTAGTCTGCAACCAGGCTGGCTATCTTTCAGCAAAGGTGTTGGAAAGCTGACGTCAAATATAGGTAGGGAAACATGTTGTTCGATGCTTTATTTATTTATATTTCAGCAGTAAAAGAAATATTGCAACGATCTAGTATTTTCAAAAGAAAATTATGTAAAGTAAGAAGTTAATATTGTTTTTGTTTTTTTACTTTTAGTAGTATTGCGATCGTGAAAATGTTCGAATACCAGTCTTCACCGGAAATAGACGTTTCAGGGTCCTATGTGTCTAAATGACCAAGTCCCAAAAAAAAGTCTGAGTATGTGTGTCCGTATGTGGTAATTCTAGCGCAAAAACTAAAAGAGCGAAACAGAAATTTCACATTTAAGACAAATATACGCCCGAGATGTTACAGAATCTTTTTCACTAAAACTGACCGGAAGTGCCACATTATACAATTTTGCTCTTATTTACGATTTTCTAAAAAACGGCTATAGCGATTTTAATTAAACAGGGTATATGGATATAAAATTTAATGGGCTTTAATATGACGTAGGGTTTCATTCTGATTGAAATGGTCTGACAGGACGTAAAAGCCGATATTATAAATTTTCCTCTTCTAAAGTACCATTAATTTAGTAAATTTCGAAAAATTAGGCACATCATCTGGTTGACATTGATAAATAATGGCTGAATATACAAGTTGAGCGAATTCCATAAACAACTAAAGGAGAAAAGTGCATACATATCCTTTAATCAATTTTTTTAAGACAAGAATAGTAATATAGATGTATAATATCCCGTTGCAAAGGTAAAGATTATGGAAAACATATCACCTACTACATAGCATTCTAAAAGTTAATGGAGAGTGATGAAAAGCCGATAAACTAACTGATTACGGTAGATAAAAATATAATAGATTATTTAATAAAACACGTGATTGTATCGAAACATTATTTAATTAATTATTTTCATCTCTAAGTTTATTTTAAAAATTAATTTTACACCGGAGGTATGTGAAAGTCGTGTGTTGCGCGCACCAGATTTTTGAAAAGTAGACTGACGATGTCACAAACGGTGCTCTCAAGAAACTAACTTCCTAATATTATTTAACAGTAGATATGTAGCTTTGCTGAAAATGCACGTTGCCCGTCAACCTTAGGATAAAATAATACTAGGAATAAAATAATATTGAGTTAGCGTCTCGGTAGCGGAGAGGCGTTTGACTCTGACACGAATCCCCCGCCCTCACAAAATGCAAGGTAGAGTTAACAAAAACTTAATTAAGTGAAGAGTGATCATTCCGAGGACCAAGAAAAAAAGAAGTAACATTACCACCAACCAAGAGTTAAAAAAAAAAAAAAGTCTTTCCTACGCAATTAAGGAATGACAGGACAACTATGAATGTGAGTCACAGAAAAAAGTTGAAGATTATTACGAGATTCTGCCACATGTAAGTTTGCCTTCGTGCTTCAGAACCATCAATATAAATATGGAGCGAAATCATACAGTCAAAATAACTAGACAAGGAAAAAATCATGGAAGTAATGAAAACAGATTACAGCGAAACTGTAACTGTCCAGAAGACCCACGCCACATAGTATTTAGATGTTTAAAAGAACTAAATAATAACAATTTGTTAAGTTTTGGATCAAATAATTCTAATTGGGAAAAAACTTAATGCTACTACTTCGTCTAAAAAAAAAAAAAAAAAAAAAAAAAAAAAAAAAAAAAAAAAAAAAAAAAAAAAAAAAAAAAAAAAAAAAAAAAATCTGAGATAAAGAGAAAGTAAAAATCTTAAAAATCATTGTCAGTGTCATTTAAGAATGAATTAATACTAAAACCTTAAAACGTAGGTAGACTGTTCTAAACATTAAAAATATTAAAAAGTAACATTTTCATTTACTTCGTTTCAAGATGAAAATGCGAGAAATCAATAGCCCTGTTAGATATGTTCATAGAAAAATTATGTTTGTGCACGACTTGAGGCTGGGATCCGACAGGCAGTTAGACCATTCCTCCTAAATTGATTACCCTTACACCTTGTACTGACGGAATATTAGTTCTCAAGCAATGAAGAATTGCAGGAAGTCTGCAGAGCGATATCAGAGTAAAGCGATTAGCACAACTTATAGTTTAAATCATTGTTCCTACCTACCTTATTATATTTCAGAAAATATCTATCAATCATGATTTTACTAAGTAATAATAAATACTGTCGATATAAAAGAATAATCATTTATCATGCATTACCTACTATAACTTTGAATATAACTTTTTTTTTCTAAAATCTTTAGCTTTGCAACAACAAATTATGTATCTACATTACTATTAATCCATGTTTATAATAAAAAATAACAAACAAAAAATATTCCCGTTGTTTTTTCTGTCGTTGATCGTACAATTATTTCATATTTTACATTTACCTATTTTAAGTATGCAAATAATCAGAAATGGTTTATTAATTCTTATTGACATAATTAAAGGTATTTTAGAAGAAGAATGTTTTTAATGAAACCTAAAGAAAATAGAGTCCGTTTAACTTTACATCATTAAAGGGAGTATAATCAAAATCATTAGAGCCTTTTTTGAGAAAGTTGTAAAAATATTCAATAGGAATGGTCCAATATGTCAGTTCAAGTTCGTTTTCATTCGTGAAAAAGTTAGTGAAACCTTCCAGGCTATATAGTTGTATAAAATATCAAGTTTGAGTTTCATACTACAATTCATTTTCGTGCCAGACTAATCAGGAACATCGACTATTGTAGGACATGGCAAATTAGACTCATGGATCCCTAAAACGTGTATTTCCGGTGAACAAATTCGAAAATTTTCACTATCGCAATATTTCTCCTTACTATATTTATATATCTATGAATAAAGGATCTCAAGAGTATGATTGTGATTTCAGTAATGTCTAAGTTAAACAATAAAAAACAAATAAATAAACACACCACACACACATCCCTATATATATATATATATATATATATATATATATATATATATATATATATATATATATATATATATATATATATATATCATAAGACACAAGACAAAAAATTTAAGAAAAAAAAAAAGAATAAATCTATAAAAATCGTATGCGTTATTTTTTGCTTGCAGTGAATCATTCAATATTCATTACAACGAAATTAATTTGTTCCCTTCAAAAGGTTCTATTTATATTGAAGTCCTCTACAATCAGGTTATAAATTTCATATTTTCGGTATCCTAACATTTTTTTCATTGTAGATAATAAGATGGGCTTATATTTATAAATCTCATGAATAACTTATAAACGACTTCATAAAACTACAATAAAATTTCAAAACAGCCGTTTTTTTTTTCCTTTGTAATATTAAATCTCAATGCTAAGAAACATCGGATAAAAACGAATAAAGCTATATTAAATTAGCAATGTAGTTTTCTTTTGCCGAGTCAACACCATTTCAGGGTTACATTCCTTGTTAAAATTTATTGTTTGGTTTTTTTTTGGTAAGCCTTTCCGACAATCACTCCTGAAATTGTTATGTTAACAGATCTATTGTTGTTATTATAATAATCTACACACCAGCTGAATGTTGTTGCCTTTTTTATTGAATTTGAACACCCTTCAGTAAACCAAAAATAATTCAAAATTTTACTTTCAACTTTAAAAGTCGTATAACTCAGATTTATACATAAGTGTTTATAAAATATTTTATTTGATATGCGCATGAGGTAAATTAATCCAATTAACCTCTCAGATACCACAAGGATTGAGACTGCAAAGCGATAGCGGTGTTTTTTTAATGTTTGGTCTAACGAATATCGCTTCTTAAATCTTCCTCCTAATTCTTAGGTTGGAAATTTATAAAGTAAGCTACAAGGATGCTCTATATCAAAAACCATCGCTAAAGCGGGCTAGACCCTGTCTTTGACGTTATTTTGCTGAAGTGAAAAGACTTTAAAGGATTAAAAAAACTAGGAATCTAGAAAAATATGATTTTTTTTATATTTGCTACTTGAGCTTTTTAGCGCGGGAATCACTAAAACTATTATAGGAGGCATCAACCAATAAGGTTTACATAAATTAAAATGAAATATGCTGTATTTTTATGCTACATTATATGTTTATTAACTTTTTTTTTAACTTTGAATCTTTTTTCACACCTGTTATTCATAATATAAATAATGCGTGAAATTGCGAACACCTTACAAATGTGTTAACTTGATATCAATATCCTAAGTCAAATAATTACAACGGAAAATAGATAAACAAAATTAAAACAATTATCAGTATCTTAATAATGTCAAAGATTTTCAAAGACAGTTACAAACTTTATAAGCAGCAAAAGAAAAGTGCGTTAGTTGTTTGGGCTAAAAAATAATATATTTTTTTTTATTACTAAAAATTTAACTAACCTACCACATTCACTTTTTATTTAATTTTAATCACTACAACTCAGTAATGAGTCAAGGCCTCCCAAAAAAAACCGACGATTCCCTCTGTTTGTCATCATTGTCCTTCAGTTTCTCACCCTTAAGATGGACCATGCATCCTCCTACACTCCATAGCCCCACATCGGTCTCGGCCATCCAGTCTTCCTCTTGTTATATATTATTTCTTCTAAAGTTTCTTTGAAGTCTCATCATTCTTCGTTCGAGCAACATGGCATGCCCATATGGATCTGACGACAATTACATTATATATTTTTTCTATTTCAAGATGAGTTCTTCGTTGCCAAACGCTATTGTTTAACACAGGCTAAAAGATTCTTTTAAGGACCAGCCTCTCGAATCTTAACAGTATCAGTTCTTGAGCTTGAAACATCGTCTAACATTCAAAACCATAGCTCAGAACAGCCCTTTATAAAGGTTTTGTAAAGGGCCCAAAATAGCGTCTATTTGCAGCCATTAACCTTCTATTAATTTCCAGCAGCATATTACTGTCGAAGTTCAATTAATAGAGCAAATAAATTATATTTTAATAGTCATAAAAAATATCCAAGAAAGTTAAAAAAAGTTGTTTATTAAGAGATTCCAGCAGTCGTTTTAAAGATTCCGTTTTTGTTTTTTTTTTATAATCACGATACCTAATTTTCAACTATTATCCGAAATTAAGAAAAGTCAGAATTTACCAAATAAGCACATACAGTTAAAATGGCTTAGAGCAAAGCATACTACAAAATAAAACTACCAAAAGCTCCTTGAAATTGAATTATGTAAAATTTCAATCAAATTAAAATAAATTTTGAGGAAATAGAAATTGTTAAAAAAAGTTTTTTTTTTTAAATATAGATCATTAGATCATTAAACCTGTTGTTTAAAAAATTCAAGACAAGAAACTACGTTAAAGTTATTTTCTTGAAGTCAAAAATGTTAAAAGAAATAAAAATCTTATGTTAATTTAAAAGACAATTTCAACAAACAATCGAAAAAATATTTTTGCTTCTAGAAAGGAAAGTAATTACAAGTCTAATTGCGTCTGATAAAAGTGGAAATGTAGAATGGGGCCTTGATTTGCCTAGGAAATACACAATGCTATGACCGCCATTGTGTTTCTCAGGAAAGAAAATTAAACGAGAAGATAACAATGTGGCTTTATCTTCTTTAACTGGAACGTTCTAGATTGCAACCGACTTCTTCAGTGTCTGCCACTGATCTTTTATATTCCAAACCGATTTTAGATGAATTTTTCTATTGTATCATGAAGTTAGATTTCATTTAATTTTTTAACTATTCCGTGTTTATTGTCAGTTACTTTTTTATGAATTTAAAAGTAAGGGTGAACTTGAAGAGATTCGAATTTATTTGGTTCTGTCCTTAAGATGCTTTCGAGATGGTCTAACAAGTATTTTGATAAACAAGAAATTGTGCGTTTTAAGAATAAGTCGCGGCAAAGAAAAGATCAAAAACCAAAGTCGTTCGAAACTGAACTAAGTATTAACATAAAAAAAATAGATAAACAGAAACATCTATGAAATGTATCTGGATAGAATAAAAGGATAAATCTTTTGATCATTCCTTTTATATCCGCTTTACAGCGCTCTGGAATTATCTACCTGTCCACATTCGCCATGCTTCTTTCCTACACTTTTTCAAATCCCACGTTTTCAACATCTCATGTGAATATGCAACAAAGTTAACCTAATTTCAATGTAAATTATAATGATCTATTTTGCCCTCATCCTCTCATTTTTTATTCTTAAGGGGCCTAGTCATAAAGTTTTTATTATTATTTTTAAATTGTGGTTAGAAAAAAAGAAAGAAAAAGGAAATAAACTAAAATGGCAGAAGACATATTCGCTTTGATGGGAGAACAGAGTTATATAGTTCTTTCAAAAGATTATGAATTATAAAATTCATTGCATTATTCTTCTTTAAAATACCTTTGGTAAATAGAAGGTCGTTATGTATGTATACATCTTTTTTTGTATTGTACATATTGTATTGTTTTGTATAATAAATTAGGGGGTGAGAACCAAAAATGAAACAGATATTTAAAATATGATTTTTCCTAAATTTTAAGCTAGTCCACCAAAAATTGCTTACAATAGCAGTTACTTAGTTACTTTTTTTCTATAGATTATACAAATTTTCTCGATGCATAATTAACTAAGTTCTTGTTCATGTTCAAAGAGGTTTTATCCTTATTTAGACAGTCTGAAATAGTTCAAGTGACTTATTTTCAAAATTGTTCTTTTCAAATCATAATATCTTTACTTTCTTTAGAGTACTTTTAATTTTGCTGATTAATAATAATGAAATCTTTTCGAATTATTATTAGAAATGAGAAAAGGATAGATGTAAAATATGAAATGAATTTGATGACCAACTAAAATGGGTAAAAAAAAAATGACTACTTTTAAAACATATTTCTGGTCAAGAGTTGTAATGTGTTAAACATGCGGATGATATATTGTAAAAATGCAATAAATTAAGTCGTAGAATTTTATGGACAGTAATAAAAATCCATAAACCTTAATTATTTTAGTAACTAATAACCTCTCCTATTAGTTTTGTTCATCAGGAACTGAATAGTATTTAGATGGATATCATCATACTCATTTAAATTGTATATTGTAGTTCTGTTTACAATAATATGAACTTACAAAATTTATTTCATATAAAAAAAAAGAAGAAAGTAAATGTTCCGATATTTTTGTTTGGTTAAAGGGAGAAAATTATCAAAAATATTACAACATATTTATCTATTGATAAAGTACGTTTTAGTGAATCGAAAACGAAAACAAACCCATCATGAAAGCTAGTGATTTAATTAATTAATCAAATTTTAGTTTGTTCGGCTTTTCCAGGAACTCTTAATTGAAAATGACATAAAGGAACAATTATATAGAAATGTTTACCGAGGGTTCTGCGGTTGATGGCCGAAGCTGTTTTAGATTCAAGTAATAAAAAAGGTAAATATGAATATTTGAAATATTTAGGGAACGTTTTTAACTTTCTAAGGAATTGAGACAATTTTCATAAAACTTCTAAATTAATTTTATTTACTTTCAGTCTTCAAGTTTTCTGAAGTAGAGTTAATTTCAATAAATCCTATGGCAGATAAAAAAAAGTTATTATTTCGGTATTAGCAAGATTACTTTGCATCAATCGTTTTTTTTTTTCAAGTATTACACAATTACCATATTTTACAATTTGTCTTAAGGTTCTATTATTAATACAATATTAAAAAATGTTTGTTATTCCAGTATTTTATTTATGAATGAGCTTCACTGAATTAAAGAAAAAAATTATACATTGATGGCATACTCCATCAAAATGGACTAAGTTTATCGTAAATTTATTTAAAATTTATCTTAAATTAATATTTCCAAATATAAAAAACCAAAATATAGTTTATTATTATTTGATAGAGAATATTAAGCTGCTTTCGTATTTATTTGATTTCACTGTACTTTTTTTGTTTCGATTTTTGAGCAGTGTGTATCAAAACTTTTTTTTTTATTTTGTTATGATTTAATCATTAATGAAAATAAATGTTGACCTCTCTAAAATTCAAGGTTTTAACTTTTCGAAAATCGAGAAATCAGAAAGGAATAAACATCCGTTGGTCATCTGCGTTTTTTATGTTTTTTTTTTTGTTTTTTTTTGTTTTAGATTTGTCATCAGGGTTAATTTCAGGAATTTGACATTACTACATGTCATTGGTTAAAATGTCTATATTTAAAGATATTATAATTCCATACCTCATTTATAATGACGGTAAAAAAATATAATTGTTTTTTAAAATATATTTTATTGATTTAATACAACTATTCAAAGGACTTCAAAGGAAGAATCGCAGGGAGAACAAGATGGGACTGCATCCGCCATGAAAGGATTAGAGAGGAGTTGGGAGTTTCCCCAATGAAGGATGTCCTGGAAACTCGGCAGCTTAAGTGGTTTGGACATGTTGTCCGGATGGAGGGACACTGAGATCCATTGAAAACCATGGACTATATGCCCAAAGGTAAAAGACCCCGTGGCCGACCAAGAATGTCGTACCTGGAGTATGTCGACCGTTTATGCAAGAAACAAAATAAAAATATTCGCCAAGCCAGAAATCTAGCATACAACAGGGAACATTGGCAATCCTGGCTAAACCCTACATGAAAGGCACTACAGGGTGATGCAAAAGTAGAAGAAGAATACAATTTTTAAAAATGCTCAATTATGATTATGGGCTTGATAAAGACTTGACACAGGGATATGTGGAAATGAGAGGTTGCGGACAAGGGGATTTATGTGTGTAGGGAGTTTGAAATAAAATGCGGTATATCTATTTAGAGATGGAGACAAATAGGATTTTAAGACCATTACGGATGGTTTTATTTGGGACGAAATAAGGAACATTCAGGATTTCGGATTGTAAGGACTGGATGTAGGAGACATTAGATGGTTTTGTGAAACCCTTAAGTTTGATTAAATTTGGCCAGATGGGCATCATAATAGTACCATAAATGAGTTTTTTTTAAATAAAAGGATGGAAGTTTTGAATGTTTGTGAAGTAAGTGTTGTAGTAATCAGTATCTATGAGCAGTTTCTTGTCGTTTAAGTCTTGTATGAGGATTTTAAGTAAGACATTTGACAAGATTGAGTCATAGGTATCATTTGTTACACTGGAATGAGTGGGGTAATATTAAATGATACAGTGGTGTAGGATCTTATCGGTTTGCAACGAAGGGTAAACGTAATTTGGTGGGATTGGTTAGGATTAATATTAATCTTCTAGTTCTGAGACCATTCTTAAATGGCTGTGATGTGGGACTGAAGAGTTTAGGATACAGCAGTTGTTTTATTAAGGACAGATAACACACATATGCCAGCGTAAGTCGTGAGGACAGGACTACTGTAAATGAACTCCGAAAGTTTAAATCAACCTAATGACAAAATATGAGGTTTTTATAATAAATTAGAAGAATGGAGTAAATATGTTCTATCATTCAGTTTAAGATAAATAGCATATATATATATATATATATATATGAAATAGAATATAAATATTCAAACGAAATTATGAATGAACATAAAATCGTCCTGAAATTATCGTGAATGACACCATTATTCAAGAGGAAAACAAAATCATTATGTATAAACTTTTCATCCTGAGAATAAAGAATTTAGTTAAAGCTATAAAGGTTATAGCCACCTGATCCTCAAAAAGGACTATTTAATTTTCCGCTAAAGACAAAAGCAGACCCGGGTAACAAAGGAAAGTTAATACCAACTCAGTTGCAGCTGCCGATGCACAAAAACCAATTATCCCTTTTGAATGGATTAATAACAAACTGACCTCTAGGAGTTTGTACTCCATTAAGCCCCTTCCTAAACCTAACAACGCTAATCTTCTTGAGAGAAGGGCTCTTAAAATCCAGTGTCATTTCATTAACAATTACTTATTTTATCAAATTAATTTTTTAAGCTTAATTGGTATTAGCTACCTCTACAAAGAGATAGTTTGTTGGTATTAACTATAATTATTAGTATAAACTATCTCTTTAAAGTGGTAGCTCAACAATGAAACCATTTATATTTTACTTACAATTAGAAATATATATATAATTTTTTTTTTTTTTTTAAAACAATGGTCTTATGATATGTAATAATATATTCACCTTCCAAACTGATGAACCGTTTTAAAAAGTTCAACTCTCATATTTTGTTTATCGGTTATTTTTACAAATTCCTGGAAATAAATAAAAAACCTTTCCAAAAAAGAGCCTTTCATTTGAAAAAAAATCAAAGCATTTGAGGTCCTCTCGGTGATTTGTATAATTTGTTTTTCTCGATACCGCATTTCTAAATAAAATTTAGTAATTTATGTTACTCAAAGAGCTAGTAAAAATCCCATTATTTTATCAACTATATACGATAATGTTTTGCGTAAAGAATGGGTTTTTTTTCCGCCTATAGTCTGAAGTAATCAAAAAATGAGCGGAGAGAAATAATCGATTTATATAAGACCTTTAGCCCGAAATCCTAATAAAAATACAAACAAATAGTTATAAATATAAATAATAGTTATAATAAAAATAGATATAAAAAAATAATAAAAAAAACCGAGGGGACCTCAAATTACCCTAGTTATTTGTATTATATATTTTTTTTTATCTCGATACCGCATTTCTAAATAAAATTCAATAATTCATGTAATTCAAAGAGCTAGTGAAAATCCCATCATTTTATCAACCATGAACGATAACGTTTTGAGTGAAGAATAAGTTTTCGCCGAAAATAGTCTGAAGTGATAAAAACATGAGCGGGGAGAAATAACTGTAGACCATAATCCTAATAAAAATAGAAACTAATAGATACAAATTCCGTAATACTGTATTATTTTATATATTTAATTTTTTGGTGTTATAGGTTATTATTGATATTTTATATTTAACAATTGGTCTTTTCACAAATTCAATGAAACGGATAGTGTACATGTACTAATGAAGCAGAGGAATCCAAATGTTAAATACCGATTTCAAAATTTTTTTTAGGTAAAACTTGACATTACACCATTGATGTGTAGACGCTGCAAAAGATTGGTTCGGACCCTTGCTAGTCCCGCTAAGAACAAGTGTATTACTTTTATCTTAATATTTTTTCCTATTTAGAAGAGTCATATTAAAAAATAATTTAAATAAGTAGAACTTACGTTCCTTCAAATATATTTTAATATGAATAATTATACTTTTATATTATCATACGTTTTTAGGCTTTGCGTCATCTTCACGTATCTCCTTGAAATATAAACATATTAATATATTGAAATAATTATTTTTATATAAAATAAATTTAACAAAAAAAATAAATTGTCTGCCTAATGCTGACCTTTTTCACCTAGCAACACAAAGTACATATCAACACCAGCTCCCAATGAACGAGAAGCTTATCTTGGGATCATTGAATAAAACAACAAATTCACCAATCTGTATTATATCTCTAAACAATATTGTTCAAAGGCTCAGGAGATCGGATGAAGCAAGCAGACCTATTCCATCTTCAATCGAAGACCGGCTAAGTGAAGAATGTTTCCAGAAAAAAACCTACCGAGATCCTGATCGTTGTGTGGTGGTACTTTCTTCTTGTTCTACCAAACCTGAACTAAGCACCTATGAAACCAAAACCAACACCTATTGCTCGAAGTCATCATTGTTTCTTGCACCAATAACACTTTTAACTGTACATATGCCCTTCACACGTCTTTTAACTTATATGCAAACGTTGCTACGCATTATTAAGAGATATGAAATTCGTCTTCTCATCGATTCTAAAATGATCTGGTCTGGTCATCATCAACACCTTCTACCTTCAAAACCACCAAGACTCTATGTTCGAACTATGAATTTTCGTCAGACACGTATCCGATTTTTTTTTAGATCCAGGGGGTCAATCATTCCTTATGGTGGACGGGACCGTGTGGATATCCTACCGCATCACCATTGGCAAGTCAGTAACCCTACATGAGAGAATTCCTCAAGTTATGAACAATCTCAAAACAAGAAACCACGATCTGCAACCATTAAACTTTAAGTCACCATCTAGTGAGTTCGGAATTTTGGTGGGCGGGATGTTAACGCCACTTATACCAGTATATTTATTTATTCTAAATTCCTCACAAACTTTGAACAAATAATTTATCAAGTATTCATTGATTAGGCTAATAAGAGAAAAAACATGTGTTTTTTTATAACAGTTGGAGCGGTGTGGATCAAAAAGTGTTTATTACCTAATATTATCTTACCATTTTTACCTTTGTACCTTTACCTTTTATCTTGTACCACATATACCTTATTATACCAATTGCTCATTTATTAGTTTTATGTTGTTTATGACTCCAATTTATCTGTTCTGCAAAACATAAATTAATATCAAGAAACAAGTCCTGTGAATCAGCTTAGCTACCAGGCACAGCGTAAGGAAATCCTTAGGACGACCCGCTGGCCCAACAATCACTATTTTATTTACATCACTAAACATATTTCCCATTTCTCTTTAGTCTTACATTATCATTATATTGTCCGGATAGTAGTTATATAATAAGTTTAGCTTTCAAGGATATACCTGAAGATGAGCCAAGGTCTCGAAACGTTGTTATATCATAAAATAGTATTATTATTGATAATACAATATTTTGAAAGAAGAGAAGTACCATTTATTAAAATGGCTTTGTATTATTTGTCTATTGTATCATGGTGGTTTAATTATAACAAAGGTTGGCCAAATCTTAAATGTGTTTTTTTTTTTTATTTTCAACAAATCAATTTTTAAGAATAAAAAATTTCTGGAATGAAATAATCATTATGTTAGTACTAAACTACAAGATAAGTAGTGATAACAGCAGTAGACATTAAGGACATTAGGTCATACTATTATTATTTTGCCTCCGACAAAGAATGGTACAAATTATCGATGTATTGTACTTAGATTTAACAAAGAAAAATAAACCTTAAAAACAAGAGGAAATGAAAAATACAAAACATTATTGACATGAAACATGGTCCTGAATTGCTGGAGTGTATGTGGCTGAAATGGGCATTAGTCCATCGGCAAACCGTTAGTATCTCTAAAGGCTCTGTAAACATAAACATTAACAACCCGATGTCCAAGTGCATAGGATATCAAAGGGGAGCTATGATCAAAATTGCACCAACTAGGCCCAGCAGTTCAATAAAATATCCACTAGACCGGTCTAGAGGCAGCCAATATCCAAGAGAAATTATCGAGTACAACAAATCCACACTTTGCATCTACATCTTGCAGTATTGTAGAATAGAAAAAAAAATATTCTGGGACTATGGTTCCCTAAGAATAACAGTTATGTAAAATTAAAATATATAAGATGTCTGGCCAATAGTAAAAAACAACATGATTAATTATTATTTACAATGGTAAAATAAGGAGAAATACTATACATAAAAAATTGCAATGAAATTAAGAAAAATATATATCTTCTAAATTTTGTTTTTGAAAAAATAGAATGTCATTTTAACAATATGAAATTAAAAGCAAATTAACATTTGTGCAGTAAACAGTATTCGTCTTTTATTCAATGTAGATTTCTAGATAGAATTGATATATCGCATTTGCTGTTTGTCTATTTGAGATGACAGAAGGTATAGGAAAAGTTGGGATTTAAATTAGGATAAAGAGGCAGCATAGCGGATATGGGTTGGTAGAGAATTCCAGAGGGTAGTAGAGCGGATAATATAGGAATGGTCAAAAGTTTTGGTTCGGTGGGTAAGAGCGTAAAGGACAGATCTTCGCGATCTGGATTCAAGTGAGTGTACTGAGGATTTAAATTAAAGGAGACTGTAGATGTAGGAAGGATGCTGGGAGTTAATAGTTTGGTAAAGGTATATTGGAAAAGGAAATATTGTCTGCGGGGGAGGGAAGGAGTCACTTTAATTCACCGTATAAGTGGGTAACATGCGACCTCCTTGAAGTGCCGAAGACAAATCTTAAGAAAATGTTGATAATGCGCTTTATTCTGTCTTCAAGCACATCCGGGAGGCCGCCATTGACCACACAACAATAGTAAAGGAGGGAGGAGAAATTGAGGAAACGGAAGAGCTTACGAGTAGATAGGGGAAGAAGATGACGGGAGCGATAAAAAATTTAAGAGTAATTACTGTTGTTAACAGAAATAAAATGTATTTGTATTTGTTTAGAAGTGGGTATGTTTAAACCAATGTATTAAGGACCATAGTCATAAGTATAAAGAGCATTATTATTTGACTCGGACTTAAACGATATATCATATAAATATATAAACTTTGAGACTCGCTCAGAAAAAAAAATACTTTGTTTGACAAGTTTTCCCGCTGAGCCTTCAATGTCACTTTTCGGAAAGAGCTGCCAGTTAACAAGGCAATAAACTTCAATGGCCTGTCGGGCTTTGTTCTTCTTCACGCATCGCTTACTTGATCCAGCCAGGCATCCTTCGACCGTATATATCTATTGAATAGTCGAGGTATCTTGACAGGGTTTCCGAAAGAAGTTCTAGACTTGAGAGGAAATCGCTGTTTCCAAAATAGGCCTCCAGGACGGAACTGTTGAGGAAGTGAGTTCGCTATCAATAGAACATTTTTTGTATGAAAAAAAACCGTCCTTGAGTACCTATTTTTCTGGGGATACATCGTATTAGAAAATGCCAAATGTTTTTATACCATAAAATTTACAGCGTTAAGTTAAAAAATTGATAAAGAGAATCGTAAAAGATTGTCTTTGTGTTCACAACCTATAATTTGGCTGTTTTACGATTTTTAAGTTAAATAAATAACCGTTTTTTTTTTACTATGGTAGGATCCATCAATAGAAATTATTCATAAATTATAATATAGAATAGAGCAATAGTCTACAGTTCTTCGAGTCCCTTGTTCGAACCCGGCTAATACAGAAATTTTTATTCTACTATTTCAGCCGTAGAGCGAGGCCGGAATATGGAAACCATTCTAGGGCACACCCAGCACCAATAAAGTAGGTCCCTTAAAATTGGGGAAGAATCTGACGGCTGAGCTTGATCAAAGCCAAATCACCTCCTTAAACCGCCGTTAGCCGTGAATTTTATTCTGTGCTGAACCCAATAGCCTAAATGGGTTTTGAAAAGAATAGATTTTTTTTTTTTGTCTATAAAACAAATAAATCGTCTTCTTTATCAATTTTATTTAAAGCTTTATTATTACACATTTATTTTGTTTTATTGATAATTTTAGTTGGTTACATATATACCTGAGTGCAGATTAGAAAAAAAAGCAATCCTTATAGTTTAATTTTATAGATGTCGATAATGATCCAAAATTGAAACATTACAGAATTTTTTTTCAGAAATTAACATTGCGGTCTAGGAATACGGGCCATAATTAGGTTACAACAGAATACGTGGACTAGTTAGAAGAAAATAATTAAACTAAAGAAAAATAAAAACAATACCAAAATGTCGATGACAGGGAATTACTCTGAGTATAGCTGAGAGATACTGAGCACAACTGATTATAGCTGAGTATTTGAATAAAAATCTATGAGAAAGACAAAAAAACTTTATATTGAAATTTGAAATATCCTAAAAATAGTTCTTCTTAAATTATTACAACTTTGGTTCTATTATGGACACTAATGTGCTCATAAATATTCCTTCTTTAATCATATTAATTTTACTTGATTTAGATATAATTTATTTAATTAATATGGTTATTTTGTGATTTATTATTTAATTATTTATCCCTGTAAATAAACCTAATCGCCACTATTTCTGTAGCCACCAAACAAGACAAACTTTAATATTTCACAGTGGAATTCAAACTAACCTCTACAAGTTGCAGAAATCTCAGGAGGCGATTAAAAAATTCAGGCTAATAATTGATAAGAAATGGCAGCTAATTATAGCTAATAAAGAACAAAACGACATTACTCATTATGTATCGATGTGAATTGTTAAATTTGCAAACTCGAATAGCCTGTGTCTGATGATTAAACAAGCCTTTAGTTAATTATCAAATCAAATGCTTTGAAATGTATTTTTCAATTTTTGCATTATTGATCAGCCGTGATGAAGTTTATCTTGCAACAGCCTTGTTGTTACTTCACAAATCCCTTCAGTATAATTCAGAAGCAGAGGCCCATTCTCGGGGCGGATTGGTGTCATTTGTAGAGAATACTACAACACCTGACTTCTCTCAGGAAGATTGCTTCTCTCGGCTCGGGAATGTTTTATGAAGGCGAGATGTAGCCAAGTTAGGAGTATTCTTCTGGATAAGACTTCGTAAAACAGGAAGTAACACTAATTTACCTGCTTAAAATGATAATTTATGTGCATATTCAAAGAGAAGCGGAGAATATATGAAAGGATTTGTTGTTTTAGTTAACATGAAATATATAAATAAGCCTAACTATGACACGAATAAAATAATCCATAAAAAAGGTCACCGGCGGTTTAGAGGCTAGCTTACAGCCTTGTGTGATTAAAGTCTCGGTTCAAACCTGGCAGATGAGCCTATGATTTATTTCCGTCCTTTAGAGGGACGTTGAAAGGTGGTTTTTAGCCGGGACCATGTCAAGTATCGTTAAAGTTCCTTATCATAATTAAACATAGATAAATAGAATAAAGAACTCCCATTGCAACATCGTCAATATTAGCCACAACAGCATAAAGTTATAGGAATGAACATACAACATATGATCAATAATGAACTTAATGTTTCATACGTTGCTGATTTGGTCCGAATCATGTAATAATCTTCATGTAATCATGTATAAGAACACCGTTCCCACTCTAACCCATTAGTTTTAATCCTTGCTTGCTCTTCAATTCCTGACAATCCTCTCTATTCCTGCAAAGAAGATGTTCACGAGACCTTCTGGATTATAATGCTAATTATAATGCTACCATTGGAGTATTTGTTTGTTTCATTTCATTTCGTACTTACAGCATACAGTCGTGGTCAGAAATTACGTCACCTATACCTATGCTTTAATTTTTTATTGTAATTAATTTTATCACATCAAATTGTCTACTTTTTTTTCTATTTATACCGTACGATTAATAAAAAAAGAAAAATAATAAAACCAGAGAGTGAGAAAAAAAATGAAATTAAATAAGGAAATAATGATAACGTTTATTTTGGGGTTAACAGTAGCATGGTAGTTAGTATAACAGCCTCCTATGCCCAAGGTACTAGGTTCAAACCCGCAGGTAGCCATAGGATTTTTGAGTAATAGTTATGGGAGTAAAAAATTAGTTATGCCTTCCTTTGGAGTGGACGTTAAAAGTTGGTCCCGAGTCTGTGCGATTTCAGGTACTCGTCAAAGATCCCTTTACTAATTAAACCTTGATAGGCAAAATTTATGACTCCCACATTAGCATCGTCCGATTAGCCAAAGCAGCATAAATGGACGTTAAATGAATAAACAACAACCAACAAACAATAAAACGTTTATTATTTCTTGGTGAGTATTTGTAACTACTATTAGAATACAATTGTGAATTACAACAAATTTTAAGCATTTTGCTGTCACATACAATTGACATTTTGAAAATACATAAAGAAGTAGAACCATTTTCTGGAAAAAAGCAATGAAGCAAATCAATAGTGGTCATAGTTTTAAAAATTAATATTATAATTCATTTTACAAGAGAACTTAAACTTCTATATTTTTCGTTGAATTTTTGTGCTTTTCTTTATTTTCCAATATATAATATAATTTTATTGTCCAATCTGCATTTTTGTTTTTTTAAATGCAGTTATATTTGATTTTTGAAAAAAAAAAATGAGTGATGTAATTTCTATGATCAAAATTGTATTGATTGAATACATTTCAATTATGTATTCAATTTCAATGTATTCAACATTCATTGACAGGTGTGAATAACAAATGTGAAGATAAACAAAAAATAAATATTAAAAAAATTTCATTTTTAAAAAATAAGGTTACCGAATTCATTTTTATACGTTAAAATTTGGCGAACTTAAGGCGAATTGCAACCCTAATACAAAAGTTAATTAATTAAGCTTAAAGCTTCAGGATCGATACTTGAATTAACAGCATTTATAAGTTTAAAAAAGCTACCTCTTTTTCTTTGAATAATGCTTCGAAGCCACACCCTTTGTTCAGCGCATTCTGAAATAACTTCATTGGGATAGCTAAAAGATTTCCTTAAAACATGTAAATGCTTTTACCAAAATAGCAAGGGTATTTTTATCGGCGAGCCTTTCAACGGTGGATAGAAACTGTGAACTAAGACTGGAATATAAGTAAGTGAAGATTATGAAATTAAACAGTGACTCCTAATTTAAAAATATAAGGTAATTCTAACTAGTTTAAATTTAAAAATTAAGAATCAAATTTCACTGAAACCTGAAATAAGATAACCTTTAGAAAAGTATTTTAGATTTTTTAAGACGATGTTTTAATACAGTTGTTGTTCCAAAAAAGTTTGCGGCAAATGTATATTCCATTGACTGTAAGAATATTTGGGTTCAAAATTTATTTTATATATTTTTAAAGGTTAAGGATTGTTAAAAAGAAGCACATAAAACATAATGTATTATTATCGAATAAATATTTAAAAAACAAAAAAAACAACATCTAAAATCAATTCGAAATCGTACAGACCTCGCCGCTCAACATTTTTGATTTTAACGATTTTTTAACCATTCATTCTCTTTACCTTTTTTATGAATAAAAAACCGTGGGTAAAATTTCTTTCTGGCAAATAATGGTAGTAATGCAGCCGTTTTGAGTCAGCTTCGTTACTAAAAACATGTTTTAGGAAAATCTCACTAATTCTGGTAATTTTGCAGATATCGATTCATAACAAAAACTAACATAATAATACAAGATACATTCCAAGGTTTTCCTGTTATCCCGGTATTTATGTAAAAGTGTCCAAATTAATTCTGTTCCGAGATGATGGGGATCAACTCTGTCTAGAAACCATCACAAATCGAATTAACATAAATAATAAACTACTATTTTAGAATCGTCTGAAGTCTACTTTCTTCAAGAATTGCAAATAGAATAAAAGTCTACTCAACTATGGCTTCAAGTAAGAAACTACATGTCCACATTGTCAAGAGAGGAGAAGCAAACTTTGAGTTAACTGCTCCGTTTGTGGACAATATTATATGGTACGGTTTTCCAGATCTTAATATTATAATATTCGTTTTTAGACCTACAATAATTATTTTATATATATATATATATATATATATTTATATGATAGGTCTGATCTTAAGGCTGCTGTTGAAGTACATATGCAGTTAATTAAATGAAAACAATTCCGAAAATATTGATATAATTTATGTGGGGAGCTGCTTTGAGTTTTCTGTTCACGGAGGGCTGGGTTTGAACCGCAGCTGGAGTAAAATTGTTTATTTTTTATTTTAGCTGAGGAGTGACCCTGGAGTATAGAAACCCTCTAGGGGCATACCCAGCCTCTAAAAAGTGGATACCTGGATACCCAAAATTTGGGGAAGAGGGGAGAGATGGAGAAACCTGGCGGCTAAGCGTAATCAAGGCCGAACCTCTATATGTACTGAACCCAAAACCCTAAATGAGTTGGGGTCATTCCATGCGAATTCATCCAGAAACTTTAGGATCTCACATTATCTTGAAATTTGGCAAGATATATCATTTCATGTAGTTAAGATGTTATACAAAATTTTAGTATTCTTTCTTAACTAGTTTTCAATTTAGAGCCATCCAAACTTGGGCGTTTTCATAACCTCGGCGCTCACAAAGAAGCTGGCTTACTCAAAGAAATAAAATTTTAAAATCGTTATTTTTCAATCAAACAGCATGGAAAATTCATATTATATGATGCTAACTAGGGTTATTTCTGGAATAAATAAATAATTAATCCATGACGCCCCAATAATAATAAAAAAAAATCTTGTATAAAAATATAAAATGTGTTAAGCGAAACAGTAAAGTTTATTTTTTTAGATAAAGTGAATAGCATTTCCGTTCTTTGCAAAATTATAAAAGCAATAAGATTATACCAATGTATTTTGAAGTCAATTCTTAAGTCTCAATTAAAAAATCAACATAAAATTATCTTTTATTAAAGCAGATTAAATCTTTTAAAACGGATTGCCCAACAAAAATCTTATAGCGGATTCCCCAGCAAAATTATTATTCTTATTTCTCAATTCCGAAAAAGTTGAATATCTTTACAAGCTACTCAACTCTAGTTAATATTCTTACCCTAAATTTTCATAGTCGAGAATGTACCATATTCGGAATGGCCTTAATACTCTTGAGCCGGAATAGGATCATCGAAACAGAGACCATTTCTAGAAACTTGCAGAGAGTATACTGTGGGGGCACTCAGGGAAACAATGAACGCAATAATAGCTTCTAGCAATAATAGCCCCATCTTGACTTTCTTAAGGGAACGCCTTCACTCCTCGCCAAAACAAAGAAAGGTATCGGACAATGTTTTCATCTCAATATTTCATCTGCGAAATTTATATTTCGTTATACTTAATATTTTAAAAAAATAAATTTATTCATTTTGGCTTATTATTTTCAATAATGAACCATTGTAATCGACCAAAAAAACTACTCTACCCCCCTAAAAATCTGAGGGCTTACGTTTCAAGATGCGTAGGACCTGTGTAACGAATACAAACAATCGTTTCTTTCGCCGTCCGTGGCATTTCTACGAAACTACTTGACCATTCTTTTTTTTAATTCGTCACAAAAATATAAGGGCTTGGCAATGACGATCCCAACACCTACTTGCTATCGGCTGGTTATTTTTAAAATGGCGGCCGATTAAAAGTGATTTGATTAAAAAACTTAATTATTTTTGAAGAATGAGAAAAAAATTATTAGTTTTTTAACCAAAAAAAAAACGCGAATAATTTAAAAGAAAAGAAAAAATATAAATTTTACCCACAAATACGCATATAACTCAGTTATTTTTCAAGGTATAGAAAAATATGTATAGTGTTTTAGAATTAGTAAAGCGCGATAAACAAATTGAAATCATTGATAGTTGATAAACAAAAAAGGAAAAAAAAATTAAATCTTGCCTATATGTATGTACGCCTGTAACTCAGTTTCTCAAAATTAATAAATATTCTATTTCATAGATAACTAAATTTTCTACAAAATGAAAAGAAAATCACTGAAATTAGTTCATAACTAGCATAAATATAGCGTATTAAAATTAGCAGTGGTGATATGCTACTGTCCTTTGAATTATTTATTCCTTTTCATATTACCTATCAACAGCTATATTCAGGAGTGCTGCCATTAAGTAGTTCTTCTTCAAGTATGTTTCACACCATTTATCTTTTGTCACATTTACTTGTTGTACCTTGAAGTACGGTTGTAAATTTCAATGAATTATGTTAAAATAAAAAACAGCTATATAAACAGTTACACCCTAATATTGTTATTGTTATATAATATAATATTGTTATTGTTATGCAAATAATAAACCATTGTGTAATAATTTGTAGCGTTTTAAAAATAGTATAAATAGTTTGCGGTAGTCCGTCCACATGGGAACAAGTCTCTATGAAATGGACATCCCAATTGAGAGAAATCCTGGTGGTGAATTCGACTGGTCTGAGAGGTAAGGCCTTAATAAACATCTTTGGAGCAATGTGTACAAACAGTGGCAATGTGAAACTAATGAAATTATATGGTCAACTTGATATCCTTAGTGACATTAAAAACAACAGACTCAGATGGTTGGATCATTTTAAAAGCACGGGTCTTAACAGACTTCTAAAAACGATGCTGAGTGGTACACATGGAGAAAAAACATACAAAGATGTACCCACAGGAGACGATGATTGGACGTTCTAGAAGACTACATGAGGATGCTGGGGATCGAGAATTGAGACGTTGATTTCCAAAAGGTACTAAAAGACATTTTTTACAAAATTGATTTTTTTACGCATTTGTATTCTCATCATTTAGTTTTATCAAAATATTCTATTTGATTTTATCTAATGTACACCTAAGTCCTTTATAAACGCAATTTTGAAAATATAATTATTTTCTAAAGGAACTAATTACACATTTAATTTTGTTCTAAATTATACCAAAACATCTCATTTCATAACTTTAATATGATGTTATTAATATACTAAAAAAACAATTCTGGAATTTAATGTGAAAAGACCAAATTAGCTAATTTAATAATATAATAATTAATGATTTTCGCGTCTCCTGTAAAATTTCCTAGAATGTATATAGTATCTTTTGGAAATCAACATCTCAATTGGAGGAACCTAGCAGTGGACAGTGAGTAGATGAGAAGTAATAGAGGTCCTAGTACGGTACAAGGACTGTAATGCCTATCGAAGAGGAAAAAGAAAGTAATGCATTTATTCGTTAATATAATTTATTATGATTAGACTATTGCTTTAAATTAGCTCAAAACAATTTGGAAAATGCAGGATTTATTTCGTTTACGATTAAAAAAATAAATGAATACTAGTATTCCTTATTACTTTTGAAACTGACAAAACACAAGAACGGTAGAAACTCTTGAAGCCAGACCATGAATTTTCCAAATAGATCCCCACCTCTAATAGATAGTAATTGAGGAAGTAAAATTTCCAATGCTTCCTCCATCATTATTCTTCAAAACAGAGATATTTTTCTAGCTATCTTGCTACAACCGGTAGTACTTGGACTGTTGGATAGAAAATTGAATATTCAAGAAGAGGCAGTGGTTGCCATAGACTTAGCATAATACATGGTTGTGTTGCACTTATTAAAGAAGAGATGGTGGAAAGTAGAGCCTGTAAAAGGGCAACTTCTATGATAATGAAATAGCCCTAGCCCGGTGGAGCCATGAGGCTACTCCTCCTCTGGTTTAATTATCAAGGCTTTGGGTTCTAGGCTCTTAAACTAGGGCTGGACTGTCTCAGTGCCCTTCTCATCCCTTTAAGCCTGGGATTACTCCAGCAACTCAGTCCCTTACCTATGGATATTCTTTGAAGGTAGAATTCATGAATAATATCCCTTTCGATTCCAGATCTAAATGTTCTGACGCCCCTATGCAACTTTCTATTTGGGGCCCTTACGACTCACTTTAAATTGGTGTAAATACAAAAAAAGATAAAAAGATAATAAGTATTAATCATGTAACAAATATTTGTTGGCACCCAACTTGGAATGCGCTCTGATACTTGGTATATTTTTGTAAGTCTAGAACCGACGCAGAACTACTGGATGTAAAAATAATTAAAGGAATGGCTAATTTTGGTTTATTATTTCCAATAATAAACCTTAGTGATCGATCCCAAGAAAAAAAAAAAAAAAAAAACCTCCTCAAAATTTGAGAGCTTACGTTTCAAGACGCGTAAAACTCGAATAACGAATAAAAAAAATCTGTTTGTTCGCCATCCGCCGTGGCATTGTGGAAACTACTTGACCATTTTTTTTTTTTTTTTAATTCACCACAACATACTAGGGCATGTAACGATGATACTGACACCTACACGATGATATCAGCTCGTTGCTTTTAGAATGGCGGCCGATAAAAAGTGATTTAATTTAATGACATTTTTGAAGTTTAGAAAAAAAATTATGAGTGTTTTTGAATTTGAAAACCAAAATAATTATAAAAAGGAGTAAAAACAAAAGAAAAAAGTTGATCTTTAAAATCAAGTCACAAATTAAAATAGATGTAATTCCAGCTAAACTCAGTTATTATTAAAGATAGATTAAAATCTAAAAGATTTTCGAGATTAAGACACCGTGATAAACAAAGAGAAAAACAAATCTTATATGGTCAAGCCATAACATATTAAGGTGTGATTTCTTAAAAACTCGGTTATTTTTTTAATAAAAAAATTAGATGTTCTGGAAACAGGAAAATTTATTTGAATTATTTTAATGAAAATCGAAATAAAATAGTAACAAAGTCTAGTATAAATGCTTTTGGTTTTTATTTTCAATAATGAAGCTTTGCAATCGACAAATTAAAAAAAAAAGAAAGTGCTTATGATATTTTTTTTAATCATAAATTTCAGCTTATGTATAAAGAAGTAGAAAGGTTTAGAAATATATTTTATCAATATATACAATAGTCCAATAATGAATAAATTTATCACGAAATAAATAATTTCCATTTAAGATACTTTCGGTCATAGTAACAAAGAAATCAGTGGAAGGCTTTATAGACTATATTTATAGCAATTTTATAGCTTTCCGATTCTATGGCATTTATCTAGCCCCTGTGGCATTAATGCTGACGACACTATCCCATGATCCCAAATGAGAGAGTTTATAGCGAACAGAAGAACCGTCTGTAATAAAGCTCATTTCGTTTGGAGAATTACCTATAAATCAGTGCCTTTTAAGCATCCTATAAAATAAAACTGGTTGAGCGATAAATGAGCTGATATGCCATAAGTTTAACGGAACTATCGATCAGGCCTGATGAACCTAAATTGCATTGATAAAGCTTTTATAAATAACTCATTTACAGGCATGCTATCTTCTATATAGGTATGGAATCTTCTATCGAAACAATATTCAAAAAGTTCAGCTTTTTAGAGGTCATTTGATATAAAATATATATATATATATATATAATATATATATATATATATATATATATATATATATATATATATGTATTTCTTAACTATTATTAATAATTTGGCAGGTACCAGAGGATTAATGCTATGACACTTATGTTAGGAGCAAATGGTTTCGCTGAAAGAAGTAAGAACTTGAATATTATTAAAAACTATTGTGTGGAGGGTATAATATCACACATACGTATACAAATATATATATATATATATATATATATATATATATATATATATATACACATACACCGATAATGTGACTAACAAATACCCTAAAAACCAACACAAAAAATAATTTGTTTACAAATATTTATACATAAGAATCAAGGTGTTTACTTATAGAGAGATGAGGGCTCGTTCCATGAAGGGCGATATATTGGACAATCCTGATGACCTTACTGGTCCTTGGTCCTTTGCCTTGTTTATGGCTGTGCATGTCCTAGGTAGACATTACGCTATTAAGTTGTTTAGAATTTGTTTTCTTTCTCATTTAATTGTTTTTTAGTAACCTTTGACAGTGTTAAACTTAAAATATGTCTGTAAAACCCTGTGCGGTTGCGATTTGTAAAAAAGGATGATCAATTATCAAGTAGGACGTTTCACAGGTGAGGTTATAGTTGGAATATAGTAAATGTTTATAAGTTATTGTGTATAATAATTAATAGAAACTATGCGATTTTTGAATCATTCAAACATCTTAATAAAATGTATAGATGGAATTTTTAAAAATATATATTTTATTGTTTTTTACAACTGTATATACATATAAAGTAAGTATAATGGCCGAATTACAACAGGCATGAATAGACATGTAAATAATCTACCCAGTGGTTGTACTTTAAAGTTTATTTTGTGAGCAGGTCTCGAGGCTACCGTCTCTTAAGGTGCCTCGGAGGATTACCGGGAATAGATGTAGATGAGAGGTTATGGACAAGCGGGTTTGACTGGGCTAGTAGTTTGGAATCAAAGGAGGTGTATCCATCACGGGTCACACCAGTGGATACACTGTGGTTGTCTGCAATCAGTGGGATATTTAGGTCTCTATGGATGAGTTTATTAGTTACAAAGTAAGGTGCATTGAGGATTTTTCTCAGGTCTTATAAGGACAGCATATAAAAACTTAAAATATTTGGACCAACGAGTGGTAAAATTACTGGATAATTTAGAAGGTTACACAGAGCTTGTACCCTGTCATTGTATAATAGAGTTATTATCATTGCGGGGATTCGAATGGGCGTATAATGTCGTTAGGGTTTGTGAAAAATGTTAGAATGCGCTGAACCAACTGGTAGGCGTCCCAGAGTTAGGCCGAGACTTCTGTGGTAGGATTGTGTTAAGTCTGAACTCGTGAGATTGGAATAATCTGTGTAGGTACTATTTTGTTGTATCGGCAACGAACTTTCGGGTTCGGTAGGCCTATTATTATTTTATATTTATTATTTAATTATATTTTTTGTTGAATTGAAAAAACTCTCATGAGGAACACTTCAGACACTGAGTCCTTTTTAGCCTCAGTTGGCGTCGCTAGGTCTTATCCAGGACAGGCCCCCAGCATTTTGCATAATCATTTTGGTCTGGAGTCAACAGGCTAGAGTTTTGTGAATGTTTCGCTTTAGGAAAAACATTATTAGTCGCGTAACCTGTTAGATCGAAATTTCAATTCCAGGCTAACCTACGCAAATAATATTCTAACACGAATCTAAATAAAACATATGCAGATGGATTTTGGAAGTAAACGTCAATTCCAGGGTAAATCTATTTGCAAGGAAATAAAAAAATAAAAAAAATAACAAATTTACAAATTGTATAATACGATTACATCAAGGAAGGACAAATACATACACGTATGACTTTTTATTCACATAAAAAATTTTCGCGTTTAACATTTATGAAAACACGTAGTTTGTTTATTCAGAGACTGCTCTTATGCCAGGAACTACACCACAGATGACCTCGAAAACACATAGTTATAATAAGCTAGCTATTCATAAAAAAAAATTAACATCGTCAAATACCGTTAATTTCTCTATCTCGGGATTACCTAGCATGACAGCCTTCTATGCTAAAGGTCAATGGTTCAAACCCGCAGGTAGTCCTTGGATTTTTTAATGGGAGTAAAAAATCCTTAGATATGCTGTCCTTCGGAAAGGACGAAAAAAGGTGGTCCCGAGCCTGTACGATGTCACATACTCGTTAAAGATCCCTATCCTAATAAAACCTGGAAACGCGAAAAATTGAGGACACCCACTGTAGCATCGTCCGATTTACTACAGCAGCATAAAGTGACGTTAAAACGAATAAAGAAACTAACCGGTATGTATACATATAAAATACGATTTCTTTTTTTGATTTAAAAAATTAAAACTAATGAGCAAATTTATTAATAACTATAAACGTAAATTTATCAAAACAGAATGTTTTTGAAATGACAATAAAATATAATTTCAGAAACATCATTGCTAGAAATTATTATATTACTGATGTCCAATATGCATTTTTCTTATCATGAAAAATACCACAGTATGCTTAAAAGGCAATAAATATTAATACACACTACATGAAAATAATTTAAAATTAAATACATGAAATCAATAGAAAATGTATTTCACCATGAAATAAAATGCTTCCTGAAAATAACGAAGCTATATTAAATAAATCAAAGAGCTAACATAAAATTTATTATATAAATATAATTTTAATACAATTTAAATATAATTTTAAATTCAACAAAAGTAAAAATAAAAGTGAATAAATTTCAATCTGTAAGAGCAAACTTACGTCCAAACGGGGTTTTCGTAAAAAAAAAAAAAAGAAGCCAATTTAGTGGCTCTTAATGCTTGATTAATCTTTGATTTTCTGGAAAAAATACTCGGTTTTTATTAACGACACCATCCCGAGAACTATGAAATTAAAAATTAAATTTTTAGTCTTAATTAGAATTTCTAAATTAGAAGTTAAAAATAGTGACTTTTTGCATATCCTTTTTTTTTTTTTTTTTTTTTTTTTTTTTTTTTTTTTTTTTTTTTTTTTCAAGGATGATATTTTTGTAGGGTGATATCTTCTGAATAAATTTCGATTCCAAAAAATAATGTGAAGCAGATAGAAATAACTTTGTTTTTTTAATCACATGATAAGTTTAAAATTACTTTAATATTGCAGTTTTTTTTGTTTGTTTTTTTACGCACTGGTTTCCTAAACTAGAAACTGAAATCTGTTGCTGTCGACATGGAAAAAAATCCTATCTCCAAAATGGTAATCTCTAAATGTGCCAGAGGATACGTACCACTTTTTGGCAATATGTCCTGTCTTAAAGGAGTTCAGGATGAAATACTTGGGAAAATATAAGCTAACTCCAGAAGAGGTAATAGATAGACTAAATGGGCTAGATTGGGTTAAATTTGCAGCATATTTAAATAAATCATTAAAATACAAACATTTTTTGGTACAGCATTTTAATTATTAAATTTTTACAATTAATACAAATAAATCATAACGTTACTAAAAATATAAATTATTATCAAAACTGAAAAAAGAAAAGAAAGAGGGGCAACTCGACAGAGGCTTAACGCCATTGTCTTGTGGGCTTTGATTAAAAAAAAATGTATATATATGTTATTACTATTTTGTATATTATGTAAATAAAGCATTTATTCATTCATTCATTCATTCAAATGGTAATAAGCTCAAAAAAATATATATTTTGCGGTAAACTATACTTGACAACAATTTTATAAAAAAAAAAAAAACTTTTAGAATACTTTGACGATACGGCCCAAGTTGAAATAAGTATCATTCGAGGCACGTAAAAGGTTATTAATTTTATATTTTTTCATGCGGAAAGTAGAGAAAGAGATAAAATTTCATCAGAGAAAGAGAGGAAAACATTAAATAATATCAATTTTCAATAAAATAAATTAATTCCTCTGCATCATTACTAACCGCGGTTTGTTATTGCATATAATTTTATTAGAAATAACAAATGTATACAATTCAGCCGGTTTTTCCGAGAAACATTTAAATACTGTAAAACCGTGTTTATCTTTATATTGTAAAATTAAACTGGTTAATTTTAATCACGATGGGATTTAAAATGAGAACTTAATAATGAATAAATAAATCACTAACAAACGACTAAAATATTCAATGATTTTAACATACCAGAATAATAATAATAATAGGCTTAGCGAACCCGAAGGTTCGATGCCGATACCACCAAATCCCGCCTACACAGACTCGTCCAATGTTCACCATTCAAGCCCAAGCTCCCGAGATCAGCCTTAACGCAATCCTCCCATCTCCGCTTCGGCCTACCTTTCGGACGCCTACCAGTCGGATCAGCAAATACCAACTTTCTCGGAATCCGCTCGTCATCGAGCCCAACAACTTTACTCGCCCATTTGAGTCTCCGCGATGCAATCAGCTCAATTATATTCACAGGATGCAAGTTCCGCAGTTCCGCGTTGTGCAACCTTCTAAACTTCCCAGTGGCCTCATGTCTCTTTGGACCAAATATTTTTCGCAATACCTTATTTTCGAAAACCTTAAGCCGTTGTTCATCCTTCAAAGTAAGCGGCCACGTGTCACATCCGTAAAGAACCGTTGGAAGAATAATAGTTTTATAAATTCTAATCTTCAAGTTTTTAGATAGAAGCCGCGAACTAAGTAACTTAGCAACTGAATAATAGCACGCATTTCCCACCTTTAACCGGGACTTTATTTCTTCTTGGATTTCATTTTTTCTAGTTATAATTGAACCTAAATACTTTAATTTCTCTACGTGTTCAAAAGTATGACCTGATACATCAATATCACCAAGATCGACACCGTTTCTGCTACTAATCATATACTTCGTCTTATCGGTATTTAATTCGAGTCCTATTTCTTTACCGGTTATTATTAACACACTTGTATTTAGTTGTATGGTTTCCGTGTCTTCACCTAGCAGTACCAGATCATCGGCATACCCCAAAACCGGAATCTTGTCACCTATATTTAAGCCTTTCTCGGTACACATCACCTTTTCCATGACATATTCTAAAGCTATATTAAATAACACAGGTGAAAGGGAGTCACCCTGTTTCAAACCCGATCGCACCTCAAATCTCTCGGAGTAATTATGACCGATTCTAACTTTATGGAATGTTTCCGACAAACACATCTTTACCAGGTTTACTAACTTTCTAGGTATTCCCTGTTCAATCATTATATAACATACCAGAATACTTTGGCGAATACACCCCCAATTAAAGTTTAGGGTTTTTTTTTCACTTTCACTTACTTATATATGAAATATATAGTAAGGGAAAGTATTGCGATCATGAAAATTTTCGATTTCCAGTTTCTAAGGAAAATACGTGTTTTATGGTGCCTTAAGTCCAAATAACCTAGTCGAGCGAGAATGTCTGTGTGTGTGTGGTAAGTCTAACACAAAAAGAAAAGGTCGTACGAAAATAAAATTTCATATTTTAAACAACTATAAGCTCGAGATGTCAGAGAAACGTTTTCGGGAAAATCGGCGAACCAGAAGTGTCACTTTATAGTATGTATTTTGTACCTTTTCACTATTTCATCAAAAAAAGCTCCAACGATTTTATATCAATGTAAACTTTAAGGGACTTTAATATAATATAGGTTTCATAACCATTAAAATAGACTGCAAGGGCTTAATTACCAATATTTTAATAATATAATATCTTCATCTAAACTACCTTATATTTTGTACATTTGAAAAAAAAAATTATATCATCTACTTAAGATTGATTTATTATATATATTTATTTGTTAACTTCATTTATTTGTATTTATTTTGTCTATAAATTTTGTTATTGTATACGTTTATTTATTTTGATTTTATTTTATGTAATTTGACTTTCCTTTTGTTTATATTGTAAATATTGTATGAATGAGATCCTGTAGCACTATTATTATTGTTTATTATGACAAATTGTAATATATACGAATAAAAAAAAAAAATAATACAAAAAAAACTAATAAAAACTATGGATGTATAATAAACCGATGGAATGCTAAAGATTAAAATTAAAATAAAAAAATCATAAAATTTAATGGAGAGAGATGAACAGCCGCTAAAACTAACTGATTGTTTCATTAAACAATATAATATATTATGTAATAAAACACTTTTATCAAAACTAAATTTAATTAATTCTTTAACATTTTTACTTTCACTTACTTATATGTTTCATCTCTAACTGAATTTCGAAATCCTTCAGTTGATTTTAACAGTGGATGTGAGTGAAAGTCGTTGTGAGCACCAGAATTTTTTTTACTGCTAATGCAGGTGTGAATTGTATGATAAAGATTTTTTTTATTTACTTTTTTTATTCTGTTTATTATATTACTTCGCTTCCTTCAATATATGTAGTTGAGAATGCAATATCACTTGAAGTACACATAGTTAAAAGAGGTAGGGTAGTATTGTATAAGGGATAAAGCTGCAGAGCCAGGCTATTGGAAACTTAAGCTTACCCCACTGTGGGATCGTTTGGCGACTCAGAGGCGGGTCTAGTAGGAACACAGGATATGTGTATTTCATCAGTTTTTAAATCGGTCTTGAGGAGCCGGTCTTCTACGCCCAAGGTGGCGGGTTCAAACCCGGCAGATTGCCCTAGGATATCTTTAAGGAATAAAAATCCTTGATTATACCTTCATTCGGTGAAGAAGTAAAATGGTGCTCCCGAAGTCAGTTACTCGTTTAAGATTCCTAGCCTAATTAAACCTGGGTAGGCCAAATTTAGGACTCCTAATGTAGCATCCTCTAATTAGCCACAGTGGCATAAAGTGACGTTGAAATGAATAAAGAAACTAACCGTTTTTCTTTTTTAGCATTTATTTGGTTTGGACAATGAAATAAAAATAATTTGTAAAAAAAAAATGATCTATGAATTAAGTAGATTTATAAAATCCATAGGTTTAAATAAACCAAACCTTTGCAAACATATATTGGCATGATAAAATATTATTTAGTATATTATTTGTCAATCTCTTCAAAGAAAATAAGATATTGTATCATGGGTCATTGGACTGAAAAAAGGCTTTCCAAAGAATTATTGAGTGATGAGATAAAAATCCCTCATTATAATATAGATTGATTCCTAAAGCTATGGGCTCCTTGATCCTACACTGATGGTGTTTAAACTTCAACAAAGCTCACGACTCAGGCGGGTGGTTTGTAAAGAATTACAAAATCTGTAAGATTGAGTATAAAAATTCATATTTGTTTCTGTCGTAATAATAATAGTGGCATTTATTCATTATACATCGATGATTGGGTAGGAGTTAATAAAAATACAATTTAATAAGAAGAGTAGGAAAATATGGTAATAAACGTAATATTTTCTTTTCTTTTATAATTTTTTAGGAAGTTTTATTTAATATTTCGCACTCAAAAAATCTTTCCCTAACTTCCTTTTCTTACACTTTTCTTTTTCTTCACAATTTATTACATAGTTTTACTACGTTTCAGTTTTTTTTCCCATTATCAAGATATTTTATGCTTTTCTAAAAGTTCATCCATTTTTTTTTCGGATTGGATGAATTGTTGTTCATATGGTTGGTGCTGATTTCTATACTTAAATTTAGTTTATTTTCTGTTATAATTTTTTTGGAAGTTTTATTTAGTATTTCAAACTAAAAAAAAAAGAGTACTTCTTAAGTTCGGAGAGAACCCCGAAGCGTAGTAAAACTATGTGATAGATTGTGAAGAAAAATAAATGTGTAAGAAAAGGAAGTTAAGGAGTGCTTTTCTGAGTACTTAATATTTTTATGTTTGATGGATTTTTATAAAACTTGTATGTTGAAACTTTATAATAAATTGTAAAATCTAGAAATTCTTAAGAACTTTTGGCAAAATCGCTAATGAATAACAGATATTTTAAAAAGATGTTTATAAAACAATGGTATAATTCAATCAAATTATAACTAGTTAATTACACGATTTTTAATATATGTGTTTAAAATATTTCTATATTCTGAAAATTTATTTCTGAGAACTACCTTCATACAAGCATAGTTTTACATGAAGGAGTTGCTCGGATCTGTTAAAGTATTCCAACTATTTCCAGATTGCATGAGAACAAAAGGCAAGTACCCTAAAGTAATTTCGTAACTTATCCTGCGGTACAGGTGTGTTAGTATTTTATCAAGATAGGGATTAGGTTTTAATATTTTAATGCACCCAGGGCCTGGGTGGAAGTTGTGTAAGATTGCTTGTAGAGACGATGAAATTTCCATCTAATGAATGTTTGAGGGAGTGGAAAACCACTAGGGTTAAATTGAGAATAGTCCATGTTCTATGGTTCCCTACAATAGGTTATGTGTTAGTTTAAAATAGAAAATATTAATTACAGATTCTAGCGTATGTGATTGATGTTGAGAAATTTTTAAAAGTGATAAAATAATTTAAGACATATTTTTTAATAAAAAAATTCATTTTTAGGTGTATTTTTTACTTCAGATGGTTCTTTTACTCGCAGAGTAAAGTAAAAAAAAGTTCAGTTCCCATATTTTAATAATCAGTAATAATATATATTTACAAATATATTTTGATAATGATAAGTAAAAACCAAACCGACAGGGATATATCGTTGAATATTTACCATCTGCCCGGCTCCGACGAGGAAGCCTCAGTCTGCAGGACACCACACTGTTGCGAAGAAAAAGACACAAGAGAACTGAACCTTCACGCGAACTGGACACAAGCACTCAACACGTACTGGCTGTGAGGGAGCAAGATGCGGCTGACGGTGGCAACTCCTAGTCGAGACTGAGCCTTGCCCGCTCCAGGGCGCATGTGTCCGCGATGTCTGGAGGAGATCCGAGCCACGCCACGGGGTTTCCGAACACTCTTCCAGGATCGTTCCAGGAGTCTCTTGGAAGGTCTGGAGTCTGGTGTCTTAAAGCGATCCCGATCTCAGTACAATACAACCTCCAAAAACGTTTCTTAACAATCATAGTCGGAACACATAACTTATCAGAATTTTGACAGAATAATAACTCAAACAAAAAAAAATTAGTCAGTTTTGTTAGTAAAAAAAAGCAAGATGAGGTATAAAAATCGCATCAACGCAGGATAATAAAATTCTAATAACTGAAGGACTCTTTGGATAAATGTGAAGGACGAAAACGATAAACCAAAATCTTAACAACAATAATAACGAATGTAATCGATACAAGGCCCGGTTTCAAATCAGAAATATCTTGTAAGTTTAGAAAAGTACGCTGGGAATTCAGGATTCTAAAGGCTTACTCATTAATCATTATATAATTTACATTTTACGAAGGTATATAGCCAAAAAATTCAACTTTTTTTATGAATTCATCTACAACAAAACCTCTTCCAATGGATACCTCACCATATCGAATATATTTAAGTGTCTTATTGAAAGCCGATATAAAAAGTTAAGTTAATAAAACAAAACTGTACCTCTACAACCCGTCTAAGGTCTTGGATTCACTACAAAAAGAGAATCGTACTATAATTAGGCATTGATCACGGTCATCTGCCAGAGGTTTATTCATCACTTTTGGGTACCCAGTTTATAGAGACTAGATATACTCCAAGATGCTCCCTATATCGCACCTTGGCTAAAATAAAGGAATAAATAATTCAGCTACAGTCGGAGTTCGAAACTCGAACCCAGAGAACAGCAGACTTGCTCGTTATCCATTAGAACACATCGCTACTCTTAGGTATAAATAGCAAAAATATCTTAATTAACTAGGGTCCTTCATGCTGATAATCGGACGATGCTATAGAGGGGGTTCTAAAGTTTGCATATTCGGGTTAAATTAGGATAGGGATCTTTAACGAGTATCAGATATTACACAGGCTAGGGACCACCATTTCGAATCTCCTCTGAAGGACGGCATAACCAAAACTTACTCCCTTTAATATATCCTAGAGCTATCTGCCGGATATGAGCTAGTGACGTTCGGCAACGAAGGCTCTTATACTACCCACAACAACACAGGTGACCCCATGGTTGCATTTTATTATTTGAACGTTTCCCGTGTACAAGTAACCTATACTAATATTTAAAAATATTGATGATTAAAAAACTAAATTTAAACTTCAATAATTCTTTGGAAAACTGTTTAAATCCGGTTTTTATACGTCAGTTATAGGATATATAACAGTTTCTTAACATAAATCATATATTTGAGAAAAGGGAAAATGTATAAAAAAACATTAAAAATCACGTTATATATTACAAATATATATTTAGATTGATTTCAACCATTAGTTATACATTGCGATTTCCTCTTCCTTATAACCACATAATTATATATTAGCAAGACACGTTCTTGAAAACCATTTTGCATGTGATTTAATAAGGTCGCATTAGCAACACAAAAGCTCTTTTAGGCGAGCCCGTGTGTCACTTCTGTCTCGTAACATCTTGAAGTTTTCATTAAACCTTCATAGAAAGTTGAATCACATTTCTATATTGTATTCTCTCTGAGATATGATAATGCATGGGTCGATGTGCTGTCTTCCGACAGATTCTGCGCGAAATAGGAGAGTTTTAGAATGCAACAAAGCATTAGCTGTATGCAGTAGCCTCGTGGAAATCTGAACTTAACACCCCCGGATTGTGAGAACCTTTAAGCCATTTGAATCTATCTAAGCAGAAAGAGACCTGTCCTTCCAATTTAAGGAAAATATTTATGCATCATTAATAAGTTAAATGAAACAATTAGGTTTTATGTTGTTCCAGGCAAATTTTCATTCCGATTCCTTTATTACGTTCTAGGATTTCATAATTTTATGATTAAATTGATATATTCAAGGAATGGTCCCTAAACCGTTTCTTGATGAAGACTAAGAAATTTCGTACCTTTGATCCCTTTCCCTCGACATTAGTTTAACCTTATTGCCCTCCGTCTGTGCGCTAGGATGTACAGGAAATTTCCGCTTTCCTCCATATCTATTGTTAAGGAAGAAAATGTCGCTCGTCTCGTCATTCCGAGAATCCAAGATTAAATGAAATACATTTAAATAGGAGAATCTGCAGAAGAAAAAGTATGATCAATGTACCTCATAATACAGGTGAATATCAATATGAAAGTCAACACGTGATGTGATAAAACGTGTAAATAGAAGAGTGATCATTGCCAAGTCTATTAGCCCGTGATAGATACGAGATAAAAAATAAAAGATAAAAATTTAAATAGGCTAAGTCATGAGGGTATAAGAAACATTAAAATGTTCCTTATGTTGCTAATTTGATCCGAACCGGGTACCTTTTTTTTACATGACAAAGTCCATTCCCATTCTAACCACATCCATTCCCTCACTAGTTCCAGTCCTTGATTCCTCCTCGATTTATAATAATGCTCCGTGGCGTCTGAAAAGAAGATGGCCGCGAGACCTTCTTACTTAAATATTTACAAGATTACTGCCAATCGGCAATGTCTCTAAATGTATTTCATGGCAATGCATTATTTTATAGAGAATTTACCTCATGTATGTATTACTACAGTTATAAGTTTCAATAAATATATATTTTATGAAATTTTAAATGGAAACGATATTTTATGATCGTTCCTTGGAGGAAATTCTATATATTAAAAAAGGGTAAACTAATATAAATATTTCTTATTATTAGTGTTTTTTAAACAATAACACCTGGAATCATCCACGAGACACCTCGAAAATACTTAGGAGTAAGTAGTTTTGGTTATTTAACCAATACATAAAAATGTTTATATTGCCAATTGCTCTACAGACTATTGTCCTGAATATTGAAATAAGTAATGAACGGCAATCCTAATACATGTAAATTTCATTTGGTTTTTACGTAAAAATTATTAATTAATTAATTAATTAAGTAACATTTCATAATATCTAATATAAAAGTAATATTTTTATTATTAGGCATTATAGAACATTAATAGCATTGGATGAGTCTGTGCAGGCGAAGTTTGGTGGTATCGGCATTGAACCTTCGAGTTCGGTAAGCCTATTATTATTATTATTATAGTGGAGCCCGTAGCTGAGTGGCTAGCGCGTTAGTCTCTCAAGCTACCGGTTCTGAGTTCGAATCCCAGTCCCGGCGGGACTTTTATAAGGATGAAAAAAAATGAGGATTCACTCACAACCTCTCCCCCGGGTATGTGAGACCCGTCAGCTAAAGGGTGGCCACTCACAAAATTAGTCGTAGGGAGTGATGACCCTACACTAAAAATAGCATCATGAAACGTGAGTGTAAACTCGGAAGAGTTTACACCGCGAGGCCCAGGGCCTACACGGCATGTCGCGCCACTGAAAGAAAGAAAGAAGAATTATTATTATTATGAACCATCACTCAATTTACATGGGGCTTTTCGTCATGACCTACCAAAAGATATATTATAATCGTTATAATTAATTAGTCCTAATATTAAATCTTTATATATTTATTTATAGAATTCTTAAATAGTTCGAATTTATCAATTTTTTTAGTGATAGCAACGAACGATAATTGAATATTTTAAATAAATAAAATCAATGATAGTTTAAAGAGAGTAATTTTGAAACTAGGTAATAAGGACCTTCCAGATTATTCCTCGAAAGCGCTTAAATTATTTTTGAGAACGTTAAAAGCATGAATTAAATCAATATCGTTAAACAGCACTTTAGGTAAGTCGATTTCGGCGAAAAAGATGCTGTGGAAACTCCTGGAAATTAACAACTTAACGAAGTAATTTTCATTTTTAAACAAAAATAATATTTTAAATACCTTAGTAAACTCAATTACACACACACACACACACCACACACACACACACACAACAAATAATATATATATATATATATATATATATATATATATTGTGTGTGTGTGTGTGTGTGTGTGTGTGTGTGTGTGTGTATTGGAAGATCGAAATACCTACTTTTTCTGTGCACTTCATATTTTGATAAAAAGAAGAAGAATACAGGTATTAATTATTAACATTACTAGTGCCGATGTCATTCTCAACGTAATATCTTATACAGTTTAAAAAAACTGTTTTATTTGACACACCATACAAAATACTTTTCATCTAATAACTGTAGTTTTAAAGACTTGTACTTACAAATATATGAAGTAGAAGAGACAAGTTAAAATATCAAATGTTTGGAACTTACCTGAAAAAAAAGAAAAAGTATATTAGTGCATCAACACACAATATAAATTATCATCAGTTCGCCAAGATATTTTAAAAATATATGTAAAGAAAAAAGGAAGTCAAACTGTTTAAAGAATTTGTAAAATGCATAAAAAAACTTGAAGTTTTGCTAAGTCGATTTTGATATAGGATTACACTTATCTTGGTATTCGTACTTCAGGGACCTAAAAATGAATTTCTGTTGAAAGCTCAAGTAAGGAAATTTTAAAAATCGCATTATATCATAAAATATGTAGTTAAATTATTTGTAATCCGACTCAAACCTGAATAAGAAAAGTAAAGTAAACAGTGAAACCTTATTATTATTATTTAATTTTATGTATAACTATAATAATAAACCCCTAGGTTTAATGCCGACAATCCTTACTCGCACAATCCATAATCCAATGGCCATCGCCTGAGCATAAATCCTAGATATCCGACATAACAAAATCCTACCACTTACGTTTTGGCTCTTCTATGGACCAGCTCTACATGGACGCCTATCCGTTCAATCAAAGCTTATTAACTTTTAATAAATTCATTCCTCAATCAGTCTAATTTCGCATGTCCTATTGAGGGGTACAAGGTTCGTAATTCAGCGACGTGTAGCCTTCTATTGCTCATATATCAATTAGGAAATAAGGTGTCGTACAACAATTTTCATAATTTGTCGTAATCTTATCATTTATTATATTAGTACTCTCTAACCCGGCAAACATTATTCTGCCATATAAATTAGTTATAGTAAATATTTTGGTCGTTAAATAGTAAATAACGAATGTATAGTAATAATGTGGGGTCGGGACCTATGACAGAAAGAGATATGGAGAGCTGTAGACGATGACCATAATAAAAATCCATTCATTTTCTCAATTCAAGGTATTTCATAAGTAAACTACGAACCGGCGTTAACACATACCGTTAAAAAGCTCAATATCATCTTACATACAAAATTGTAAATTATTATTTTATAATGATAATTAAATATAACAATTTTATATCGTTAAATCATGTAATCTAATTCATGTTTCCAACAAAACTGAATAAACTTTTTATTTAAATTAAGATTTTAATATTCAAATTAAGTGGAAGTCATGTGTTGCCCGCACTAGATTTTTGTAATACGAACGACTTTTTAATTTTTTAGACATCGTTTATAATTTGGGATTATATGTATTTTTTTTACGTTAAATAAAAATAATAATAATAAATAGTTTCGTGAAAGAAACAAACTTTTTTTTCTTTGTGAAGGGACAACTTAACCCCCCTTGGATATACCTTGGGACCAATCTCATACCTACCCAACGTACATACAAAATTTCATAAAAATCTGTTTCGGAAGACTAGGACCATAAAAACCGTGACACGAGATTTTTATATATTAGATTATATCGAACATTTATATTAAAGCAGTGGAAAGCTTTAATATGAATTATTTGTTATTGTTTCTCTGAATTGGAGAGATGGTGGAATTGAAAATGCACATATTTGAAGAGAACATTTCTAAATTATCTACGTGACAAGAAGAAATCAAATAAGAGTCTACTATTGGAGGTAGCTTAATCTGCTACAGCCACAGCCCAGGGCTCCTCTCAATCAAATTGTTGACAGCCTTATGTATCACGGAAATTCCGTTCTGTCCAAATGTTATATACGCGTTTCTTTTTATCTTATTATCTGTTCATTATCTACCACCGGTAATTATATATCTTGTGGCAGGTTGTTATATTTATTAATAAAGACACTAATGTATAATTAATAAAGGAATACAAAAAAAAATTCGCATATAATATTGATTTTTATCGAATTTTTCTAAAATGACAAACAAAATCTGGTGCGCGCGATACACGACTTACTTCGGTTCCTTAAATAAATTCAAGAACTTTTAATTTAAAGAATTACATTCAGTTTCGTATGCATTTGTGTTTAGAAACATGTGTTTTAGATCAATAAATTAGGGGATCACTTGTAGCTGGGTGGCTAGCATAATAGCTTCCTATGTTCAAACCCGCAGGTGATCCTAGGATTTTTTAATGGGAGTAAAAAGTCCTTAGTTATGCCGTCCTTCGGAGGGGATGTTAAAAGGTGGTCCTGAGCCTGTGCGATGTCAAGTACTCGTTAAAGATCCCTATCCTAATAAAACCTGGATAGGCAAAATTTATGACTCCCACTGTATCATCGTCCGATTAGTCGTAGTAGCATAAAGTGACGTTAAATAAATAAACAAATAAACAAACAGATCAATAAATTAAGTTAATACCCTATTCGTCACTTTGCATAAGCTTCTACAACTCTGTACATAAGATAACATTTTTTAAAAAATATTTAGCTTACAACGGTGTATTATATACATGTAATACTATTTTTGTGTTCAGAAAAAAGTTTTGTATTTTTCTCCTTAGCTTTGTTATAAAATTCGTTCAACTTAAATATTTAGCTGTATCGATGGTAATGAGATGATATTTCCATTTTTTTCGAATCTACCAAATGAAAGGTACTTTAGAATATTAAAATTTAAAATATCGGCAATTAGGCTCTGTAAGACTATTTAATCACAATGAAACCTAAATGATTTTAAAGCTCATTCAATTTGAAATTAATATAGCGGGTTTAAATATTTTTTTTTTTTTTACAATACATGGTAAAAAGTGAGTTTTTCAGTAAGCTCCTGTATGCTGTAGGGTATCACCCTCCTTTGGCTCCTTTTGATCCATCCTTTTGAATGTTTACTATACAAATATATTCCCTTCTATAATAACATTATAATTTGTGGTCATTTTAACACCAACCTCCTTATTGAATCCAGCGATAAACTCTATATAGAAAACCTCTTCTTCTCTCTCCACCTATTTGTCGTCCCATACTCGCTGAACCTGCATACAATTGACTCAAAACATAAACTTCTCTCCACTTCCCAACTACCTGTTCCGCTATAGTCATTCCATGACCTCATCCAAACTACGATGTTTCTAAATAAAACTAAATCTTTCCGCAACCTAGATGGTCTAACCCGAGAAAATATTTTACCCGATATTGAATCCTTAGACTGGTATAAAACATTCCTACTCTTCCATCGATTCGATGGTAGACATCCCCACGTCTTAACTTACTCAGCATCCTCGACATCCATCTCAAAACCACTAGCTTTCGTCGTCGACCTGCTCCTTGGATGTGTCGAGAGGAACAAGATTCACAAAAGCAGGGTGAGGCAGACAATAGACGGTTCAGACGTACAAGACTAACATATGACTATCAAGCTTTAAGGGTACTCCTAGACACAGAAAGCAATCAGACAATCAAACAACTGTAAGCTCCGAGCCAATTATATTATATGAAATTCAAAAATTAACATGATAGATACCTAGCGATGTCACCACTTAAGTCATTTTTAGGGATCATGATAAGTTTTTTCTCTTGATATATTGCTAGAAAATAAAAATTATACAGTCATAAATTGATTCAAAATGAATACCTACAATTATCTACTACCAATGCTAGAATTAAAAAGAATTTTGTTTATTTATTCTAACGAGCCAATAATCCATGATATAGACATATATTAAATTTATTTTATTTAAAAAAATTAAAACTAATAACAATAAATATTGTTTTTTCTCTCAATTTTAATACTTTGAAGTCCTCAATCAGCCTTATCATACGGTTTCGATCACATTTTTTTTTTTCTTTTTTACAGGTTTCTTCTGACAAATTAATTTTTTGAAGTTGCCTTAAATATTTTCTTGTTGAAATTTCATATGTAACTTTACTCATAGCAGAAAAAATAACAAAATCCTAGATATTTTAAATTAAAAACAAAATTAAAATCTGATATAAATTAACGAACTCGTATAATCTCACAATTACATTGCATGATATAATTATTATTAACTCAATCTAGTCTTATCTTAAGTCAAATTGCACTGAAATAGTCACATCAAAGGCTATCTTAACGTGTGGGCCGCCAGCTTACACGTGGTCTCGCTGAACGTTTGCTCATATGGCGGTCATTAGTAAGAGTTTCTAAACTGCAAGAAATGTATTTTCGTCATTTTTTTAAACAAAAAAGAATAGTTAAAACCAAAAGTAATCGTATGTTCGAAGGGTTAGGAAATCGGATGTAATTGGTCACTTTATTTTAAATTCTTCAAATTAATTTGTTGCTAAGTAAAAGTTTTAGGACCGCAAGAAATTAATTTTTGTATTAAGTATGAAAAAAAGAAATTTTTAAAAATATTTCGAGATGCGCGATGAGTCAACCATGCATCTGGTCCCTAGACTACAACCTCATCGTGGTTTTGATTTGACCTTTAATAGAGGAAAAACAGATGTCAGAACCAGCTGTTTCACACGTCAGCTTCTCGACAAACCCAGCAATAATAAGTGAAGAAATAATATTTTGATAGCTACGAAGTCTGTTAACTAAGATATTATTCCAGCAAGATCAATTACAATCAACTGATATTTCTTATAATAAAGCCATAACGGAGGAGAAAAGTTCCTTATTGATCAAAAAAAAAAAAAAAAACACGGCTAAAAACCTCCATAACCATAAAGAGCGACTCATTGATGTAGTCAGCGTTAATCAACAATCGCTGATGAGAAACTAGGATCCAACGATGGAGAGCTGAATTAGTTCCTTCAAGTTGGAATAGGATGCCCGAGGCCCGACAATAATTTACAAGAAGTCAAACTTCGACGATCAGGCTGTTAATTGATTGTTGGAAATATTGACAGACCTCAGACTATCGGAAGGTTTGCCGTTTGATCGACACTACCTCCAGCAGATAATCATCCCAACTTATTGTAAGGTGTAGAGGAGGAGATCGATGACAATAACGGTATCGATACATATTTGTAAATTGTTTTTTCATCCGAGTAATTTTAGAGAAGAAAACAACGAAACAATAGACGATCCATACAAAAAAAATGTTTTAGATCTATTTTACTTTCAATATTTCTTCAAAGTACAATGTCTTTCTGGTACTGGGGAGGTCCCGATAATTCGCCAAGCCAGGTCAGGAACTTTAATATTGTATTTGGTTAACCATATTTCTATTATGTATAATTTCAATATTTTGTTAATGCTTAAACATTATATTAATTCAAAATTGCTAATAAAATTACAGGTTGTAAATATGGATGACTGATGTATATATTTCTCCGAAATTACACAATTAAGATATCCTTTCAATAGAAAGAACTGTAACGAGGTTAAAGTGGTGACCCCGACGTGATACATGGAAAAATGTATCAAGACTATTTCTAGTCTTAATAATTTAAAATTAATTCGTTTGTTTTTATTTTTTGAAATTCTCAATTAATAACCATAATTCAGAAAACTAAAGAAAGAGCGAAAAGTGGCTCGGAGCTGTAGTTTTGTCAAATTAGGGCAATATCTGTTCATATATTTTGAATATTTGCAGTATTTCTGCCAGTCCATTTAATTTTGAAGCATTTCAGACAAATCTTAGAGGAAAGGAAATGCACTATAATGTGTTAATGATCATATCTATATTTTGAGAGTTAAATTGGAGTTAATTTAAAGAACCTGAAAATTGACCAAAATTAAAATTAAACTCAATTCAGAAAACAATAAGGCATTTGTTATTGTATCGATTTATTGTTGATCCGATTGGAATAGGGAATATATTTCAACGAACAGTTAAATGTTAATAAATTATAGAAATAGATATTACCGTAAAGTATTTTTGTCATAGAAAAGCCTTAGAAAATTAGATATAAGCTAGAGAGTACAGATTTGAATCAAGCATTACATGGCAAATGCCATAACGGTATCTAAGGTAATGAAGCGGAAATAGGAACCGGTATTACAAAGAACAGAAACAATAGGATATAGAGATAAAATTCTAGCAAAGGTCAGGACTTTTTTCTGCATGTAACCAAATATCTGAGCTTAACAATGACAAAGGGAAAGCAATAAGAGTATGCTCCGAAACGTGAACGAACATACATTAACAAAAATATAGTTATTTTAACAGAAGCTGATTTTTAATGCAACAAATTAGAACCAATAGTACAAAAAATAAGATAAAATCTTACATTGAACAAGATGTAATCCTAATGCTAAAGATATCCATCAATATTTAATCCTGTTGGTACATCCAGGTCACGTGGGTCTATCTGAAAATCAGAATACTGATTTCTATCAGGAAAATGAAAAATTGCATTTCCAGATCAGCTGAAAGCCATAAACAATGAAGCGATTAAAGAATGGGAGGATCGCCATGACTGGGAGCCTCAGTTAAAGGGTTGAGATTATTACAAGATAGATCTTAACGTAAGCTTCAGTCTGTGGTTTAGAACCATCAACATGGATGTGGACCAAGATTATACAGTGAACGTAAATAATCTTATTACAAATCATAGAAGGATAAACAACCATCTAAGCCTTATAAAACTCAAGCTATAATATAAAAGAGATAGACGGCATATAAAACGAAAAACTGAAAGAAAGAGGAATTGGGACAACAGAAATTATCACTGTGGTGAAATTTCGAACATACTAAATTAATGTATAGTCAAATTGACAACTGACTAACTTAATAGAGTATAGTAAAACATGTACGATAGTGCATAATCTAAAAATCTAACGGACACAGGACTCTACCTACCTCCTGACAGAGAGTAATAACTCAGCTAATAACAAAACAGGGGGACGCGAGTCCTCAGAGTCCGATAGGGACGATCGGTCAGTGGAAGGAGCTAGCCCGTCCGATGAGCGCGCGCAGACATGGAAGAGAGAGAAGAGATTATCAATGACAGACAGGCAATTCGTGTGGAAGACCAGATCCTCAGGTCCGCTAAAGTTGTAGCATACTCGGTACGGCAAGTCGCGCATTACCACCGTATAATCGCAACCGGGTGTTAGAAACGATCAGATTTGCAGGACGCTTCCAAGCCGGAGAAGACTCATTATGAATACGTGGGGAACGCGACGATATGGAAGAAGATTAAGCGGCTCTGGAAACGTGAACTTATTGGAATCGATAGGATATTTGTGCGGTGCACTCTGTCGGTTGAGACGATCTCAGCGTACCACCAAGGGAAAAAGAACCGCAAACGCTACAGGCTTTCAAGCGACGGTATTTTTGGTGGGGTATGAGGCGGACTATCATGGAGGTTGTGGGTGCGTGCGAGATTTGTCGGGCTACCAAGTATGATCGCCAACCACCTCGGGGAGTGCAGAAGATGACGCCGTCGTCTGATGCGCCGCTGTGTGATTTACAGGTTCACACCTTTACGTGGCGGGTGTATGAGTGGGTCACCATGTTGGACCTCTTTAGTAAAGTAGCCATGGCCCATCTCGTGTCGGACCGGTCGTCGGAAGCGATTTTAGCTGGCCTCCGTACCTGGTTTCAGTTCTATGGCGTGCCCGATCGGATCTATTAAGACGGAGGTCGGGTCTCATCACCCGTACAACAAAGCCGTTGTGTGCGGGTGGAAAGAACGTGCTGGTCCAAGTCTATTCTCTTTGGAGGAGAGAAGATTGAAGAAATAAACCAAACATCCGAAAACCCTACTGGCTGAAGATTGAACAATATGCTGAGTGCACAGCCATTCATGAAATTATTTCATAGTTGATGATTCAGTTGTGCGTTGTATCTATGGTACTTCTCACAGTTGCAAGATCCATTTACAGGCAAGTAGAGTTGCCTCAACGCAGGGAAGGGTTTGAAAAAATATATTAAAAAATAGGGTTTTTTTTATGCCGTTTTTGACTTTTAACAATGTAAAATGTATGAAGATCAATAAAAAAAAAAAAAAACGCGAATGAAAGGTTATTAGACCTAATTTTTCACGTTTAGTTGTAAAAGAAGCAATGCATACTTTATTACATCTGCAATACACACATACTTATATTGATATACATATATATGATCCTATTTTAAGCTAAATGCGAGGTATTGATAATAACAATAGCTTCGATATAAGTAATGCTACCCCAGGACGAGAGTAGGCCTTACAAAGGAGCAGAGAACAGGACAATGGTAGGATGATCCTAGAGGCAGCTGGTTACTAAGGCTTCGCTAATTGCAGGTGTACCTAGCTAGCTACCTACCTACCTACGCTCTTATCCGATTAGCGTCCAGTATTCTCCCCACCGCAGGGAGGCACCCTACATTGGAGCACTTTTATGCATTGCACCAATTTTATTTCGTAAGTCATTGGTTCATCCAATATCCATAATCCTTAATGGGACAAGGTATCACAATAGCATTTTCTCCCGATACCCATTCTTTCAAGATTTTCTGGAAATTGGCATCTACCTATACAAATTCATCTTTTTTATTCTTATGGAAAATTTAGTTGGAAAGCACACCCTGTTACTTTTGGTTAGTTGTGATTTCTTTTTTTATTTTTTTTTTTTTTTTAATATTGGTTCGTGATTCTTCAAGTCTCAGTTAACACCGACAGCGCACGAAAGATAAATTTCTTTTTTTCTGTTGTTGGTTCTGTTGATATATACGGAAAATTAACAACCAAGTCTTAACCACTTTCTGTGCCGTACCTTTGATCTGAATATAAGATCTGAAAGGAATATCCAAAATAAGAAGAAAATCAGTGGACTTTTTTTTTTGTTTGTTTCTTGATAAATTTCTTATAAAGAAATATTACAATTAGTCTCAATACGAATAATAATGGTTATTTTAGACCACATTTATACAATATTTAATGAAATTTTGTTGTTTTTTTTGTTTTTTTTTAGAAAAAAATATTGTGTTCTGAGACAGAGTACCTTGAGAACAACTAATATGTACAATTGTGATATAAAATGTGCCTGGCCAAAAGACTAAAGGTTTATAAATTATTATAATTTGCACAATGATATGAAAAGAAAAAGAAAAAAAAATGATTAAAATATACAATAAAATAAAAGAGTAAAATAAATATATAACTTCTGATAGATGAATGAGTCCTACAAAAATAAAATAAATTTATTAACTAAGTTAAATAGGAATAGTAAATTTTCCGAATGATTAATTCTCTATCAATCGAAGTCTGATATTTGATTTGAAATTACAGCCTTGTTGAGCGTATGTTTGGGAAGACATACGGACAGGACATACGATCCTGGAAGAATTGAGACTTGAATGATGACAGAAAAGGATCATAGCGGATATGAGCAGGTGGAGAATTCCAGAGAGAGTAGTAGAGCGGATAAGAAAGGAATGATCACAAGTTTGTTTCTATACTTAGGAATATAAAGGTCAGAATGGCGCGACCTTGTTTCAAGGGAGTGGTCTGACGATTTAAATTGCATAAGTCTGTAGATATATAAAGGTAGCTGAGAGTTGACGGTTTGGTAAAGATATGATCCTAGGACATAGGAAATAATATTGTCTGTAGATGGAGAGAAGGAGCCCACATAAACTCGCCGAATAAATGGGGCACATGAGACCTCTTCGGTGTACCGAGGACAAATCTTAAAAATATGTTCATAATTCGCTTTAGCCTGTCCTCTAGCACAGTCCAGAGGCCTCCATATAATCCGCAGCAATAGTCAAAGTGGGGAAAAATAAGTAGTATACATGAGCTTTCGGATTGATAGTGGAATAAGATGACGGAAGCGATGGAAAATTAGAGAGTGAATGTTGTTCTTCGGAAGATTTGGGAAATATGGGGTTTTTGACAGAGGAAATAAAGGTGTTTAGGATTAGACAAGTTCATTAAATTGACGGAAAAAAAAGGTGCTTGGAAGCTATTTTGGGATTTTTTTCAAAGCCTCCGTAATTTGACTGTTTATTCTGTTATTAAGGTAACTAACTCATTCATAGATTTCAGTGAATTTTAAAAATAATTCTTCGAAGAAAGTAGTGAACCTGGTTTCTTAGAATTGCGATTGAGCTCATAACAACCTCACTGATAAATATTTTTTTAGGTGCATATTGCAACTAAGGATTTAATTTGAAAACGTTCAACAAAACTCGACGAAAATTATTACATGGGACTCAAATAAGACGTTGATTTCCAAAAGGTACTAAAAGACATTTTTGACGAAATTTATTTTTTTACATATCTGTATTCTCATCGTTTAGTTTTATCTGAATCTTTTATTTCATTCTAATGGACAATCAATCTCTTTAAAAAGGCGATTTAGAAATACAATTATTTTCTAAACGTACTAAATTACATGTTTAATTTCCTTCGAAATCATACTAAAACTTTTCATTTCATAACTTTAATATACAGTTATTAATATATTTTTTAAAAAAATCTAGATTTTAAAGAGAAAAGATTCAAATTAACTAGTTTGATAATATAGTAATGTGAGATTTTCGCGCTCGCTGTAACATTTCCTAGGATGGATATAGTACCTTTTGGAAATCAACGCCCCAAATGTCGAACACGAACAAAATAAAAATAAACAAACAGAAGTTTGCCAAGTGTCAGTATAGCTTCTTCATCATTCCAACTGAGTAAATTCGGAAAACAGAACACGTAAATATCTAATAGGATAACTTATTTCATTATTTTTATTAATATAACCAATACAATACTTATTTCCCCATAAACGACCCCATAACAGTCCTTGAGCTATCTTATAAATTAAGTTATAGAGAGAATAAACTTTAACGGGATTGAATTTCGAAAATAATTTAGTAGAAAAAAAGGAATATTATATATGTATGTATATATATATATATATATATATATATATATATATATATATATATATATATATATATTATATATATATTTTTTTTTTTTTTTTAATTATATATTTTATTTACTGAGATATAATATCCCTGCAACACTTCAAGTCAGTAAGTATTAGATTTATAAAAGAACATTTCTAAATGTACAATTTAAACATAAATAAAATAATTAAATATGTTATGTATTGAGGATGCTGAAGGCTCTTAATTTATAATTGAATAATTAATGTAATAATCAAGTAAATATTAATGAGCCTATGCCGGAAAAAGTACAAAGGGCGTTTTCCTGCCCCCTTGGATTCTCCGATAGGCTCCCAAACACTGGATCGCCAACCGGGGCACTTTCCATATCAGCCCCACCTAAGGTTACAAGGAGAAAGAAGATTAGAAGAGGGTCAGTCTTATTACGGCCACGAGAGTTGAAGTCCAGAAAGAGAGCTGTTGTGTTCGATCCTCAAGAAGAGAAGAGTCAAGTTCCATCCACGAGAAAGGTCGAGGAGATCGAGTAGAGGTCCATCGGGGTTCTGAGAGCAGCTGGAGGATGAAGTCTAAGAGGAACGCCTAAGACTGATCCCACCTTCGCCAGCCACCTAAATGTTTTAAAAGTATTTCTTGTTTGTAATATTGACGGCAAGGTTAGCTGTAATATCCCTCGGTAATTATCTTATTGTAAATAGATTGTATATGTGTAAGTTGTTTTTAAATAATAATTTCATTTATTGAAACTTGTTTACTTTAATCTTCTCCTGAATGCCACTATTGGGGTTGGTAAGCAAGATACCTTTTGAAAAGAATTCAATTGTTCTAAAAAGTAGCATATATAAATACATTAAATAAATTTATTAATACCACTTTGTAGCTACCGCTGCCTTAGAAAAGCAGCCGGTCAAAAACATAGGAATACAAAATAATATAATATAGAAATATATTGATATTATGGAGAAAGTAAAATGCTTTATTAAGCATTATACTTCCCAAAAAGTACTTTGTTCTATATACCTTAATTTATAAATTAGTTTAATTATTATTAACAATTATTTCTAACATAATCAACGAATGCTTTTTCCTTCCAATTAAGGCCTATTTTATACATAATTCTTAAAAATAAATACCTAGACCACCTTCATATACCTATATGCAATATTTACTTACTGCACCTGAGAACTCCGAATCAAACCCCGACCTATTGTAGAATAGTAGATAATATAATAATGTCAGAAGACGCCTTTCGCATCTCATTTAGCCGAGTCACTAATTATTTAAATGTATATGGGATGAAATAGGAATCATGAACTGATCAACATATTACATCATACTTTGGGGATTGGTAATTCAATATATATTCAAAATGTAAAGGCTATTATATAATTTATTTGGATGGCATACTCGAACAATACTTAAGAAAAAAATTTTTTTTTAATTACGTGTTTCTTCTACAATAAATAAAGTTAAATTATGAACTATTATTTTTTTCTGAAATAATATATTTTTCCTTAATTACTTCACTCTAAACTAAGTTAAAAATAGCTAGTTTTAGAACATATCAACCACGGGATAAAAGAGAGGAAAATGTAAATTATACCTTTGTTGCTTTGATCTTTAATCTACCTCTTTAATCGCCTGGGTCATTTTTCTAGAAAACTCTTTGTGTTACTCAACACTCTAAACTGACAAAGTTAAAGTTTCATCAAAAACAATTCAGCAGTTTGAAACGACAATTGCTTGGTAGAAAAAAAAAGTGAGAGCAACAAAATAGAATGATTTTTTATAATAAAATGTCCAGTATTAGATTCAAAATAAGCTTTAAACCAATTAATAGTTGGTATAATTCAAATTAAGGAGCGCCGTGGTCTATTGGATAGAGCATTAGTCTACTGTTCTCTAGTTCCCAGGTCCAGGTTCGTCTTAGACAGAATTATTTATTCTAGCCTTTTACTTTTTACTTTACTTTATTACTCCAGCCGTGAAGCGACCCAGGGGTATGGAAACCCTCTGGAGCATATCCTGCCTCTATGAAGTGGGTAACAAAAATTGGGGAAAAAACTTGGCGGCCGAGCGTGATTTAGGCCTAATCACCTCCTTGCACGGCCGTTGCCCAATAAACAGTACAAATCTCTATTAATACCGAACACAAGACCATTCATGAATTATAGAGGTACAGGTTTTTTATAATTCAATTTAATTATATTACGAATTTACTTCATCATAATTTAAATTGATAAAAAAATAATCTCAAAATTTCTTGTTCGATTCGTACTAAGTCAGGGGATGGTTGATTATGCATTGTTTTGTCTCTTCGTCTCACGACATACTAAGGAAATGCGTTAAGTAAATTGAATTCCTGAGAGACAAATGGAGCCGAATCGAAACCGCCCAAAGTAAGTAGATTGATTTATATTTATCGGTATACACGATAGCCCTTATATATCCTGGTTTTATTTTTGACAATCGTGGGCATAATTAAATAAATTAATATGTTTGTTTTGTTTATTAGAATACTTAATCATAGTATTGATAATATTCTTTTAAAAAGAAAACGATCAAATAACGCTAGGCTTACGCCTGGAAAAAGTATTGTCGGCAATTTTTTCTTTTATCAGTTCTAGAAACTTTGAAGATCTGTCGACCGCAGAACTCTTCTATTAGCGACGCTTGTGCATTTTTAAGATCTCTTTAAGCCGCCCAATTAAAAATATAAAGCTTCTTTATTAAAAGTGATGGCTTTAACTCTTGAGTGATAAACTTTTTTGACTGAGAATATTAAAACTCGACTTAAACGATATCCCATTACCGATCCAAAGAAAAAGTTCTCTCTTAAGTAAATGACTTTTATAAATGGAATTTATAATCCCCTAAATTCTTAATAAACATCCAACTTGGGTCCCTTCAAACCAGACCAAGCGAGCAATAAAACGAAAACAATCTACTTTTTAACCAAGTCATTAAAAAATAAAAGATGGAGATTAGTCTGAAATTGGGTAAGAACCACAAGTAATGACACACAGGAAGGGTTATCCATTAGGCTTCCATCTACTCTTGCTAGATTGGGAAGCGAAGCTTGAGAGGGGGGGGGAGAGGATTCTAGATAGGGAACCAATAAATATATATATATATATATATATATATATATATATATATAATATATATAAAATATATATATATATATATATAAAGTTTGTGTTGTTCTCAGGTTTCAGTCAATGAATAAACAATTTTATCTATGCGACGTTTCGAGAATTTATTGTTCTCATAATCATGCCTTAACAGTGGAAAAACAAAAAAACAGAACATTAATATTATTATACAATAATTAATATATGATGTTATTGTTAGAGATATAAAGAAGAGTACATTGAACAATGAATAATCATACAGTAGGTACATAGATATTTTAAATTAGGATTTACATTAAAGATATTATTATAAAATTACTTACAATTTTGGACAAAATAGTGTCTTAATTAATAGACATGTTAAATTAGGATTTACATTAAAGATATTATTATAAAATTACTTACAATTTTGGACAAAATAGTGTCTTAATAGACATGTTGTAGACGTGTAGGCTAAACATGTCTAATTAAGACACTATTTTGTCCAAAATTTTAAGTAATTTTATAATAATATCTTTAATGTAAATCCTAATTTAAAATACCTATGTACCTACGGTATGATTATTCATTGTTCAATGTACTCTTCTTTATATCTCTAACAATAACATCATATATTAATTATTGTATAATAATATTAATGTTCTGTTTTTTTGTTTTTCCACTGTTAAGGCATGATTATGAGAACAATTGTTTATTCATTGACTGAAACCTGAGAAGAACACAAACTTAAATTATCTACAGTCGAGAACTGATCAAACAATATATAAATAAATATATATATATATATATATATATATATATATATATATATATATATATATTTTTTTTTTTTCTTTTACCGCTAAACAGCCTTAAGGAAGACCCGACTATGATGTAGGTCTCTTTCTTAAAGTATATTATAAGGAACCGTTATTGGAATTGAAACCTAGACCTGATGCTTAACATAGCATTGAGAGTGATCCGAATAATGTTCATTCCTATACCCAGACGTTACCTAAACCTCTTGAATAATGTAGATTAAGCCTAGAAGATATATAATTCAGTCGGGAGACAGGTATTGCACGTGGTCTAGGAGCCACAGAATGCGATGCCTGGTCCACTGAATTCCTACCAGCTTTCCAATCAATCTCCTGACCACTGCTTGTCAAGGTGCAATAAAAAATCAACCAAACTCACCCAATTCTATTAAGTAAGCTTGTTTAGACAAATTTGAATGTTTTCAATAAAAAGTGAAATTCAGTATAGAATGTATCATTACTGTTTTTATACCAGAATTTCGGCGCAAGGGATTAATTTGGAAGCAATGACGCACAAAATCACACCAGGTTTTTACCGAAATTACTTGGTACCTACTTGGTGGAGGCTGGTAAAATTATAATCCTGCCAAATAAACAGCTCCATTTTATTGTTATGTAAAATATAAGGGATATAAACGCAATATATATATATATATTATATATATATATATATATATATATATATATATATATATATATATTCACATATAATGAATTAAAAATATAATATAACGGTGATAAAAATAAGTAACGTTTTTTTAAAATAAAAACATATTGTTTGAATATGACTGAGTTATTTTATAAATTATTTATGTATTAGATATATTGTCTATTTTTTCATGATTATTTGTTAAGTAGTAATTATTTTCACTCCGGAACATTTGTAAATAGTTTGAAAATACAATTTTTATTCAGAAATATCAAACTTCGTTTCAATACTGACGATAATAATAAAACTTATAGACCACATTCATACAATATTTAAAGAAAAAAAGCTTAAGTCAAATTAAATAAAATAAGATATATTATAAAAAAATAATATATAAATAAAATAAATAGAAAGTTAAAAAATAAATGAACATCTTAAAAATACTCACACCTATAGACGATATTTGCAATATGCTGGAGAAAACCCGGACTGAACTTTTCAGACCACTTGTAAAGGGAAAAGCAGAACCCCAAAAATCCCAGCACCTTTCTTTCACCCGCGTCACAAGTATGGACCAGTGGAAGCTGAGAATGGCTTTATAGGCATATGTATACAGACACATTAAATACTCTTATATATAATATGGCTTAGAAAATATTAATTCAAAATTGAGCCAAGGGTGGCTATAGTTATTTAATTTTCTTTAAAAAAAAAAAATTTAAACTATATTGCTTAAAAATAAATGATTTTTTTAGTTACGATATTCTCAAATATCTGCACCAAGAACTTTTTTTTATAATAATATTATATAAAATTATTTAAAGTAAGGAAAGAGTTAAATTTAATTGTATACACACGATACTTAAATGTGATTCAACCTCAAAGCTCATATTTATCCGTCTAGTTATTAAATTAACTCTAAAATTATCCAAAACGAAGAGTATATAAGCGAATTCTTGGAAACTCCATCGTTATTATATGCAGTATTTTAATAATAAAGTTACGTTCCCATTAGATTAAGCTTGACTCGAGTTAACATTTTATCATTAAATTATTAAAATATCGCTACTGACAAGAAGGGAAATAATTAATTCCATATCCTAAATTAAAAGATCTCCAAATACGTGAATATCGCATTAATTAATAATTTATTTTCTCATGCCATATTAGATTTTCTTTATGGGCATTTCACTTAGTCATGTGAGTTACCCTTGGATGAGCTATGTTTTCCGTAGAAACGATTTAGTTTAACGAACTGATTTATTAGTTGCAAAAAAAAAATATTTGAAAATTTTCGGGTTTTAGGTCTTTAACAATTACTACTTCTTCATTTTCTTTATTTGCGCAATACTTGCGCGCAATGATTGCACAAAACTGAGCTATGTGTATAATAATATTTTAAACAAATTAGGAAAAATAATTTGACAAAACAAAAAAGTATTTGGTTGAGTATTTATAGTTAATAGTTTTAATTACTATTATTTATATAAAATATTTTAGATTGTTTTGTTGTTATATTTTTATATAAAAAAACAACAATAGAACAAGTTGTTTTTATGATGTACTTTTAAGCTTTGTTGACTTTTTATTTTTATTTTTAGTAGACAAATTAAGATTTATTGTATTAACCAGGAATTTGGTTTTGGATTGTTAGATTTGGAACAGTGGTGTTATTGTTAAATTTATTTATTAATAAGTTGGGGTTCGAGGGGAGGGCTAGAAGATCCCAGTGCCCTGTAGTTGGCCAGAGTGGTTTGCCGGTGCTCAATAATTCTTTGGTGAGATGATTGTTTCGTATCTAGCTGTATATAGTAGTATATTTTTTATTTATTATGCATATTTGCAGTTTTGAAAAGGATTCTATGTTTGTGGCGGTGGATCGAAACGTCGAATAAAGCAAATTAAGAAGAAGTTAAAGACCTAAAACCCGAAAAAGTTCAAATAAAATTATAAATAGGTCGATTTTAAATTTAGGGCTAAAATAACCCTAGTGATTGAAGAAAATCTATGTTACTAAATAAATAAGTTTAAATTAATTTAAAACTTTTTCGAAGTTGAATTAATAGTTCTTAAATTGATTTTAATGGCCGAGGTAAGTGAAAGTCGTAGCCCGCAACAGATTTTTATAGTGTTACGGTTAAAATTTGCAAAGAGAATTAATTTTAATTTTTAAAAAAAACGCATTCCCTAACCGTAACTATGCCCCAGATACTCAGTAGAGACGGGCGGGTTCCACCATAAATTTATTTCGAGCGCCACGCTATTTGTTAAAAAAAATAAATAAGGTAAATAGCGAAACCCTTTTAAATTAATAATATTTTTTTAATGGAAATAAATAAAAAATTAAAATTAAATTTACAAAAAAAGTTATTAATAACAGATGGTTACGAACTCGTTACCTCACTGTTTGAATGCTTCTATCAATCCCATGAGCTATGGACTCATATGACGTCACCATACTTTTATACAGTATTAGACTCGACGAGGGTTGTACAGTCTTAACTTTTTAAGGTTAATATTAATTAATAAGTAAATATTCAAGACCCAATTTTTTAATTAAAAAAAAGAATACATGGTTAAATTGGTTATACAAAAACTACAAAATATAATTTTATTTCTAATAAAAAAAAAAGGAAAAGAAAGAAAGAAATTATTCAATAACAAAACATATTTACAACTTATACTAACTATTTTTTTTTTCTATTGTCTGAAACTACTACTTTCGTTTATCAATCACCAAACACAAACCAAAAGTTATTTACAAAATGGTATTCACCTAGGTTCGGGATGAGGGTTAGGATTGGGGTTAGGAGGAAAGCAGTTTTTAAGTTTCCAATTTCTCCTCGAGAACTAAACCTTGGCTTCCTTCCTTGTCCGGCCGAGTTCATCCGTCTGTACTTGTCCTTGTTCACACTAATTACATCAGTCTCATGTAAACCACTCGGTACTAGCTGCTATCCACCACGTCTCTTTTTTTTCACACCTTCTCTGGGAGCTCACCGCCTTCTTCATCTCGCTCCTTGACTCCCCTTATCCCTCACCGGAGTATATAATAATTATTTGCTTCAGTAATACTTAATCTAAGCTTAAAAATAACACAAAAATTTTAATTACCTATTTACATTTAACATACATTTATTTATTGGTTTAATATTTTTTCTTCCAAATAACCCTCATCGAGGTATCAAAAGTAACCTTTCATTGCTATTTAACTCAACTGATAATTTTTTTTTTTTTTTTTTTTTTTTTTCCACGTAACAATAGTACTAGTCACCATTTTGTTTATCATTATTTTCTATTATTTTTTATTTTTCTTCGATTTCCAATTTTATGACAATTATTATTAAAAGTTAAAACAATTCTTAATAATAATCCTGTACAGACTTTAACTTTGGCTGTATCGCTTTTTTTTTTTTTTTTCGATTTTAATGAAATAACTAGATGAAGTATCGACAAAACTTTTATCCGTTGTTAAGCATAAGATTAAAGAGGTTATGACCAATTTTAGCTGTTACGCAAGGCCTTTTATGAATATAATCTGGATATTTTGTTAGATTTTCGTAGAAAAGGGGCTCAAAAGAAAGGGAGCAGTTCGGGGAAGGTGGAAAGAGCTCCGTTACCAAAAAAAGGAATCTCTTCCAACCATTATTGTACACAACATTTTGTTGTTGTAAACAACAATGGTATATTCGGTTCATTGTATGCCATCTCTAAATTATTTTCGTATACACTTCGTCATAAAGAGGTCTAGTGATTTCTTTTTTCTAGGAATAGTGACAGTTAGAGGTAATAATGATATTTTAAAATAAGGGGTACAATTTAAAACTTTTCTGAAGTGTGTTTTTTTTTTTTATAATCCGTATAATTAACTTATTTTTAGAAATATTCGAAAATATTGGAAAGATCATTAACCACAACGGTCTATAGAAATGTCCGTAATATTAAAAATTAACACAATTATTTCATTATCATATTCATAAATTATATTCTCATTATTGTAGATAAAGGTGACACAAAACATGATATTTATTAGGTCTGAATCTAGGCCGAAAATTAATTTTTAAATATATAAGTTTTTTTTTTTTTTTTTTTTTCCTCATAACCCCAATTTAGTAACATGTTTTGCCAAAATAACTTTTGAATAATTTCCTTTTACTGTATCTAGATACATTTTAAGGCTGTTTCTGTTAATAGATAATGTTTTAAAATGCTATCACTGATTTGCTATTCCTCTAGGTGGTGGGGATCACTTCATTCTTGACACTTCTTGTCTTAAGCTAATCTTAATCTACCTTAGACACTATGTTGCCACCTCTGAGGAGCTGGTGGAACCTTAAGCCTACTAAAAACTGGATTTGAAAGCACTTCTAAAGAATTATAAAAATTATGTCTTCTTTTCGCAAGGAATTCTGTTATTTTAGGGATATTAAATAGCAAATGAAGTCTTTCTGCCTTTTCTTTTTCAACGGTAGTTTTTCTTGCAATTTTCTTTAAAACGCCATTTTGGAATTGCTGTAGCTTCTTTCTTGAATTTTCTGAACAATGGGTTAGTAACGGTGCTCCGTAAAATAGAGAAGGTCTGATCACAATTTTGTAAATTAGAAGTTTCAATCTGAAACTTAGATTCGGAATTTGAAAGAGATGGTTAAATTTGTAGGTTTTCTGTCTTACTTTTGATAATTTTGTAAGGATATGATTATTAAATTTTAGATGTCTGTCAAGTTTCATACCTAAATAGATGATGTTTCTAGATATTTTCAATTGTGAATTTCCAATTTGAAATTTAGTCGGCAGTTTCTTCATATTTTTTTGAAAAGAAAATATAATGCAGCCAGTTTTAGATGGGTTTATCTGGATGTTTAAGGTATTCAGAAGGTTCTTTATGATCTCACAAGTTTTCTCTACTTGCTTAAGCGCTTTTGAAGGGTTCGTGATGTTACTATATATCGCCACATCATCGGCATACGCCAGGACAGATGTATTTGCATAGTTCCTACCAATTATTTCCGCGGTGTAGATATTGAATAATGTGGGTGAAAGAACTGCACCTTGCGGTACTCCACAAGTTAAGCGTACCGTTTTCGAGAAACTATTGCCGACTAATACGGTAAGATTACGACCATCGAGAAAAGAACAGAGGATAGAGTACAGCTGTTCCGGGCATTTTAGTGTTCTTGGTTTTTCAAGCATTATATAACTAATAACAGAATAACTACATAAACGAGTACTAAGTTATTCCATATATAAACTATTTATTTATTTTTATTTTTTTTTAATTTTGTGGGAAGGTTTATAATATAACTTGCTTCTACGACTTAAAAAGAAATGCGTGTTAAACAAACATGAGTGTTTTTATTTTTTTAAATAAATCTTTAAAATAAAAATGCTAAAATTATCCGTAATCATATGTAAAATTATAAATTAATTATTTATTTTTATAAAAAGGTTATATTTATTTATAATAGTAAATAAAAATCGCTTTAGTATATTTAAAAAAAATAAAAAACTAGGTGATTTTTCTTCCGCAATTAGTCTGAGTTAAGACAAAATACAGATTATTAAATATTATACCAGGCACAATTCCAAATAAATAAAGTTTCATAACTTTAAAATAATAGCTCTTCAAGTGAATTACACCACTTCGAATGGCTGTGTATTAACTCATTTCTTGTTCTTTGTCTAATAAGAGAAGGTCCGATAGAGTCAAAAGCTCCCTAACTAGATCAGATGTTATTAGCGTCATGAAAGTTGCTTTGGACAGGGCAAGCCGCTATGAACTTCTATTTTCCCAATAATAACGATTCCCTACCCTTTATTAATTTAAGTATTATTAATACTCTCCTTTTTATTGTAACTAAGCCCTAAATGATGTTTGTACATTGTTATTAAAATTAATATAATGATATTGGAATTTAACTAGATGAAAAAACTAAAATATGAAAATCTCGTGTCACGGTGGAAGTGGTCGTACTACTTTAAGTAGTAATTTTAGTATTTTCGTATGCAAAATATCCAAATAATTTAAATGCCGTAGGTATTACAAAAATCTGGAGCAGGCAACACACCACTTTCAGTTGCCTTGGTTATTAATAATATTACAAATGAACAATTCAGGATTTATCTGAAAAAATCCAGAATAAAAAAATTCACATACAATAAATACATAATTTAATGAATAACAAAGTAAACTGCATATTATGAATTTATATATATATATATATATATATATATATACATAAACACAAAAACATATAATTTCATATCAAGTTGATACTGCTACCTTAAAGAATTACTGAATATATACATAATAAAACAAATATATACATAATAAATACAAATACTAATTTAAAAAAAAAAAAAAGGCAAACTGTCAAACTTATGAAGGCACGGTAGTCTGATGTTAAAGGAGATGGATGCATATATGATGCTCGAGGAAAGCTAAGGATTGCGATTTAAGAATGGATATGGGTAAGGATTGCCAAAATCAAGATGCGAAGAATCTTCTAAAGGAATCAGTTCTATAAGAGGAAATGAGCAGGTTCATGGGCTGGGATCTTGTGTTTTAAAGTAAACAAAGGGGAGTGGGGTAAACATGTTTTATAAATAGAGGGGATTGTTGGTTCGAATGGATTGTTAAAGACAGGATCCTAGGAATTATTGCTGTCATAATTTTGGTTAAAGCCACTTCAACTCGGCATACCAAGTGGAGACATGAGTGCACAAGGAAATCCCGAAGATCAATCAGACGAATCAGTTCATTAGTCTTTTCAGCCTCATCTCATTCCGTCTACATCAGGCAGCCATAATCGAAATATTGGAAGATAAGAGAAAATACTGGCGGGTTGTAAGGAGTATTTTATGGAAATTTGAGAGAAGTGATTATTCAAATATAGGTTTTAGTCGAGGAATAAGCCTGGATTTCTGGCAAATGTGTGGAAGACGATGGGTCTGTAGTTGAAGTAGTGTAAGAGGTGACAGGTAAGGGAGTTGAAGAGATGTTTGGAACCAATGAGGATAGCATTAGTTTTATTAGCGTTGAGCTTTACACCGTTTTTGATGGCCAATAAATCGATGCCTTCTAGTAACTTTTGGACCATCACAAGCATTTCGGTGGAATATATGAAAGGTACAAGCAGCAAAGGCTTACTAAAGTAATGTCTCTGGGAATAACGATTAACCGAAGTGTCGGTAAGTTAAGGAGTTTAAACTACTCAGCTATTATCAAAATGAACAATTACCAAATTGACCTCTTTAATAACGCACTTACTTAATTGGAGCGCAAATTGCGAAAGGTTAGCTACTTTCGTCGAATAATATTCGCTTCTGCTGAGAAAAGACATTTTTTAACTTGTTGATAAACAAAATCTAATCATGAACCTCACCTTTGAGCAATTAATATATAGAACATACAAAAATATATTTAAATGATAAATGAAATTGCTATCTTTATTCAACGTTTCAATGTTTCTGATTTAAATTAATAGGTTTATAATTCATATAATAATTAAATATATATGAACGATAATAAATTTTTAATGATAATTACTGAATGTTTTTACTGAATAAAACTAAAAATATTCTAAAGGAAGTTTAGTCCGACAATAAATAAAGAATTTATTATATTTAATTGAATATGAATAAACAATAGTTATTTTTAAGAATCTCAAAACATAATTACATTAACCTTAACATTCAAAACTTTAAAATTTTTATTTATGGAAATAAATTTCGTGAATTAATTTAACAAGTATTTCTAGCTATTTAGGCCTGACATGTAAATAATGCCTTTATAACCCTTTTAATTTATGATTCATTCTGAAATCTGCCAAATTACTAGAGATAATAATTTTTTAACAGTAAAAGGATTTTATAATTCGGGAACTAGTTAAATCTTATTCGCCATATTCATGTCACTTGTACTCATCATATAGTGGTATAAGTAAAGCGTTATATTAGTTTCAAAATTTTTCGTTCATTCCCTTATAATAATAAAATAGGAGGGTCTTTGAACTTCAAGTTCCATTCAAGGCTGATAAAATAAAATCATATCTCAGCAGGGCCCTTTATATGTACATATATATTTTTTTTTACATGAATAATTATAATTATTCTTTATTATAAATCAATTTTAATTCATATAAACGGTTTAGGATTTCCTAAATGATCCGTATATTAAATTACTCAACGGCTTTCGCCGTAATCTTTGGGAAACAGCATTTAAACATAACTTTAGATGAATGAGATTCTCGGAGATACCAACTCTCATTATGATAATGAGGGGAATATAGTGCCTTGTCTGAGTCGACTGGGTTCGATTCCTCAGAACAAACTTAATACGTCTTAGTCCCCGTAAATTACTGCGTGTGACAATTGGAACAGTCTCTTCTACCAGGTTCCGAAGCTTTCATTTAATAACGTGTCCTAAGCATACAAATATGTAATAAATTGAATAAACAATGAGTAACATTTACCATTTTTGTACAAATAAAAAAGGTTTAATAAATATTTTTTAATTAATTTAAATTTAGTAATGTATGCAAGTTGAATTAAATTAAAAATTATTATATAAATGCACTAACGGATTAAAAAATAAGCCATCATTATAACTTCTGACAATTCTGTATTAGTGTTCGCTGCTCTTTAAAAAATACAAAATAATATTACATTACTTTTTACTTAAGACTGCTACACATAGTATCTGAGGATAAAATAAAAATAAAAAATAAAATAAAATAAAAAACAAAAAAAAATCCGGAATCCAACATTATTTTATTATTTTTAAAATTTATTTGAATCATTATATTCATTTACATATGTATGGAATATATTTTTTTAAATATATTTTATTATCTATAAACAATGTTGAGATAGTAATAAATCTACCCCAAGATCACAGAAGCGATGAGATATAGATTATTTATTAAATTCAATACGATACTGTAATAACTGAATATTATTAAATAACATACTTTTATTTTTAATCCTTGAAGTGGTTAAAACATAAATATTTTAGTGGGTTTTTTCTGTTTTTGAAAATTGATGATTCTTATTAAAAAACCTGATATTCTTATTAAAATTAATAAATATCCATGGTATTTTTTCCGTTTAATTATATTTTAGTTAGGACATAGGTACATTGGACGTTAAATTTAGTCTTGGACAACAGAGAATCATAGGTATGCCTGTGAACTCTGAGATCGTATCGGAATGAAAAAAAATTATATTTACAGCATACCTTATTGTACGGATTTTAAATTTAGGCTTTAGAAGATACAAAATTAAAAACGATATTTCAGTGGTTATAGTTATTTATGTTTCACATAAATTCTAGTACTTTTTTAGCGGCATAAAACGTTAAGAATAAAATAGTGAATAGTATTTTTTTCAATTTTAATGCTTGTAATTGCCCGCAGATAGTAAGTTAATGTAAATTATTTACCTCCCTATTTAGTTCTAAAATTTATCTCATACTTATCAACTTGTTTTACTTATCATGTTTTCATTATTTGTATTTAAAATATTTCTGTATATCTTTAATTTTTAATTTAATTGTCACTACATTCATAATAATGTTTCATTGTCATGTGTACTTATATGAATCTCTTTTGTTATTTGATGCTTGCAGCTCTGATGATAATAAAAAAGGCATTTAAAAAAAAAAAATGAGACTGATTCCTGATTATTTCTGCAAGGATTCTTTAGTAGACAATACATCCTCAATACAGTTGAGCATAAAAGATCGGTAACTAAAAATTATCGCCACAAACCTTATTATATCATGCTGAATCTGGGATACTTCCAATGCGAATCTGACCTCAAGAAATTACCTGAGCTAAGTCTAACAAAATGAATTATGCGATGACTTAAAAAAAGTTATAAGTTGTTACAACAAATTAATTTCAAGTCGCTTAAGATCGAAGTTAATTTACCCAAGTACTTTGAGAGCCTGCGGCTTCCTCCCGGATAATTTTATCTCCAGACTCCAAAATTTCAGCAACAGACTCCGAAAGTTTCTCTCGAATCGTAACAGAAGTTCAGGAAATTGAGATGTCCTTTAGAACTATTGACGCAGACAAAATCAATATTTATTTTAAAAGAACGTGATAATCAAAATTTAATTTCAATTTAAAAAAAAATGTTAAAAAACACCATAAGATTATATAATAAAAATTAATATAGTATATTATAGTAGTAATGATAAAAGAATAGTTTTGAATTATTATTTTCAATAATGAACCTTCGTAATCGTAAAACTGGAATTCGAAAATTTTCACGATTGCAATATTTTTTTTAATATATATTTTATATATATAGGTAAGTGAAAGTAAAAATTAAACAAAACTCATTGGTAAACATGTCCAAATATCCAATACAAATATATATATATAACTGAATAATGATATATGATACATTTTACATTATAAAATGCACTACATTATTTTTACTGGAAAATAAGTTTAATCAGCCACTAAGTGGTTAAAACCGGTTTCGGTTGAGGGAAAGGAATTCCTCAAAGGCTAATAAAAGTTTCAAAAGCGGAGGAAATAGTTTACCAACAGCAAATTAAACCTGGATGTCTCTCACTAATTAAACACAGTCATAAAGGGTTACAGAGTTTACCAGCAGCCTTTCAGGTATTTAATGTTTAAATTGAAATAGCATGCGCGAATAATGTACTAATGAAATAAAATTATAAGTATTGCGGTCACAGGAGCCAAGTGGAATTACATAAAAGTATTTAAATTAATATTTTTTTTGGAAACGATATTTTAATTTTTGTTTTATTTCAGAGAATAAAAACCACTTTTGCATATTATACATGCATATACATATACTTATATCAATAAGAAACTTGATAAATAATAAAAATAATACTTTTTTTCAACATGTTCCTCAATTTTTTGCTTCTATATTTAGACTCAACATGTGTGATAAATGAAATTTTAAATTATTATCAGGAAAGTTATTACTTTTTTATCATGGTCGCTAGGTTTCATTATCGCGAAATAATAATTATTTCATTTTTTTCATAATTTATCAATTATATTATTCCTATGATGGGGCCATGAAATCCGAAATATATAATTTAATTAATCTTTAGTTTTTATAGTAGAATTTAAATCGGATATCAAACATCGTAGGAATAACCAAACTAAATTGAGTATAGAGTGGGGTAAGTGAAAGGAATAAATAATTATTAAAAAGCTGTTCGTATATCGTCCCTCCCATGCATAAACGACTGTGAAAAATTCGTTTTTATTTTTTTTTTGGGTACTATGATATTGCATAGGGCAAGACACGCCTTGTGGCAAATCGTTAGATCTCTAACCCTTTCAAGAAACTACTTGAGCAAAAGCTTTAAAAAGGCTGATTTTGGGTTCACCATCGTAGATTGTTTTTAGCTTTCCTGAAAATTACCGATTTTCACATACCTTAGTTTGATGTTGTAGGGACGATATATTAAATTCAATAGACTAATTTGCTTTTTGGATTTCCTTTTACTTTTTTAGAACTGAGATATAAATAATGTACATGTATATATGTTTATCCATGATTGTAAATATTAGTTAATTATGTTCCTTTTGTCCGTTGGCCAGACATGTTGTATTTTTTAATTGTACAAATCTGTTATTCTTATGGGACCCAATCCCAGAATAAAAAATATTTTCTATTCTATTCTATTCTAAATATGGTATGAAAAAAATAATAGAGCTTGAAAAGTTTCTAAAAGTCAACTATCTCAAGCGATGAAAGGTAGAGCCCTACAAACTTGTGTGTATCCAGTAAAGATATAAGGCCCGCAGACTTGGTCTTCGACTAGCAAAAACTACAATAAACTAGCAACAACACATTTTCAGTTCTATAGAAGCATATTAATTATTAAAAGAAAATATATCATTAGTAATAGAAACGTTTGAAATCAAGTTATGTAAAAAAGTCTACCGAAAGATTCACGTCTGTTCAAATTGACGTTAGTCGTTTATTTGGCTAGACTAGATATGGTAAAAAATTGTTGAAGAGTGGATTCAAGGATAACGTAATAGATGGCGAGAAGACCACTAAAGAGGTGGATGAGCGAGATAGTACATTTGGTGGGCATCCGGTGGCAAGAAATAGGAATTCGTGGAATAAAGTAATAAAGAAAAACCTGCCAGTGGATACTTAGAATCAATTTTAGTCAAAGTGTTCAGAAAATATTTTAATAATTCATATTTTAAATGCTGAATAATAAATATTAAAAAAAATAAAAAGTGTGAGGAAGATGAAATCGTTATATTATTTTAAGATCCTGAAGGAAAGAGGCTTATTGTTCTTTAAGAAACGTCATAAAACTATAATTATTTTTATAATACTTATTGTATTTCCACAGGTGTATTTTAGTATCTTGTCTTTGAGTTTCTACAAGACATTTTTCGAATTCTAAATATTCCCAAGGTTAATTTATGTTTTTCTCGTCGATTATTACTAGTTTTAAATCTACGACCAAAAATTCTGAATAAGCAAACTAGCTGACTATTCTGGAGATATATTTTATTTCTTACTTTTTATTCTCTTCATATTTTTCCATTCGCAGTAGTCAGCAGCTATCTGACAATAAGCAAATGTGCTGTATAAGAAGTAAGCAGCAGACATGAATGGCATGGAGATGGAAAGTCCCCAGCAGCACCCCTTCTAGCCTTTAATTAAGCTGAGGAGGTCTCTCACACAGCTTCTCTTCAGCCTTCTTTTGAAAGGCAATTCAGCTACTAATATGTCGTTTATAAGTCTATTGTGTCCATGGAGTTTAATATAAAAACAAGAATAGAGAATTCGTATATGTTGGTTGTTGTAAGTCCGAACGTAGGATTTTATTGAAATTATTGCAGTCTGTGTATGTGAGTCTTATTATAGAACTTTAAATATAAAATCATGATATATCTTTTATGAGCAAAAAATAATAATATGAAGATGTAAACCTGTTTCCTAGAGAATCGTGAATATCGGTGAATCTTGCAGTTGATTAAATAGTCTTTTAATAACTTTTTTTTCTTTTATGTTTCCTCATATACAGATCTATATATACAAAATACAGATGAGTAGGTATATATCAATTCAAGTCGAAACTGGCAGTTAAAACCAATCGCCTTTTGAAAAAGCACCGCCTTCACAACCACAGCCTAAGAGAACCAGGGGGTTAGAGGTAGGGTGGGTTTTTGTTCTCACCGGACGGTGGAATATATCATTTAAATGGTCTCAACTCCTACCTTTTTTGGTCGCAGTGGGCTTTTTATGGAGGATTAATTGTAGCTGGGGTATATATCACGGGAATAGTGTAAGTAATTTGTCATGAATAACGGCAATATGCCCTGTTATTGTTATTTATAACGCATGAGGTTATAATTTCGAAACATTAAAACGGATGTTTTGGAAAAAAAAAAAAAAAATTGTCTCCCTTTCAGGAACATATGTTCTAGCAGTGTTTTGTCCACTCCATATCATTTTTATTCTATTTTCATTGTTTAAATTACTTTTTAAATCACGCAGTTTATTTACGGCTAAGGTTTTCTACATCGACATATATTCCTTACGTTATAAAGCTATTTAAATAACTGCATACCCATAAAAAGACATAAATAAAATTATAATATTTCATTATTAAAACCTGAATAGAATAAACTGCAGTATCTATTATTCCTGTATTATTTTAAATCATTTTAATACACCTAAAAGAGAGAGGACTCGTGTACCAATTTTCAACTATCCACTCACTCACTCACTTATTCCATGGCGCTACAGCCCTAGAAGGGCATGGGTAGCATCTACAATCTTACTCCACTCTTTTCTATTATGGGCGAGTCTCCTACATCCTCTGACTCCCATTTCTCTCTATACTTTCTTAATACTATCCGACCATTTTAATCGTGGAAGTCTCCTAATTCTTTCTCCTCCAGGCGTACCGTCCAACAACTTTTTATTTACCCTATTTGCCGGCATCCGCTCCACATGTACTAGCGAACTCAACTGATTCTTTCTGACAAAGGAAACCAGATCTGGCTCTTGAATCAGCTCCTCCAGTCATTCCTTATTCTCCAATTGCCGTTTTCGCAGACAGATACATATATTTTTTATGAGTACTTTCCTTTCCTAAACTTTAATATTCTTTCACTTTATTTTGATAGAACCCAATTATCACACCCATATGGCACATCCGGCCTAATCAATGTTTTATGTGCCCATTCATCTCCCGGGTCCGTAGGTAAACCTCCGTGTACTAATTTTATGGTGAGTTGAAGTAGCTTTACCCTTCCTATCGTCTCAAGAATTTCCTTGCGTCATTCCTTTACCAAGTTATCCAATCCCGCCGTCTGTCATATCTTTTTGACCTTCTACAATTCAAATCCTCTGTCCATCCCCGCTGTATATTCTCCAGGCCTTCAGATTTATACAGCACGGCCCACCGAACTGCACATTTCGACAGATCCTTTCTCATTCGATCCTAAATCTTTTGGAATTATGAATTCTATCCCTCCTTCCATCCGTCACTCCAACTCTCTTTCTACCTCAAAATCCCGCATATTTAACCACTTAATGAATATCCAGGCTCAATAGAATTTCAAATAAGTTTTTGTTGCTTTCTTCTCATTTAAATATCTCTATTTTATATCAGTAATTATTAACTTTTCAATATGTATTTAATTTACTCTAAGACTAAAAAGCACATTTTGTACATTCTGTATATTTTAGAATAAAGAATTTATTTATTTATTTATATAAAATGTCTTTATCTCTGTTGGTCAGGGCTCTGAATTTTGAGGGCTTTTGTAAAGCATATAACACCAGTTTCCGGCAGTTACTCTTGCCTTAATTTCTTCTTGGTGTTCATTCTTTGATGTGATAGGCGCACAGAAATAATTAAACTGGTTTACCATTTTGAAAGTGTGGGTTCCAAATTTGACCATTTATTCTCCACTATCTGATGGGTTTCTAGATGACTTCATATAGACTTTTTACCGTTAAAATGGAGGCCCATTTCAACTTCCAACTTCCAAAATAAACTTTTTTATACATATACAAATATACAAAGTTATACATTTTACAAGATTCAAGTCACTTTAAAGTTGCTTAAGAATTACTTTTAATCAGAGGACATCACCGCAACGTCTTTACATTTTTACTGATTAATCAATAAAATATGATATTATGTAATAAATTTCAATACACTCACACACAAAAAACAAAAAACAAAAAAAAACCTTCATTGGTTGTAGAGGTAAGCTACACCAATGAAGTGTTTTGGGTTCAGTACTGCTTCACGGTCAACGGTGGTGATTAGGGCTTGATCACTCTTCTAGTACCCACTTTATTAACTTATAAACACTTCGTCTATCATCACTGCTAATTTCAAAATGCTGTATCTCTGCTATTTCTGATCCGATTTCAATCACTCCTTTGTTGTTTTAAAGGATATTACATTATCTGTAATTTTTGTATTATTTTATTAATTTGTACAGCGGACTAACGGATTGTTAAATTTGTTAATAGGATTCTACGTAACTTAAAATAATATTTGAGGGGAGGTAATTTTATTTATTTATTTTTTTATTAAACCAACATTCTGTTACCATTTTAAAAATTAGTGAATAAAAGATTCCTTCATATGCAAAATATTAATATCTTGTGTTTGTATAGAATTTATTATCATTTACAATCGTACCTGATATAAAAATAAGCATACAATTGAACAATGATCACAACATGATGTACTATGTTAATTTGCTAATTATTATCTAAACAAGTAATTAACAATCAATTCAATCTATATTAATGACCAGTACAATCCAATTTAATTTAAGTAATATTTAAATTTATAATTAAGAGTCGAAAATAATTATTAGTAGTATTGCAGTATATATTTATAATTCTAAGATTCTTTAAGCTAAAAACTGTTGTGTTAAGATTCTATCAGTTGTTTATTTCAGTTTTGACCTCGGTCGAAGTTAGATGTTGAATGATATGAAGAGAAAAGACATACACGCCACATTATTCCTTCCTTATATACTTCTGTCTTTGATTTTAAATAATAAAAAAATAATAATAATAATAAAATAGAAAATAGATGCTCTAAAATTAATAAAATAGTACATAATCAACTTTTTAATAATGATTAAAAAAATCGAGGAAATGTATTTCAATTATATTCCATTTCATTTGAAAAACAAAGTTCTTGATGCGTTTATCACACTCAGAACTTTTATTCTAAAGATAATTCCTCGCCAAGATAAGCCTTATCAAATTTATCTGTCAATCACATAAAACAGACAATTTAATTAAATATTAAATTAATTTAAAAAAAATTTCTAGTGCTATGTTGTTTGCTTGTCATGAAGATTTTCTCATTTAGCTGCCTTCTATTTTTTGATTATTTTTATTATTATTTTTTTTAAGTACCTATTTATTTATTTATTTAATTACCAATTTATAAGACCTAAATCTTTTAATATCATAATTTATAGTAATATTCAATAAATCAAAATATATTTTGAGTTTTGGAATGTTCAATTACTAAATAAAAAAATATAAGCTATTACGATTTAACGACAAGGCACCGATCAGCGCCATCAAACACTTACTGTCAATGAAAACAAGGAAGAAGTGGAATACGAAATGGGCCATTTCAACAAAAGGTAGACACACCTATGACTTCATAAAAACAATTGACGATCGAACTAAACCTAAAAAAATATCCTACAAACTGACACAATTCCTGACGGGACATGGAGGAGCCAGAAGCTATTTATTTCGATTTTAACTAACTGACGACAAAATCTGTAAGTGTGACGGTAAAAGCGAACAGACATACGACCATCTTTTATTCAATTGCAGTAAACTGGACAAACATAGACACAAACTGATCTCAACAGTCCTACTTAACGGAGACCAATGGTCGCCTTCGAAGTGTGACCTTCTTACAAAATATTTTTCAAAATTTGATGAATTTGTGAAACGGGTGGACTATGCAGAATTAGAGAAATAGCAACAGGCAATAACTCGTTATTAATTTTTATTTTATTTACTTTCACTGTTACTAATACTAGTCAATTAGTTTCTATTATTTCGTTAAGTAGTTATAACAAATGAATTATTTATTATTTGTTGCTGGTTTCTTTGTTTAGTCAATTAGTTAGTATTACTTGGTTAATACGTTATAACAAATGATTAATTTACCAGTTTTCATTTTCCTGTAAAATAATATTTAAGAAAATGAAGCCGTATTATTCAATTCAAAGTAATCAATTAATTAAATCTTTAGACCATAACTAATTTTATATCGACAAGCTTCTTTTGAGTATTTAATGCGTAATACTGTATTCACAAAAGTTTTCAACTAAATTTACTTGTTTGATGTAAGAAATTTCACAGCAAAATTTAGTTTACAAGGTTTCTAGATTACAAAGACTACTGAGGCTTGATTCTAAAGACTTTCGATCTTCCTTTTAAGTTCAAGACGAGAAGTTTAATTAAGTTTAAGAAGTTAACCTTGTTCAAAGGTTACGATAACGACCGCTTAGTCGACACTCCCATTTTATAATATGCATACCTATCACTATTTGATATCACATCGTTATATTTTATGTGTATTAATTTTACAAAACAGTAGGTTAACAAATGTTAGAAAAAAAAACTAATAAAAAAAACAGCTTCAATACTCCTTTATCCATGGGTAATCATGAATATAACTAATCCCCATCTATACGTCCTAATGTACATGAATTATGTTTTAGTAAAAATGGTAACTACATAATTTACTAATGAATAAATACGTTCCAGGCAGTCCAAACTCAACTTGTATAGGACAATGGTGCGTACGGTACTTCTGTATGTATTAGAATTTTGGACTCCGTTAAAGAATACTCAAATGCAACTCCTTACTTTGCCATGTTTTTCATAAGTAAAAGTTGGAATAGATTCTCCATACCTAACAGTTCATGGGGTAATCACTATTCGAATGCGAAATGGACAAAATATTTCCTATCATCCACAAAAATACCACTCTTTCCAACAAAAATTGTATTTGACGTGAATAGGTTTTTTTGCTAGAGGTCTTTAACTTCCATTGTGTGACGTTTTCCTCCTAGGCTTGACACACTCTAGCTCCGTTTGTGTGACTAGGATCGGAAATTCGACAAGTTTCCTTGTCAGAAGTTTAGGGAGATTATTTTCTGTTATATAACATTTGTAGCTAGGACCTACCGTTTAAGAGCTGTATTGGTTTGAATGAAAAAATTTACGTTTGAAGCCCTTATTTTCTCTCAATAAATTATTTGATCAATCAAGATACATAGAGCTCAAAGCGATTAAGAAAGATGTAAAACCTTGGAAAACCTCAAGTTGCATCAACCGGAATGAGGAGGTGGTTCTAGCCACCGACTCCAGCCTTAGAATCGGACACACAAGGCTAACGCTTGGGCACATAATATCAAAAGAATTGACCCCAAGATGTCAGCATGGCAGGAAAATCTTGAAAATTGCTCATTTATTTTTGTAAATGTCTCTTCTACAGGCGGCTGAACAATACCAAGCAATGTCGCAGATCCTTGGTGAAGCAATGGAAGGGGCATTGATGAATTGATGCGTTTCCACTCTGAAATGGATTTTTACAAGCGAATTTGACCTAATGTTGTTTTCTTCATATTTTTTTTCTTTTAATTATTATATTTAATTTTTTTTTACTATTTTTATATATTACTATTATTGTTATTTCTTAAAAACTCATTATATTTTACATATTTTTCTAAAAATATTTCTCTATAGTTTTTTTTTAATAGTTTTTTTATTTACTATTATTTTTTTTTCTTTTGAATATTATATTACATTCATTTATCTCAAATAAACTTCTATTATTCTATTTGGCTAATATTATTTAATTTATTTTTATTATTGATAATTTTAATTTATTTCACAATAACTATTTTAACTAATACTATTTGTTTTGGGTTGATCTTTTGAGGTGAGCGTGTCTGGCTGGCACTGGTAACTGCGATGATTTGTGCCATTAAAATTAAAAAAACAACCAACTAAGAAATATATTGGTTTTAATAAAAAAAATTACATTCGTTTTTGGAACGTTTTTTTTATTTTTTTAATTTCATCCTTTAAAATGGAAACGAACTCTGTTGGTGTTGTTCGGATTGAAACATTGCCGAGATTTTCATTGTCAAAAATTTAATGCGCAATATTATTTGTCATATAACATTTGTCTCTAGAACCAGTTACAGTTAAGCAACTATGTTCGTTTGAATGAAAAAAAAGTTAGGTTTCATGGGGTTTTAGGTTTCTGTCAAATTTGTTTATCTCAATTGGTCAGCAAGTCGGCCTCAATTTATCCCTTACTGGGGAGAGCTGTAGATTATATAGGGGCATGTCCATGATCTGTTGTTTTTCATAGTCGGGGAGAAATAATAGAGCAACATTTCTTTTTTAAATATTTCTTTCCGGTACTTGTACACAACAGAAGTCAGCCAGTTAGATAAATATCCAGCTAGCTACCTTAGAGAGAATTAGAAGACCCCACGCTCCAAAAAAAGAGCACTGATATATAGGGAGGGGGGAGAGAGAAAAAAAGCGCCAGATAGATTGTACTAATTTGGTGAGTGACCGGACCTTTTTTTTTATTTCAAAAGGTAATCGATGCAGGTTCTAAACAAATGCGGGAGGCTGCGCCACCGTGATTCCTTCCTCGAGAGCAGGAAGTGAGAGTGGAAGCTGGCACAGCCTTTGTCTCGCGCCCGCCCTCCTCTCCATTTCCCATTGTTATTATGAATTCGTTTCACTTTTATATTCTCCTTCTATACGGTATTCCTCAGGATTTGATATGGAAGCTCTTAAGTCTTGTGCAAGCGAAATACTTCTAAATAATCCAACGTCTTAGCTCCATTTTGTTATTTCATATGACCAATTACTTTCACTTGTTTACATATGAAATATAAAGTAAAGGAATACTACTAAATAAAAAAAATGGTGGAAAAAAAAGCATATATGTCTAAGACGTTACAGCAACTTTTTTTTTCATAAAATCAGCTAATCTAAAGAGATAGTTCTATGAAAAGGTATATAGAAATGATTAGGTTATTAAGGTAGGAAGGAATAAATGCAAAGTGAATAATTAAGGATATAGGAAGTTTTTTTGGCTCTTAAGGATTGGAACAGAGAATATACAGAGTAAGTATTTATTTCAGGAATCAGGACGAAGCCTGAGATGGCAATGAGAAATATTAGTGTCTGGTGTAAGTATCCCATCTATCATAGAGATAGATAGAAAAGTCTTTTTATTTTTCAAAATTACAGCAAATAAAATATAAACAATTTAAAAATTACTTAATTACTAAAATTTAAAATATAATAACCGGTGGGAGCCCGCGACTGAGTGGTTAGCCAAAGGTTGTGAGTTCGAATCCTAGTCCCGAAGGGAGTTTTCAAGCATTTAAATTAGTAGAGATTCACTCACGGCCTAATGAAGAAATAATGAACCTGCCCTATAAAATTCATCTAGAAAAGCGTATGCATTATCCCACGCAGAATACACCGTACGACAAAGGGCCTACACGGCCTGTCGCGCCGTTCGAGAAAAAAAATCTGACGCACTACATGGTCTATTGAACGTCCGTAGAGTCTGTGTCTATTGGCAAAATTAATTTTTAATGTATCTGTATAATTAATTAATAATAAAATATCAACATTTCGGAAGTTATTTATGCATTAAAATCAAATTCACTAATAGGTAAATTCTTTTGTGAGCATCATTCTATAGGAAAAAGCAGATCTAGGGTAATTGACCAACGCCAGCCAATATTTTCCATTTATTAACTCAAAAGTTAGATCTCAAGTTGGATTTTTAGAATTCCAGTATTTTTTTCTAAACTCGGATAGAATCGGACATACAGCCGAAAATGAAAGAGATCTTATATCATACAAACTACATATATAATTTTTTTGCTTGAAATTAGTTTTAATTAACTTTAAAACATCACACCTGATTTTAACTACCCATCTAATCACCCTCAGTTAACTTTTGCTAGTAATGTAATTTACTATGGTTAGATGAGGATAAAAGGGGGAAGTTTTGGAATTCCTAACTTTAATAATATATTGACAAAAAATATCTTTTAGAATTTGAACCAGTACTGATACTAGATTGTTTTCCATAGATTAATATCATCACAGTTAGATAGATTTAAATTACAATTTAATCCATCCGATTCTTTCAGATTTTTGTATGTTTTATAACTTCAGAATAGTAATATTGAGGGATAATATATAGTTAGAAGGCTAAATACTTTATAGAAAAATTTATCTTTTACAAAAAGTTTTATAATTCATAAAAAAGCAAATAAAGCTAAGTGATTATTGTAACAATTTAATATTGTTCTATGATTTAATTTAAAACCTACGTTAAAAACGTAAAAAAAAAATTAATAGTTCTTTAATTGGTTTTAACAACCTAGGTAATTGAGAGTAGTGTGTTGTCCGCACTAGACTTTTAACATTGCACTATTCCTAGTCAACCTAACCCTAAATGTCTGAACGCCCCACAGAGTTTCATTCAGAGTTCCATATTGTTTCTAACTCATAGTGGAAAATAATAGTTGACCTATACAAAAGCGTTAACAACAGTACTTTCCCTGACGAAAAAGGCTTTTGTAGCTCAGTAGTAAACTCATCAAAAGAACTATTAATTTTATCGATAATTCGGTCATATAAAGTATATTCTTATAGAGTATTTATTCTGCTAGTACGAAATGGAAGAATAGTAACGCATTTCAATTGTTTAACTAGCAATTGTTTACTAGGTCGCATTTTTTTAACCTTATATTGCCTATTCAGGCGATACGGGGGTTCATCCACCAGGTGAGTGCGGGGTATTACTGCCAGAGTTAAAAATCTTCTTCCAGTTGAAGGGGAACACGCGTTATAGCCCTCATGGCTATCCCGCCTATTGTTACTACGGAATCAGGCCAACAAATCAAACTATTGGCTCATATCTATAATCAAGACAGGACTCTTTCTAAGGTTTTTTTTTTTAATATTTGTGTGTGTTACCTGGCAGCATATCATTAATCTTTTATTTATTTCTATTTTCTCTCTTTTTTGTATATGTATATGTGTGTATATATATATATATATATATATATATATATATATATATATATATATATATATATATATATATATATATATATAGCAAGGATTGAAACCAGTGGCTTGGAGTGGGAGAGGAGTTTGTTACGGAAGGAGTGATATCTGGTTCGGGCTGGATGAGCAACAAATGGAAATTGTAGGGTTTGAGAGGTAATAGTAGAATCGATATGGACTGATAACACACAAGTGTCTTCAGCATACGTAGAAAGGAAAGTGTAAGGATTGGTTGGGATGTCAGCTGTATAGACTGTGAACAGAATGGGTCCGAGGATACTTCCTTGTGGGACGCCAGCGGACTGGACAAAAAGGGATGATTAGGAACTATTGTAATTTATATTGAAGGATCTGTCAGTGAAATAGGTGAAGTAAGGGTCAAGTTGAATCAAACAGGTAAGCTCTTAGATAATTACATGTTTTATTTACTTTTTGAAGAGCATTTTAATACAGAATTAAAGAATATGCAAGTAGGTATTCAAACAATGTTTCCTATAATCACGAGTTTGTTAATATACAGTTTCATATTTTTACTCCGTATTAAATTCATCCGTATAGTAGCCATCGATGATTATTTTCATTTAGATGAACTGAATATCTGTTGACTTATGAAGTCACAAACGACCTTAATACATTAGAACCTAACCCATACGTTTAAAACGACTTTCTAGCCTTTCCTCTATTAGCACTTTCTTGGAACCTAGGCTACCCTCCTGGTAAAGTGTATGCAGTATAAACAAGACCTAATACTAAACCTGCTGGTGTACACAAACATTTTACTTCCCATTAGTATGCATTGCGCGCCACTATTCACTCACCTAAATGAAGACACGGTGCCAACAGAATGCTAAGAGAGATAATGGGATCCATATATTTGAATCATTTTTAGTTTAAAAATGTCACCGTGAGAGCAGTAGAATTTATGGATTCATTGAGTAATGGATCAAAATCTATTTAATCTCTTACTTCAATACCATGACAAACGACTCCAGTTCCAATCTTGCCATCTTATTTTATTTGTAATGATGAAGTTTAGTTGACCGTGGAGAATATTAGATGAGAAAGATGGTTGGGGGTACTGTCATCAAAGAAATCACACACTAATAAGTGATATGTATTTTAATTGTGTGCCGCCGTTTCGGTCTACATTGTGAGTCTTTATCACGGCTAAGAGAAACAAGATAACATGATGACAGTAATACAATATGGAAACAAACATAAGATTATATTAAATTAAAATGATAATAGTATGACAGTAATAAAATATGCAAACATAAAATTAAGATGATAGATAGTATTGGAATGAAAATATTTGAAGTATGTAAAGAGAAACTACGAAAATAATTAAAAGTTAAAAGAAGAATACAAGGACAGTAATATAGATGTATAATATTATCATGGAATGCTGAAGGCTTAGAAAAAAATATTATCTTATAAAACAAGTTGGATAAGGTAATGAAAAGTGATAAATAGCGAATAAAGCTAAATTACTGTAGTAGATAATAACATAACTCATTAATAATTCAAACACGTTTCTATAAAACTCAAATGAATTCTCTAATTTTTTTCCAGCTCTGACTATATTTAAAAGTTCTTTAATTAATTTTACCAACGATGTTATATTGAATTTAATAAAATAATTTAGAACCGTTATTAAAAAATCGTAAAAAGGGAGCAAAATTAATAGTATGAAATGGATCTTCTGGTTCTCTTATTTTATTGAAAAATTTACTGTAACATCTAGGGGCATATACGCTGATAGAATATGAAATTTCATAATTATACAGCTTATCATATTCAAGCTAGACTTACCAGATATACACAGAAAGTTTTGCGGAACTTGGTAATTTGGACTTAAGGGACTCTAAACGCGTATTTCCCAAGTTAATAACACATTTGTATGAACTAATGTAAATTTATTATTAATAAAAATAGGAACCTGCTTAATATCATAAAATACTATACCATTATGGTAGTAACATCTTTGACCGGAGTGCTCTGGCATTAGAATTTGGTGGGTACTTATACGAAGGGATAAAAGAGGGAATGGAGGCAGCGCTACACGGTGATAAATAGGGTATGTGTAAGTGAGGTGAAAGCAGGCCTTGTGAGAGTTCTAGAAAGTAGTATATTAGCATTTGTCTTGTATATTAGCAGTTTGTTTTCGGTAGATAGTTTAGAATTTCTATTCGGAGCCAACCTAATTCCTTTATAAGCGGACTTATGTGTTCGTACTGAAACCTATCTGGACCTACGGACTTGAACTGTAGGGGACAGCCAACTTTTTTAACATCAAACGCATTCAATCCTTCCAATCCAAAGTCCTCCGAACAATAGTTAATGCTCCTTATTATGTCAATAACCACACCTTACACCACGACCTAAATATTCCATTTATTTTAGACCTTTTCCATCAAAAGTCTCTAAATTCCATCAGAACGTTATCCTGTACCCTAATCCGCTAGCTCAATCCCTATCCAGCTTTACACACCCTTACCATCCTCGTAGAAGGCTGTATGTTTGAGAATTGTATATAGGTATGAGCGACTTTTGTATATATTCTTATTTATTCTGTTTTGTATATATGTATATTGTATTATTATTTTATAAATTTGTTTTGTATATATTGTTTAAATATAGTATGAATGTTGTGCTTTATCACTATTAAAAATGTCCTAAATTGGACTGATTGTAATATTACCCAATAAAGAATTGTTTCTGAAAGAAAAAAAAAATTAATTTTTATACACCTTGACTTCATAATTGTTTATTCAATAAATAATGTAATTATGTGATTACAAAGCATTTTAGTCTATTTTGAGACAAATTATTAAGTATTTAATAAAAATTGTTAAAAAAAAAAATACTAATGAATAACTAAGATAGAAATCAAATAACAGTGAAGTCAAGTCGTTGTAAGGATTACTACATTGTCATTACTTGAATACTTATACTTTATCTGTAAGCATAAAAATAATGCAACTGCTTTCAGATGCACCGAGATCTCATCATTGAGCTCTAATCAATATCGAATCCCTTAAATAGAATAATATCTTGTGGTTCGGGGGCAGCTTCGACCTCTTGAAAAACTGGGCAAGACAGAGATTTATAGTCTTATCCTTATTGATTTGTTTTTGTTTTTTCCATCCCATCGGGGAGTGTTGATCAAGGGGTAGCTTCTCTGTTCTGTTGATAATACTTACATTATTAATTTACACTGAGTTACTTTGAGAGAGGGGAGATGTAGATGAGTGGTTCTCAACTGGTGGTCTGCGGACCCCAGTGATAATTAACCTAGACTTTAAAATATTTCTGAACCCTTGACGTGTAGTAATAATTACGAAATAATACGGACAAATTCAACATTATAAGTTATATAATTGCTATTGACCAATGAAAAATATAAGTTGCTGGTGAGAAATGACTGCTACTTCACAATTACAATTGTTATATCGGTGAGCTTAAAAGACAAATGTAACTTTGCATAAGTTAATGGACAATATTTGATTATGAGTATTTGAATTAATATCTATCTCGTATTATCTTTAAATCAAATATAAGTAATTCTCACAGCTATTGAGAAACGGTATCAGAACTGGAGTATTAAAATAAATTCTAAAAAATCCTACCAAATTACATTTACCCTTCGTCCCAAACTGATGACATTCTGCCCCACTGTATCCTTTAATGATACCCCACTCATACCTGTTGAACAAATCCGACACCTAGGACTCCTTCTTAACAAACGTCTAACATGGAATCCTCATACGAGACTAAAACGACCAGATACTGCCCGTAGATTCCTATAGATAGATAACTACAACACTTACTCGAGAAACGTTCAAAACTTCCAATTTATTACAAAAAGCTTATATATGTTACCGTCATCAGGCACATCTGGACATACTCATATGAAATCGAGCTTTGGGACTCTTAATTAAATATATATTTAATGTATATTCTTAGATCATATAACATTTTTTTTATTTTTAGGGCTTTAACCATACGAGCACTATAGCATTCCTGTTAAAATAGGCTACCTTATGTAACATAAGAAAAATTGAAATGGGCCATGCGTTGGATGAAATTCAAAATGGTGTGTGCATTGAAATTGTTTCCTCAATAATGCTATTGTACTCAGAACTACTCAATGCGAAACCATCTAGAACTGCCAAACTAGTTTTGAATTCCTCATAGATCCTAGAATTGAATCAAAGCTTTGATGCTTACCATTCCGGTTGCGACAATTGTTCTGAAGCTACAACGCTTCTTGTGGTCTTACAAATGAAAATTCTTATTTACTAATGATTCCGGATGTAACACTATCAATTCTAAGATTTCATGTAAGCCATGGTCAGATATCTATACACCAAATTTGATCAATAACATTTTGCGTTGTTCAGAAAACCTTAGAGGCGTGGTTAAGCTGGAGAGGTGCACGAAATGCCCTTGAAAGACGTTTCTTCATAAGTTGGGAAACCTTGAAAATGAATTTTTAATACCAAATCAAGACGTACCTCAATGTTCTTCGAAAATTCAGAGGTATGCAAAACCTCAACAATACCTAAATACATAAACATGCCCATACAAAAGTTATAAGTATATGTTTATTTTTGCGCAAAACCTGATTTCATTCATTATTGAAAGACTTTTATGTAATTTTAAAATTAATGAATAGTTTAATTACAGTTAGCTTAGGGGAAAAAAGGCAATTAACAAACATCTAAAATTTATAGAAATTTTCTTCTTTCTGTTACGATGTTAACGACTGAATTTTTAGTAGTATGTTTCTTATTTCATACATAGTCTATACAATGTAAGTTTATGTAATACAGAAAAATAAGGTTGATTTCTCATTTATGCTGCGCGGGACAGCTAAACCTATCTATCCAACCGCAAACATATCCAATCCTTTCAATCAAAACTCGTCCGGACAATAGCTGATGTTTCCTATGATGTCACCAACTATATTCTACACCATGACCAGTACGTTCCATTTATTTTAGACCTTAATGCATCGTTTTTCTCTATATTCCATTAGAACTTCATTGGCCACTCCAATCCTCATGCTTAATCCAGATACACTCACTGATAACCCCCTCTAAGGTTGATACGACAGTGACCCTGAGATGTTCAGTAAACATTTATGTAGTAGTTCTGACACTGTCAGATTATCCTCTCCAAATGTATAGGTATGTTTTTGGCTATTGGTCCTGAAGTTTGGAGACTAGCCGATAGCGGTTTACGGTGCATGGCAGAAGACAGGGAGACTTTTTTTTTTTTATTGGTTATTCAGGTTTAACGTTATCCTGAAACGTAAGCCCTCAAATGTGGAAATAATTTTTTTTTCTACAACAAAGGTTCATTATTGAAAATAACAAATCAAAACGACAAAAGTTTTAACAAACTTTAAGTAGTCCAACAGTATGGATATCTGCTTCTCTTCGTCGCCGAGTATTCTATTTAGTGTGAGCGCCAATCAAATCAATCATTTAATCAAATCCTCATATTGGTTGCAATTTATCAGCAAATGTTTCACTGTTTCTGGAACGTTGTCACATTTTGTACAAGTGGGAGATTAAAGCCGTTTTAGGATCTTTCTCATTTCACGAGTAAAATACTGGTGAAAATACATGTATAAAACACAACACTTCAGCACCATATTTAGTTATATATATATATATATATTAATAATTGAAAGTTAAATTTATAAGTATAATTTATAAAATTTATAATATAAATTTATAAATATATATATATATATATATATATATAATATATATATATATATATATATATATATATATATATATATATACCCACAATATTTTATAATAGTATAATTATATATATATATATAATATATATATATATATATTATAATATATATAAGTTGTAGATTACAGTAGAGAGTGAAGTAAAGTGTAAGAAAAAAGCATATACTTGAAAAACATACTTGGCTGATAATTAGAACCTTTGAATTTATTAACGAAAATTAAATATAGTTTAAAAAAAAAATTATATATTTTTAATCCCGCCTGTGTGGAGAGCTTCAAAAGCATGTTTACCAACTTATAAAGAAAAAAACTCCCTAACTTAAACAAATACTAGAAAAATCTGCTTGGGTGGTTCCCTTCTCTAAATAAAAGTTTTCTGAGTCTATTTAACTAGCGAATCCCTTTTGTCCTTAAACTAGCTCCACTATTTTCACAAACAACTGCAACCAAGGAGAAAGAAAATAAGCTGCTTGTGCTTAAAAACCAAACAATTAAGGAAGAACAGTAGTAATTGGTAAAAAGGTTTTTCTTTTAATAATATACTTTTTATTCAATCTTATATTCTGATTATAGTATATCTACTTTAATTAAGTTAGATAAAACAATAAATTAATACATGAAAAAAAGTAATTCATGACAAGGACCACTACATATGTTGTTATTTCTCTTGTTCTTAGCTTAAAACGATTTATTTTTTTGTTTTGTAATTTCCAACCAATGGTCATTAAAGTTGAATACAGATGTGTCCAGAAATAAGTTTAAATATTCTTATATGTTATAGCAATTAAAAATGTTAATTAAAAGGCAATCATGGAGAAAAAAGATAAAAGTGTTTTTTTTTTTTTTACAATATTACTAATTAAAATGACACTATACTTTCAAAAATCAGGTCGAAAGGAAAATACTTCGATATAAATTATTTAGTGTTATAAAGGTTAGATTTAGCTTATTTATTTATTTTGTATAGAATACCTCTACCCGTAAGGGTCATTGGCATATCTTTTTGTTTTATACTCTATTATAAAACTTGGTTCTTTTCAGAAACTCCATTAGGAAATCCACGTATTTTTTGTAGTCCTGGAGGATGTTACAAACAGTTTGGCCCATATTTAACATGTTTCTCAATGTGGTATATTCTTTACATTCTACCAGAATGTGTTTCACTGTCATTGTGACACCACATTTCGAGCATGTAGGAGCTTCTAAGACCACAAAGAAGGTAGCCGTGGGAGAACTCGAAATGTCCAATCATTTGGTGACACAATATTGTTTCCTCCTTTCTTGATTTTCTATTGCTTGTTACCCAATTTTTTATTTCAAGTTTTCGTTCCCTCCAATGCCACAATGGGAAGGGACCCAAATTAAAGCTATTTCGTGGCCTTGTAGTGCGAAATACCATAATATATATATATATATATATATATATATATATATATATATATATATATATATATATATATATATATATATTAGAGCTTATGATTAGCTTATTATAATAATTTTTAAAAAATAGTTTTATGTTAGATTGTATGAGATTATTTTTTTTTATGGTGAATGTAGTGATAATATATTTGATCTGAGAGCTTATAGATCTGAGAATATATTTACTAAAATTTAAAATAGTTAGGGTCTCTTCCCTCACGGATTTTGTTGCGCTTTAGATACGAAGTACAATAAAATTATTTATTATCTTTATTTCTGTGTAAAGACTTTTCTAATTGTTTTATTTTATTATATTGATTTATACACATTTAAAAAAATATTTTTCGACTGTTTAGTTATTCATAATAGGAGATAGAGATACATAAAAAAAATGTAAGTCGAGATCTTTTTATAATATTGAGCTCCCTCCAACAAGCTTGGGAGATACCAACTGATACAGAGTTTTAAACGCTTGAAGTCACTTTGTAAAACATTTAAAATATCACCCCATAACCTCGGTATTTGTAACAAAAATTCCAGTCAATAATACTCCCTGCCTACTGCTTATAACATTTGGCTTTTGATAATTTATTTTAGTTTTGAGAATGCAATATAGTAGAGAATAGTTTAGTAGTAGAGAATGCAAATACTTTTAAAATATGCAATTTTAGGTAAACGTACACTTATAGATTAGCAGTTTTAGGTTAACATAACTTAATCAATAACGTTTTAGGTTTTTTAACTAAAAATATTCATTACATTTTTCTTTTTTTTCGGTGAATATACATTTCGCATTGAAGTGCAAAGATCCTTAAAAACTGCACATAAGAAATCTAACAGGATTTCCTTTAAATACAATACCTTCATTACATACCAGAAAGTAACGAAAAATGAAGTTTAGTAGCAATATTAAAAAATTGCCAACGAAAACCACCTTTAAAAAACCTAAAGCCCATTTACATACCAGCAGAAACAAAAAAATTTCATTAAATCACGTTATCGTCAGTGGGCCTTTTTTATCCGCCTATATGGAAATATAGAGTGGAAGCTCGACATTTTTTACCCTGAAAATTCCATTATTTCGTCCTACGTGACACTGAACTGATATCTACATACATCTAAATTATCATCAACCACAAGCCGTTGTATGAGAAAATGGGATGTATAATAGATTGTACATAAATTACTGATTCGAATTAAAAATGATATTTTTCTTATCTCACAGTTCGATTCATATTTCGATTTATCGGGTCAATCAATATAGTTAGTTAACTATTTACTGCAGCCAACATGATAATCCTTGAATTGAGATTAGTGAGCTAAAACTACAAGTTGAGAGATTAAAGGCTTTGGTCTAGAATTTTAACAGAACAGTCTTATTATGAAAATTGTTATTTTTTGGGGAAACTTGTAAATTTTTTATCCATGAAACCTAGGAGGTAAGTGGAAAATTTAATAATAAAAAAGACACCTTGTTTCTATGATACATTTATGCCTTTCAAATTTTCTTAGTAATTCTTGTTTTGAAATTTTTTGTTTTAATTTAAATTTCTACACCTTATATGTGTGAATGAAAAAAAAATTTTTATTCAGGAACATTTTGTCCCCTAAGAATAAATGACTGTGAACAGAGTAAATCCAATTTAGCTGGCTTCATTTGATACATACTTATTAAGTTAGGTAACTATAGAAGTTGATATAATTGAAAGATCAACTAGAAACAGATAACATCAAATGGGTTTAGTTATTTTTTAACAAAGTCTAGATTTATCACATATTTGCGGAAGATTGATTTTTGAGGAGATGAATAATTCGATAAATTTATTAATCCAAAGAAGGAAGAACAACTTTGTTCAATGGAATGTTGTTTATAAGGCAACTAGATTTTTTTAAGTAAAAATCGTTGGAATTCGGAGCTATTTTCGATTAAATATCGTACCGAAACCAAAGGTTTAGACTTAAGTTGGGAGAGAAAAAGTTTAACGAGGCGGAATTAGCCGCCAACATGGACGAAGCTAATCGTATGGAATTAGGTGTTACGGACAATTCTAGTGCCTGGGAAGTTGTGACAGGAAGAAAACGAAACAGCGTAGCAGACAGGGATCCTCGGAAACAACAGCGCACGGAGTCAGAGGTAGTAATAGTTTCGCAGTACTCTCAAGTGTTAATGACGAGCAAAGTAATTCATCATTATCTAACTCTAAACCACCTCCTATTTTTGTTTCTGATGTACAAAATTATGCAGCTTTGGTTGCTTATCTTCAAACTAACACGAGCCCTAATTCTTTTTTACTGAAAACAACTTATAAAGGAGTAACTGTATATCCTCAAACTCCAGATGACTACAGAAAACTTGTTAGTTGTCTTAAAAACAGCGGAGCTGAATTCCATACATATCAGCTCCCTGATGACAAAAATCCTAGAATAGTCATTAAAGGGCTACACCACAACACACCCGTTGAAGATCTTGAAAACCACGGATACCAGACCGTAGCAATTACCAACGTAATATCACGGTTTAAGCGGCCATTACCAATGTTTTTTATTGATATCACTAAACATTCATTCAATGAAAAGATTTTTGATATAAGAACAATTTTCTATACCAAGGTAGTCATAGAAGAACCTAGAAAGAAAAGAATCCTCCCACAATGCATTAGATTGTCACATGGTCACACCAAGACCTATTGCAACCACGCACCACGGTGCGTAAGGTGTGGACAAGGGCATGAAAGTTCTTCATGCACCAAAACCCGAGATACGCCAGCGAAATGCGCGAATTGCCAAGGGGAACATCCCGCAAACTATCGAGGGTGCCAAACACTGAAGGATTTGAGATCACAAAGAAATATGGGGAGCCATCAACAACAACGTATTCCACCTCCTCCTTTAAATCCAACAGAATACCCCAATCTTTCGAAATCAATCCCACCAAGAAATTTTCCTCAGATGCAACAGCAGCAGCAACAATCATCTCAACGGCAAGCTCCCGTGCAGCAGCAGGTATCAGCTCGTCACCAGATAGCAGTGAAACAAGCTACACCCTCGGGACTACAGTCTAACCAATCTACAGAAGGTATGAGGCGGGAAAGTATTCAGCAGCCAACTTCAGCTGATTATATCCCACCACAATTGTATCAGCTACTAAGCGGTCTGAGTAATCTTATCGAGCCTCATTTTAGCCTTCTACAGCAGCTCGCACAGGTAACACAAGCTATTTGCCCTCCTAATGGTCCGTAATCAGCTGACTGGGGGCTCTTTGTCCATCCTTCTTTGGAACGCGAACGGACTACTACAACATAGGACAGAATTGGACATATACTTACATGAAAAACGTATTGACATTGCACTGATCACAGAGACACACCTTACACCACGATCAAAATTTGGTATTTCAGGTTACTTGACATACAGAACAGACCATCCGGACAACACAGCACACGGCGGGACTGCTATCCTCATTAAGACACCACTCAAACATAAACTTTTACACTTACCAACTGCACCTGACATTCAAACCACTGGCATTACACTACACACAAAACACCACGTGATAAGTATAGCTTCGGTGTACTGTCCTCCAAGATATAAGCTGACATCTTCGGCGTTTCGCAATCATTTTCAAAACTTAGGCCGTTGCTTTATAGCAGGCGGCGATTTTAACACAAAGCACCAATTTTGGGGGTCACGTCCTTGCACCCCTAGGGAAAGAAATCTGAGGGCTGCCATCCACGAGCTTTCATTAGACACTATATCACCAGACACACCAACCTACTGGCCAACCTCGCAACGGAAAACACCGGACTTACTGGACTTTTTTATTACCAAAGGACTACGTACCATACCTTACTCAATAAAAACGATCTCTGATCTTTGCTCTGATCACTCTGCTCTACATTTGGTCGTTCTCGACGAACCATGCAATGCGCAAAGGGTGCCCATGCTTATAAATAGCGGATTTGACTGGGATCTATACCGAGAATTTCTTGAAACAAATCTCTCAATACCCATGTCCATCAAAACAGAAGCAGAATTAGAAGATGCGGTGGAAACATTTACTAAATGTGTCCAAAGAGCAGCATGGTCATCATCTCAGAAGATAACATCGAGATTAGATCATCTGCCGAAATACCCTCAATATATAAGGGACTTGATCACAGCAAAGAGAAGAGCTCGTAAGGTATGGCAGACTAACAGACTTCCTTCTGACAGACAAAACTTTAACAGACTGAACAACGAACTTAAACGACAAATACAAAAATTCAATAGAACTAACTATGATTCCTTTTTAAACAACCTATCAACTGACGATGGAAGCTTGTGGAAGCATACCAAGAAATTGTTGAAACATCGACAGGTGTCAGTACCACTGCGAAAAGAAGATGGTTCATGGGCCGTGTCAGATGGAGAAAAATCTGACATTTTTGCTGATCACCTTTCCTCTGTTTTTATACCACCTACTGACTACCCTAATACAGAACATGAAAACTTAGTTAAAAGTACTCTGGACATTCCACTACAGCTGACACTACCTCCTATATCTTTCACTCCTTTACAAGTCGCACAACAAATCAGATACTTACCTAAAAGAAAAGCCCCAGGTTATGATTTAATAACTGCCGAGGCGCTCCAACTGATGCCCAAGAAAGCTCTGGTGTTCCTCACGACAATATACAATTGCATACTTAGGACAGCTAAATTCCCAATACAGTGGAAATATTCAATCATAAAAATGATACACAAAGACATGTACAAACCATCCTCTTATAGGCCTATTAGTCTCCTTCCCATACGTTCTAAACTTTTCGAAAAATTAATTTATAAAAGATTGGTTGACATACTGACTGAGCAAAAAATAATACCTGACCATCAATTCGGTTTTCGCACGTCACACTCAACGACACACCAATTACACAGAGTTACTGACTTCATTGCATGAGCACTAGAAAAAAAGCAATACGCGACTGGAGTATTTTTGGATGTTGCCCAAGCGTTTGATAAAGTCTGGCACGAGTGGCTTCTCTTTAAACACAAGAACGTACTACCTTACACATACTATCTTATTATACACTCTGTTCTCTCTGATAGATTTTTTTCTGTTCGGCAGGGCTCAGAAACTTCTTCAATCCGACCAGTCTTGGCAGGAGTACCGCAAGGATCGATACTTGCTCCGCTCCTATACATTGTATACACAAATGACATACCAACTCATCCCAACACATTGACTGCAACTTACGCGGACGATACTGCAATTTTAACTTCAAACGACGATCCCATACTCGCCTCACTGACTCTACAAAATCACTTGATGATACTACAAAATTGGTGCAAGCTATGGAAAATTCGTTTAAATCACGACAAGTCAAAACACGTAACGTTCACACTACGACAAAACACTTTCCCACCAATTTTTATCGACAACAACCAAATTCCTCAGACCAACTCTGTACATTACCTAGGACTGACACTCGATCGAAGGATGACTTGGGGCCCACATGTCAAGATGAAAAGACAGACTCTTAACCACCGACTGAAAGTACTATACTCACTTTTATCTAAATCTTCAAAATTAAAAATTAGACAGAAACTGAATACATACACATACCTTCTTAAGCCAATATGGACTTACGCTTCACAGATTTTTGGTTCAGCAAAAAAGACTCACATACAAAAACTGCAAACATTTCAATCCAAAATTTTAAGAGTGATAACGACAGCTCCTTGGTACGTAAACAACAGAACCCTACATACGGACTTACAACAACCAACAGTTGACCAACATATACGAACACTCTTTACTCGTTTTCACAGTAAACTTAACGGACACGACAATAGGCTGATTAAAGACATGTCAATAGCTGAAATGCCAGTCAGAAGAAGGCTAAAGAGAGGCTGGATGAGGGACCTCCTCGGATAAAATAAAGCCATGGAAGGGGTGCTGCTGGGCATTTTCCTTCTTCATGCCTACCATGCCAGGATCTCAATTTATACAGCACATTTGCTGATTGTCAGATACATTCTGACAGGCGTGAATATAGATTTAAAGAGAAAAAAAAATAAACATAAGGCAACTAACTAAAAAATGAAAACTCATGTTAACACATTAATGTCTTATTTAACTTAAATTCATAAAAATAGATATAGTGCTTATTCCCTGTGAAATAACTTGGTATTTAGTACCTCAAGATGTTAAAATGAAGCATAAGAAAACAATATTTTTATGAGCATATGAAACAGTCTGTACTAAAGCAAAACAACTCAACAGTTGAGGCGTTTTTTTTGTTGTTTTTTTTTTCTAGGTGTAATAGTGTCAAGTTCATTTTAAATAACAAAGGCAGTCATTACGGTGAATGTTATTTAAATGTCTTAATAGTTTTGACGATATTTGAAATTCTTGACCATCTCTAGTATAAGTGTAATATTTAAAAAAAAATAACTATTTATAATCTTAACTAATTACTTAAATATGTATAGTTAACAATCAATATATTACCTCTGTAATACTAAATATGTTTTCAATTATTCAATTGACAACTGTTTTTTGTTTTTTTTATTTAACGAAGAAACCGCTCTTCTTAAAGAAATGCTAATTAAATTAGAAAGTTGAAAAAATAATTTTTGAAAAGTAAAAATTATAATAAGAATCATAATCATGATAAATCATCACCTAAAACTCGGTAAAAAGTTCCGAAACAGAATATAAAGTCAGATACAGACTATTGGAATTAGTTGGCGTGGAAAAAGTTTTAGCGAGTTTTCTTTCCTACGCTGGTTCTACATCTTCTAGACATTTCCCATTAAGAGCTGATCCCAGAGAAGAGGCAGAAAAAGAAACTTTTCAGGCACTAAACATTTACCGAGTAGCCTATTTCCTTTGCTAAAACATATTCCTGGTAGGGCTGGATCCAATCCCTATTACGGGGTTTCATCGAGTACAAACTATCTATATCGGGGAGCCTATGACTGTTTTTTTTTTTTTTTTCTATTTATAAAGATATTTCTATTGTTCGTTTAAGAGCGAACGGTTCAATAAACATAAGGTTTATCGGAATATGGAATACAGAAAGAATGTAACACTTCTCAAGCAAAATTTTTATTAAACAATAAACTTTTTATTCAGATATATTACGATTTTTCACAACAATAATAATAGTGCTCTAAGATCAGATTAAGACAGTAAAACAAATTTTTAAAAAATGACACATCTATTAAATTATTTTCCGAGACTAATAACATAGAAAATATTTCATTAACAAAATGAAAATTAGTCAAATCATTTCCTTAATGTAACGAATCCGATGTTGTTGGTTTTTCTATATAACACATTTTAACCAAAACCTGGCATATTATATTTTTCAATACATTTTCTTACGTAGCGATCACCCTATACATTCTGTATTAAACATCATTCAATACTAAAATAAAAATAATCAAATATACGAAATTATTTTAAATTAATATTATGATAATATTCAATACGTTTACTAGACTGTTAAGAGATAACAATTATTGACTTCTTCTTCAATCGGACCGGCAACCCATCATTGGGTCTTGGCCTCCTCAACAATATTATTGCTTAATTAATAAAAAAAAATAGTTATTCCTACTACCTATAGCTTTATTTTTTTATGGAAATCATAAAATTCAAATTAAATTTTTAATTAAATCATTGTCATCCCATAGGAATTTTCTTTTCACTTCAGTTTTTGATTCGCCCCTGTCAGCAGAAATGTGATAACCAGTAAATGACCTGTAATAATAAAAAAATAATAACATTTCAGGCACGGGAAAGGACAGTATCTTCTAACTATTTTTTGTTTGTTTATCCAGCATTTTTTTTTTACATAAATAATGTCCAGTTTTGTATTATGTCTTATTAGACTGGCAATTTTATATTAAAATTAAACAAATTTCATATTTTTATTATTCTCTAAATAAATACTACACGTTTGAATTTTGGCGTTGTTCTGACAACACAAACTTTTGGAATTTGTTGCATTAAACAGATTTAATAAAGCGTTTAATATTGTATTTAAAGACACTTATTTTTGATTTCATATTCCATACATTTTCAAATAGAATTCGATAGTAGATTAAAAAAAAAAAAAAGCTTTAAGCAACTGATACAAAAATTATTAATCAAAAACGATGGCAACATTCATTTTAATAAGGTTTAGAATAACCTTGTAAAAACCGAAATATCTGCGCCTAAAAATTAGACTACTGGCTGGTTATGTATGAACGCACGACTGAAAGGTCTTGCGGGTCATGTAGTCTGTTTCGCCTTCCAGTAAGTTATTTTTAATTATTTATATACTAGTTTGTTGTTTGATTAATAATTATGTTATTTATTTGCTATATACAAGGCATAATTTTTAAATAAGTACGGTTTTGGAATTAAAAAAAGACGTGCAAATATATCGCAAAAATTTTATTTTCACATGAAAGCCTGTACCTTAATCTACTTTTCTACATAATTTCCATGAATCTTGAGGCACTTGTCTTAACGCGGCACCAGTTTTTAAATAGCCTTCTCAAAAAATTCTGCCGCCTGACTTGTTAAACAACGTTGACGAAACATGGGTGGCCTACGTCACACCAGAATCAAAACAACAATCCATGGAATCGCGACATTCATCATCACCCAAAAGAGTAAAGTTTAAGCAAACAATTTCTGCCCGGAAAAACATGTGCACATTTTTTTGGGACAGAAAAGGAGTATTGATAGTGGAGTTTCTGCCTCGTAATAAGACAATCAATGCTATCATTCGTTTCTGCACTAGAAGAATCACCTGGGCGGTCGGCGTCTTCAAGACGATAACAAAGACAAAACATTTGTGATGCAGTGGTTAACAAGTCAGGCGGCAGAATGTTTTGAGAAGGCCATTCAAAAACTGGTGCCGCGTTATGACAAGTGCCTCAAAATTCATGGAAATTATGTAGAAAAGTAGATTAAGGTACAGGCTTTCATGTAAAAATAAAATTATTGCGATATCTTTGCACGTCATTTTTTAATTCCAAAACAGTACTTACTTAAAAAACATGCCTCGTATTATTGATATAATAAGCAAATAAAAAAAATCTTTCGGAAGTATGTATGTATAGCATTTCCAAGTCAATTGTAACCTTTTCCAAGTCAAATGTAACTTTTTCCAAGTCAAATGTAACCTTTTCCAAGTCAAATGTAACCCTTTCCATTTCAAATGTCACCTTTTCCAAGTCAAATGTCACCTTTTCCATTTCAAATGTCACCTTTTCCATTTCAAATGTTACCTTTTCCAAGTCAAATGTCACCTTTTTCTTCACTTCTAGCCTTAAATAGCCCGTTTTATTTATTTATTTATTGAAAAATAATTAGTTTAATTAAAATTATGACTTTTTTAATAATTTTGGCATATCATATCGCTGTTTTTTTTTTGTGAGTTTTTTTAGATATTTGATTTCAAGTTCTGTTTTTACGAACTAATATTTAAAAAAATATTTAGTTTTAAAATAGTTGTTGATTTTGAATTTTTAGAGGGGAGGGATAGTTTTTGGGAATAATTAATGTGTTTCAGGTATTATAATGACGTTTTTCAAGACGTATTTTTTATCGCTCGCGTGCATATTAACTCGCATTTACTTTTAATGTTTTTTATTGATATAGGGATTAATTATTGTGCTTTCGGGTGGTTATGATTACGTTTTTTGAGCTGTATTTTTTATTGCTCATGCGTATTTCAACTCGCATTTACTTTTAACGTTTTTTATTGATATAGGGATTAATTATTGTGCTTTCGGGTGGTTATGATTACGTTTTTAGAGCTGTATTTTTTATTGCTCATGCGTATTTCAACTCGCATTTACTTTTAACGTTTTTTATTGATATAGGGATTAATTATTGTGCTTTCGGGTGGTTATGATTACGTTTTTCGAGCTGTATTTTTTATCGCTCATGCGTATTTCAACTCGCATTTACTTTTTTGTTTTTTATTGATATAGGGCTGAATTATTGTTCTTTCGGGTGGTTATGGTTACGTTTTTTGAGCTCTATCTTTTATGGCTCATGCGTATTTCAACTTGCACTTACTTATAATGTTTTTTATTGATATAGGCATTAATTGTTGTGTTTTCGGGTGGTTATGATTACGTTTTTTGAGCTCTATCTTTTATCGCTCTTGGATATTTCAACTTGCATTTACTGTTAACGTCTTTTATTGATGTAGGGATTAATTATTGTTCTTTCGGGTGGTTATGATTACGTTTTTCGAGCTGTATTTTTTATCGCTCATGCGTATTTCAACTCGCATTTACTTTCAATGTTTTTTATTGATATAGGGATGAATTATTGAGTTTTCGGGTGGTTATGATTACGTTTTTCGAGCTGTATTTTTTATCGCTCATGTATATTTTAAATCGCATTTACTTTTTATGTTTTTTATTGATATAGGGATGAATTATCGTGCATACGGGTGGTTATGATTACATTTTTTGAGCTCTATCCTTTATCGCTCATGCGTATTTCAACTTGCACTTTCTTATAATGTTTTTTATTGATATAGGCATTTATTGTTGTATTTTCGGGTGGTTATGATTACGTTTTTTGAGCTTCATCTTTTATCGCTCTTGGATATTTCAACTTGCATTTACTGTTAACGTCTTTTATTGATATAGGGATTAATTATTGTTCTTTCGGGTGGTTATGATTAAGTTTTTGATTGATATTGGGATTGATTATTTTGTTTTTAGTTCTCATTATAACGTTGCTGGAATATACCTACATCATTTAGCTTTTATTTATTTATTTTTATCTTATTATTTTTTTTAAATTATTTTTTTATAAAAGGATTAGTTATAGTTCCTTATTTAGCGTCCTGAGTAAGTTTTTTTAACTAAATATTTTATAATGGACCCACTTCCTAACTTGTTCTTACAATTATTTGATAATTTAGTTGAGGAATCGAATATTCTATTTTCGGGTGATCTTGTAACATTATTTGATCCTTATTTGTTATAGCTTTTACTCATTTCAAGTTATGTTCCTGTTTCATGAATATTTGATAGAGTGGTCGTTTATAGTGTTTTCGGGAATACTAATAGAGTTTATGACATTTTTTTATAGCTATTGCACATTTTAACTTAAATAAAAAGTGATCTAAAACAATGCGCAAGCGCAATGTAACATCCAGTTCAAAAAAGTAATCAGAACGTGCAAAAACAACAATAAAAAGCATTGTGCAACAGCCTTTAAGAATAAAAAGATAAGAAGTAAATGCAAGTTGAAAATGCGAACAAGCGACAATAAATACAGCTCAAAAAACGTAATTACAAGAAACGCAAATACAATTAATAACCTATATATCAATAAAAAACGTTAAAAGTAAATGCGAGTTGAAATACGCATGAGCGATAAAAGATAGAGCTCAAAAAACGTAACCATAACCACCCGAAAGCACATTAATTAATCCCTACATCAATAAAAAACATTAAAAGTAAGTGCAAGTTGAAATACGCATGAGCAATAAAAAATACAGCTCTAAAAACGTAATCATAACCACCCGAAAGCACAATAATTAATCCCTATATCAATAAAAAACGTTAAAAGTAAATGCTAGTTGAAATACGCATGAGCCATAAAAGATAAGGCTCAAAAAACGTAACCATAACCACCCGAAAGCACAATAATTAATCCATATATCAATAAAAGACGTTAAAAGTAAATGCGAGTTGAAACACGCATGAGCCATAAAAGATAGAGCCAAAAAACGTAACCATAACCACCCGAAAGCACAATAATTCATCCCTATATCAATAAAAAACATAAAAAGTAAATGCGAGTTGAAATACGCATGAGCGATAAAAAATACAGCTCGAAAAACGTAATCATAACCACCCGAAAGCACAATAATTAATCCCTATATCAATAAAAAACATTAAAAGTAAATGCGAGTTAATATGCACGCGAGCGATAAAAAATACATCTTGAAAAACGTCATTATAATACCCGAAAACACATTAATTATTCCCAAAAATTATCCCTCCCCTCTAAAAATTCAAAATCAACAACTATTTTAAAACTAAATATTTTTTTAAAATATTAGTTCGTAAAAACAGAACTTGATGTCAAATATCTAAAAAAAAAACAGTGATATGATATGCCAAAATTATTAAAAAAGTCATAATTTTAATTAAACTAATTATTTTTCAATAAATAAATAAATAAAACGGGCTATTTAAGGCTAGAAGTGAAGAAAAAGGTGACATTTGACTTGGAAAAGGTAACATTTGAAATGGAAAAGGTGACATTTGAAATGGAAAAAGTTACATTTGACTTGGAAAAGGTGACATTTGAAATGGAAAGGGTTACATTTGACTTGGAAAAGGTTACATTTGACTTGGAAAAAGTTACATTTGACTTGGAAAAGGTTACAATTGACTTGGAAATGTTATATATTTGAAATTTAACAACTCAATAATAAGGTATGATAAATGTTTCATAAGCCTTAGAGATATAATTTGAAAATTAAAAACGTAATCGATCAAAAAGTATAGTTATTCTGTTAGATTTCGCAAGGGACAAAGCTCCAACTATATATATTATGAAAATTTGGATTGTAGAATTTTAGAGAAAACAAAAAAATTTATATTTAAACCAATTCGATTTTCTAGTCAAGAAATAGATAACAAAACTATATAAAAGTATTTTTTTTTAAGAGGACTCTCGAAATTGAAAACTATTGGTGGGATAAAAGATCCAATAATAGAATTATTTAATTAAATAATAAATAATAATTCAAAATAATTACACCAAACGGTTTCTGGAGTGTCGTGGTACAATCCCCTTAATCACACTTCAGTTTCTTGTTCAATTCTAACTAATTTTATCGATGTTTTTCCTCTCCATAAAATTCTCATGATATGGATAAGTTATTAAATTAGAGTAAAATCAAGTTCATTTTAGCCATAAACTAAATTTTAAAAAACTAATATCTATCAATCAATAATCAATTGATGATTTTTTTTTTTTAACATCATTTATTGAAATTTACAACTGTACTTCAAGGTACAACAAGTAAATGTGACAAACGTTAAATGGCGTGATACAAACTTGTAGAAGAACTACCCAATGGCAGCACTCCTGTATATGATTTAACTTAGTTTAATTAAATATATATAGCATACACAATATTTTCATAGAATTGTATAAAATTATATTTAAGAAACTTATTTAATCTCTTAAATAAATTATTATAAATGTACTAATATATTATAGGGATTAACGGACGTTTTATAATGTTAAATTTAAATAAAGAAATCAATTTTCAAAAGCTGATTTTACTCAATATTTTTCATGACTGTCTGGCGAACTAATAACACCTATAAATGTTTCAATTTATAGTTATATATTGTACATAGGTATGAATATGACATGTTTTGTTTATTTATTTGTTAACTTCATTTATTTGTATTTATTTTGTCTATAAGTTTTGTTATTGTATACGTTTATTTTATTTTATGTAATTTGACTTTCCTTTTGTTTATATTGTAAATATTGTATGAATGAGATCCTGTAGCACTATTATTATTGTCTATTACGACAAATTGTAATAAATACGAATAAAAAAAAAAAAAAAAAAAAAAAAAATTTATAGTTATTAAAAAAAAGTTATGCAGCTATTAAATTATATCGTATTTAATAATATTTTAAGATTCCTTGTTTGTTTTTTTTCTGGCCTTCGGCATATTTATTTTCTTATATATACCACTAGTAAATGGAGAATGAATCTTATACCAGCTTTGTCTCCTGTTTTTTTTTTCCTTTTCCTCCCAGGTGAGGTCGAAGAAGGTCTTTTTTCTCCCATGACCACACTAAAGATAATATAAGGTGAATTTCATAATATTTTACATTGTTATAGCACGCTTAAATTGCATGCGCGGGATAGATAGTTTGTTGTGTGGCAAGGCTGCGATAAGCGTCTTTTCCATAAAGATATTGGATATAGTTTTGGGCACACAATAAGGAATGTGATATATTGCGTCATTAAATCACTACTACCTGTTACAAGGAAAATCAGATGTGTCTAACAAGTCTATTTATTTCAGTTTATTTAGTATACTTTACTAGATAGAGTTCTGATATATTTTTTACATTATTTCAAAAGAAAATTTTTTTTTTTTTGTATTGATCTTTTAGTTAGTTCGGAAGTAAGCAAAACAAATAAATTTATGATAATTTAAGTAAGAAATCCTTAGCATTTAAATGTATACACTTGAATGTAAAAAAAATAGGAGACTTTTAAAAATTCTAAGCTTATTTGTTTGTTTATTCATTTAACGTCCATTTATACTACTGTGGCTAATCAGAAGATGCTATATGGAAGTTCTAAATTTTTCCTATCCTAGGATCATTAAGGAGTGCCTGCAATCGCATATTCATCGCATATATAGTTAGATATCAGAGGAATCACGCCAGTCAACGCATGAAGGAATATTGGAGGCTAGCTACCACACCACAGGTGACCCCTATACGAATATGAATTTCTAAACAGTGGTCATAATTTTAGATTTAGAGCGTAGACGTAGCGAAATCGTGCATTGTAAATATATTATGTATAATAATATCTTTGTATTACCATAACCATTGAACGATAAAATAAATTAAATCCATGAACATCAGGGCAATTCCCAAATCAAAATAAATTACTTTTGAATTTTTCAAATTGAGTGTTGTTCTCTAAAAATTCAAATACATATTGAAAACTATTTGTAAAAAACAATACATTATACGAATACTAATATTTTTAAAAATATACACTAGCGAGCAAAAAAACGGCGCACCAAGAACTTTGCAAAAATCTTTTTTTAAGCCAAAATTAACATCCCAATTTTTTACTTAGCATAGTATATTCTATATGCTTCTGAAAGATACAAGGACAATTAAGAAAAACGATATAATAAAATACAAAAAAAAAAAAAAGTAAAAAAAAAAAAGAAATAATGCGACTTTAATGTTACACGTTTTTCTTCATAAAGTGCTTTTAATTTTCTTTCGTTTTGTTTTTGAGTGCGGTTGTTGTTTAATCTTTTTCTTTTAATAAAATGGTTTTGCTAGGTACGACAGTTGCTAGAATAACTGCGTTGGTGGACGAAGGTAGAAGTTAACGTTAAGTGGCCAGAACGTTAGGCCTACCAGAAACATCAGCTCGAAGGGCAGTTCAGAGGTACCAGGAGATGGTACTTTACACGAGGAGACTAGGATCAGGGGGCTCCAGAACGACTGAGCCAGCAGATCACCGTTTCATCATGATACAAACAGTACACAGAGAGCTGTAGAAACCGTTTACCGGCTGAGAATTGCTCGCCAGGTGAACTTGAGTCTATGCAAAATAAGGAGAAGGCTCGCCGAAGTGACTTTGCACTCCAAGATCCCAGGAACAGGTCCTCAGTTTAGGGAAGCTCATCCAAATGGTCATCTTCAATGTAGCCGAAAACACGCTAATTGTACTGAGCCTGATTTGGTCTCCGTTATGTCCAGTGACGGATCCAGGTTTATCCTGTGTACTAAGGAAGCCCGACTAAGAATATGGAGAAGAAGGGGAGAGGGGTACAGACAGTGCAACATCGCTGAAATGGTGTTACGCAGGTGGGTCTGTTATGGTGTAGGGAGGTATCACATCACAAACGAGGACGGACCTCCATGTGTTCAACAGACCGTCCCTCAATGCAATTTCGTACATGAAGGACGTTCTAGAAGAATATGTAATGTCTTTTAAGCCTTTCATTGGCAGCATATGTAGTGGCAGACTACCTGAATAAGGTCGGCATTCGTACTCAGCGCTGGCCAGCTCGAAGCCAAGACCTGAATCCTATATAACAACTACGGGAATAGTTAGGGAGATGTGTCCGACGTCGGCGAAACCCTCCAGCATCCCTACAGGACCTCAGGTCAGTGCTTGTGGAAGAATGGGAGGCCATAGTCCAGGAACGGGTAGCTATCCTCATTCAAAGTATGCCTGGGAGGATTGAAGCAGTCATCAGGAGCGGCAGGAGGGAATACCGGTATTGAGGACGCAGTTTTTTTTTTTTTTTGTTTTATTAAAGTTTAAAAATGTTAAGAATTCGTTTTTTATATTTAAGATCTTTCATTGTTTTACAACTAATCTTTTTTCTCCTTTATTATGTCGTTTTTTCTTAATTTTTCATTTGTATATTAGAAGCATATATTATATTCGAAGCTTCTATTTTTTTTTAAATATAACTATACCTTAAAGTTTAACATTTAACGTGTATGCTGACAACGGTTTAAGAAAACAATGTCTTATAACTTCCGAAATCAGTCTGTTTCTAATATCGGTACAGCGCAGCTTGGTTCCTACAAAATTCGAGGGGCTGAATGAAGTTTTGAGCTAATTAAAAATTCTTTGGAGTGAACTTGGCAGATGGAGCCGCTTAGTGGCTTCCAAGAAGTAGGAGGAAGTTATCCTATAACAAAACATCAATAAAAGGAGGAAAACATCCTGTAATCAAGTGGGTACTTTTACACAAAAGCATATTTTATGAAATATTTAAGAAGGATTATGTAAAGAGGACGTATGAAATCCTCTATGAATAAAATTCCTTGATCCTATTACTTTAAAATAATCCGTAATACGATGGGATCCTTAGGGAAATCGAAAGAGTTGCCACCACAATATTAAATATGGTGCCTATTAATACTAATTAACCTTTAAATTTTGCTTAATCTTCCTTAATAATATTTAAAATATATTCCGAAATGTTATTGCCGGCAATTGCAGATTAAAGATGATTCAAATATAACATGTGAATACCGAACCTTATAAGATTTTCATTATTGGGTTGTTTCACATGAAATGTCCGTTTTTATAGTTTCTGAAATACATAAAGGATTTTGTAGGTCTCTGTTGTTCTCTTCCGAATGTTTACATATTTAAAGTAAACAGTTACTAATCCTCTACCTTTGTATTATAAACATTAGCTTCCCAATCAATTATCCACTTTTTAGTATGCCTCCAAATATGAACATGGAAACACGCGTTTTTGAGTAATATTTTTGTACGAGTTTAAACTCCGCCATCCAGCAGCTGAGGCCGCTAGAAATATTTGCACGGCGTTTGGGAAAGGGAGTGTTAATGAACGGAGAATTCGCCGTTGGTTTGCTAAGTTTTCAGCTGGGGATACCGACTTGGAAAACTTGCCCCGAGGAAGACTTCCGTCCGTAATAGACAACGATGTCCCCAAACATACAGTAGAAGGAAACCCCTACCAAACAGTTAAAGGACTCTCAGCACAACTAAATGCAAGTGCATCTACCGTTTCCAGACATTTAAAGTGTATTGGGAAAGTAAAAAAGCTCGATACATGGGTACCTCATGATCTCACTAAGCGGCAGCAAGACTCCATGTTTCAAAACATACCGTGCAAAAATTGAAAGAACTGGGCTGCGAAGTTCTTCCGCACCCACTATATTCTCCCGATTTGTCTCCAACAGATTACCACCTGTACAGGAATTTAGACAACTTAGTCAAAGGAAAACTTTTTGAAAATGATGATCAAGTGAAAAGTGCGTTTTCAGATTTTATTTCATTTCAAAGCTCAAAGTTTTTCAGTTCGGGGATAAAAAAGTTCGTGTCACGTTGGGAAAAATGTGTAGAAAAAGAAGGTAAATACTTCGAATAAAATTATCTTGTTTTCATATCGTATTTTTAATAAAAATCCTTTACCATGAAAACGGACATTTCATGTGACACAACCCAATAAATACCAATAGTATCACAAAAACTTACTACTCTCTATTATTGTGACACGTCATAATAATATAACTAAATTTTAATGTAAAAAGTAGAAATATTCTCTTTTTTTGAAATGTAGAGTATAAAAAATAATTTCAATATGAACAATAGTAATAATGCCATGAGAGCACATGGAAATGAAATTAAATTATATAAAAATAAATTTAATTCTGGGACGAGTAGCTAGTAGTAGTAGAATAACAAAAATGTACAGTACAAAGAACTTCCATACAATATTTACAGGAAAACAAAGTTGAAGTCAAATTAAATTAAAATTGGGGTTAAAATAAATATATTTAATAGCAAAATAACTCATAAAAAGTAAGAAAAAATCGCTAAGATACGTTAGCAACATTACTCTACATGCAGACCTTTACATTCCAATAGCCAATGAACAAATTCAGACCCTCTATAAACGTTTTCATTACAACATACACGGACATACCAACTTATCATTTTAAAACAAGGCCACTACCAACAAGCCCTACAACATTCGCAGAAAGTTGAAAAGAAGTTGGATGGAGGGACCTTCTAAAATAAATGCCAATAATGAAACACGCCAGGGAGAGCATCCTAAGCATCCTCTATCCATCATGCCTACAACATTAACTTTATTGTAATTTCTCATTCCATGATTGTCAACCACATGACAAATGTGAATATAAATATATATATATATATGTATATAAAATTAAAAAAAGAGAACATGTTAAACCATAAATGGGGGAAAAACAGGATCCGAGTAATAAACGCCTCTCTCTCAGTTCCATCACTAGGGAAAGATATTAAAAGCCCTAAACGAGCGAAATGATTTTAACAACACTTAATTTTAAAATGCCTCTCAAAAGTACATGATGTACCTTAAATCATGCTGCTAATTAAAACACTATCTAGTTTAATTATAACTATCTATCGATGTTGAACATTTTAATAATACATAATGGGCTCATAAATGATTCTGGGCCCGTCGCTTACACCACACTGAATCCGTGTTATTTAACGCTAATTGTCTGAACATCAAAGCCGCCAATTTCAAAGGAACAAGGAGCCGAAATTACATTATAAACCCATAATTGAAAGCAGGCTAAATATGATATTCGTGAGGCTATATACAGCACATTAATAGCATGTCATTTAGTACTGATATGTACACAACCATGATTGACTCTGTAGGTAATTTTCCAATTCCTTTTATCTTCTCCTTACTTCCTCATTATTATATGTGAAATTTTTAATAAGGGAGAAATAATATTCTGAAAAATGCATATTAATACCTTAATCGAAATAATATACCATGTATAGTTCATTAAACTTGCACATAGAGACGTGAGAAACAGTCAGCACGAGATTGTGCGGGTGAAATAAATCTTACCCGAAAAAATTAACTGATTATATTATAATCTTTCTATACATACAGAATAAGTTTTCGTTAACTCCTTTTAAACCACCGGACAGATTTTGATACGATTTTTTACCATCATTTGGAGCTTTATAATCAAAATACATTGTAATTCAGCTTTTCTTTAGGTAGGAATAAATTCGTTTCTGTAAGAAAATCATCAAAAAATTATTCCTGAAATATTATTAGTAATATAGGCATTGTAATATATACCTTGGGAAATCTCGATATTTAAGAAAAGTTATATGCAATCAAACAAAATCGTGCAAGCATGAACATATGTTATTGGTAAAGAGGAAGGTTATGACCGTTCAATGTTGCCACCGTCGTACAGAATCTTACAGATTATATTTTATTATTAAGTACGCATGATTTTAGAAACTATATAACGTACCAAGCGTAACTAAGTTGTTAAAATAAATGGTAAGTTGTTATAATCTTCCTCTCTCTTTCTCTCTCTCCCTCTTTATCTATATAATATATATATGTGTGTGTGTGTGTGTGTGTGTGTGGTATAATGATACTGCGTTTTATGGTTTCCGCGAACTCTTCCTAGACCAATGGACGAATTTTGATATAGTTTTAACTATCATTTAGGGCATACTTTCCTGAAGATTTTTAAAATATACATACATAAAATACATAACAATTTAGCTTTTCTTTAGGTGAAAATTTTTTTGTTTCTTTATTACATCCATAGGAACAAACGATAAATGAAATATCTGCGAGCCAGGTTACAGCTAGTATAATATAATAATGATAATTAAATACTAAATTTTTAAAAAGTTGCACGATACTAAAATCAACTACTTAAGTTTCATATGTGCAAAGCAGGAATTATACATAAACATTAACAACTATGTTTACGGAACAAATCTACCACTTGATTGATCGGCATTAACTCATTATATGAATGTACAATTACATGGTCTTCAATTCAGCTATGCCTTATTCTGATTAAAATAATCTAAAAAAAAATTTTCAAAACAGCTTTTGTTTATATACCATCTCTTCTAGTACTTTTTGATAACAGATTTATAAAAATAAGCTATACAAGTGTTTAATAAGTAAAAAATTACCGATTCTAATTAATTGTATAATTGTATTGTATGTGCGAAACGTGAATGATCAGAGTTCTTGAGTCCCTGATTTCATTTTTGTCTCTGCATTTAATTTACTGTCCACTCCCGGCTCTCTGACAATTCAGGAGTTACGTTGGAACAAATAAAATGCCCTCAAAATTTTCTTTCAGAGAAAATAAACCTAATACGAAAATTTATATTTAGATGGCTAACGATATGATAAAAAAATATTATGTGTCAAAGTTGGAGGTAAGAGAGAGTGGCTTTTATAGAAATGAATATCTCAGAAACACACAAGGATTGCAAACTAAACTTTTAAAAATTCTTCTATTTTTATTATTGAACAGTGCATTTTGGGGGCTGAAGCGATATGGGGTTCCTGAGTTATAGAATGAGATTGACACATCAGTATAGTATAGTGATTGTAAATAATTAATTTTAATATTTCCTCGATTGCAAAGGATGCCGCTCCCTATCTTTGCCTACCTTCGATAGTCTTCAGGGTCTTTAGCCCAAGACACCTGGGCAATTACCTGAACCCATTCTTCAAAAAATCATACCTACAGGAATTACTTGGACATTATGAATACTAAGCGTTGCCATATGTCCCTTCATTTAATCTCTGCCGCCTTTCCTCCACCCCCTCTACTATCCCTTCGTATAAGTACCCGCCAAATTCTTGAGTCAGAGCACTCCGGTCCAAGAAGTTATAATGATAAAGTTATATCATATAATATTAGTAACAATGTTATGCTCCTATTTAAACTATCAATTAAGTTACAACATATTAAATAAAATAGTTATTCATTAACTCTGGAATTAAATGCTGTGAGAGCTGCTTTACACAGTTGACTGTAATTTTGGTTAAAAACAATTTTTACTATAGTCAATTTCCTTCCTTGTGATTATTTATTTTATTTTTTTTAATTTGTATACATGGGATGCGTAATTTATGTAGTACTCATATTCCTATGGTGTGGCAGGCTGTATTATTTCTAAATCAATCATTTTTTTTTTAATATTATCATTTAATAAAAAATGAGTTTTATAAAAGGTGGTAAATGTGAGCTGTATGATGCAAATTTTTTATTTATAATTTTTTTTTTTTTTGTGGCTTGGAAATCACAAGGTAGGTTTGTGACACCATTCATGGATCAACGTGTGGACAATTTTTTTTCGATCATTCAAATGGTGTGCTCCAATTTGAGTATAGATCCTCACACCCATGTTAATAGCTTTTGAGGAGCAAAGCGTGGGGGAGAGAGGAAGGAAATGTAGCAAACAGCCACAATCCCTTTGATCCGCCTTCAAAGAGAGCCGTTATCCAGCCAACAGGTATCCTCCAGGTTCTTATATCCTCTACGCCTGGTCTTACCTCCGCTTCCGTCCTCTAACTCGCTCTTTGATCTCGAGCATCGAGGGGATTTCTATCGCGCCTCGAATCAAAAGACCCCCTTAAGTGCTTATTCACCGTATGACTGAACAAATGAATGAATGGATTTAAAAGTCTGTTTGGAGCGGATTAGAAGTTGCTAAGCTCTCAGCCTTGAGTAATTAACTAATTGATATAGGCTTAAGGAAACTTCTTTATGGAATACATTTGATAAAATATAGCCTTTCATAAATCTAAAACGTTTAAAATAAGAAAGAAAAGAAAAATGATAATATTTTCAAAGGATATGCCCGATTTTAATAATTAAAGGACTGTTTTTATTTTTTCTCACCGTTCTCGTTGGAGGATTCTAACTAATGATTCGAAACTAATTTTAGGCTCGATTTCCTTTTTGAAAGTATATTAATTTTATATTTTCAGTGATAACTAGGTACATAATTAAACGAATAAATCAGTAACATATAAATCACGAAAATACCATAGAAAAGATATACTTAACAACATATACAACATACAAATATTTTAAAATAGGATAATAATCACCTTAGCTTTTGAGTGTCTCTAAACTCCATAATCTAGCCTAATCTAACTAGGTTGCATTACTAAAAAGGGTAACATGTAATATCAGGTCTATCTTTCTCTTCAATAGATCAGTACGAAAAAGCATATAGCTAACTGAACTATTTATAAAAAAGAGAAGTATTTATTTCTCTTTCCAGAATAATAAATGCCCTCTACCCAAGGTGTCAGGTTCCTAAGGTGGCAGGTAGACAGAACAGGCCAGCAAACAATTTAATGTACCTAGATGTTACCTTAGACCGAGATCTTACTCTATCTTTGCACTGTGTGAAGAACATTAGGTCGGTTAGGGCCAATTCATATAGAATAAACCACCTGCTAACGTCACTAAACCTGTAACTCTACCTCAAATTATTGATTAACAAAGGTGTTATTAGGCTATAACTGAAAAAAAAAGTTTCAACAATTTCAGAATGGGGTGCTGAGGAGTATTGTAAGGCATACTTCACTGCAGAGAACAGAAACGGACTTACTGCACACCACGCTGGAACTCCCGACAGTAACAGACTTTATCTCTCGGAGGCATATTTAATTCTTTGATAGCCTTCAGTACTGCAAAACCCTCGGCCAAGACTAACTAACTCGACGGTCTCAAACAACTAGTGAGTCCCACCACAAGACCTGAAACATTATTGAAAAATCTTCAATCCCAGACCCACTCATCAGAACCCTCTTAAAGTGCATAAAATGTAGCAGAAGAGATAACAAAAGAGGGATCAGAGAACGAAATTCAACCATAATCCTTTTTATGGGGATAAAAAGAAAATACTTAGCTTACTTAGCAATTGTTCTTTTTAACTTCCTACTTGTGCAGTAAATATGCTTTAAAAAAAAAAAAAAAAAAAAAAAAACCTGTACCACTACAACCCATGAAGGGTCTTGGGCTTAGTACATATAGAGATTCGTACTGTTTCTAGGCCAACGGCAGTGCAATGAGGTGATTAGGCCTTAATCACGCTCAGCCACCAGGTTTTTCCCCAATTAATTTGGGTACCCACTTTATAGAGGCTGGGTCTGCCCCAGGAGGGTCTCCATACCCTAGGGTCGCCCCCCGACTGAATTAACAGAATAAATAATATTTCTGCCACAGCCGGGATTCGAACCCAGGACCCGGAGCACAGCAGACTAGTGCTCTATCCACTAGACCACGCCGCTCCCCTCCTCGTTGAAGGGTAAATACGCTTTAACTGTCAATAAATCACCGCTTTACTGAAACAAATAAATATGTGATACATAAGATTATCAGACTTAACTATTCGCTATTTTCTTCAAGTTCAACTCTTTGACAAAAGAAATGATCTACGAAACCATTCTTCTTCCTTCCCTGTTTTATGACTCAAGGTATTCATTCACACTTTCCTTACCCGACGGAAAAGTGTGTTCTGTCATTAAGAAATGGCGTATTAAGAAGGATTGTAAACATGAGGTTTAGTGGCGAGTATAACAGTCTAAAAAAAATTGGAAATTACTTAATTTTATGTCTATATGTAAAAGTAAATGCATTTAGTATACCTATAAGAAAGAGAGAGAAAAAAAGTTAATTGTTACAGATTGTGGTATAATTTAAATAGCAGGAACTCAAGCCATCCATGATCGAAGATGGATCTAATAACGCCTACTGTATTTCTATGGATTTATAAAAAAACAAAACAGAAAACTAATTTTAAAACGGAAAACCAAGTGTGAAAAGAAATTTGAAGAAAAGGTGTAATAATAAGGGAAGCAATTTGAAACAGAGTACTCATCCATTTTGGTAAGATAAATCGGTGAGGAGATGACAGGAGTAGGATGCTTAAGACAAATGAGACATTTACACGGTTCGTTATATTGTGTCAGCATGACGATATATGATCCACTGTCAAGTCATAGTCTACTTGATCCATCCCATGACTAATTGAAAACCTGAAATTATTTATTAGCATATTTAATTATTATTTTCAAGGTCAAATTGATTTAGTAAAAGGAAGGGGTAAAACAATGTTTGGGTTGTTGTTTAGTCATTTCTTTTTCGAATGCATGACAATCATGACTCAGGGGTACTCCGTACCTCCACGGTAAAACAATGAACCAATCATTATGGTTCAATCCTTTTTGTTGTTCCAATAGCTGCGAGTTCTTTTAAGCGAGGATTTTGTGAATCGATTTTACGGCAATCTGTAAAGGTGAGCACTTGAACTAAGCTAAAAGAATCTCCCTGATTATTTTTCTTTCTACTTTTTGATTATGTTCAAACATATTCTTTGTAAATTTCTTTTATAAAAACTAAGGTGCTTCAACCCAAAAGGTTATTTTAGCTCTGAATTAAAAATACAAAAAGATTAGCTAATATTTACAATAAAGACCAAAATTTATTCAATTAAATTACAAACTAAGAACTAAAAAAAAAAGTGGAGAATAATAAAATTATGATATAAAACAACAAGTTTTGTTTTTCTTCTTTATTTAAAATTTTCTTATAAATGAATCGTTTAGGTAAAAGAGACGTTTTGTGACCGACTTCTATTTAATACTTTTAATATCCCCACTATGTCAGTATGAATCGTATTTTTTTCTTCTCTCAGCTTCATATGTACAATATATCCTCTATCAGTATGTGTGAGACTTAACTAAACAGAAGGCACATTGAGGCAATGCCCCTTTGTCATCGGGTAGCACTGGGTCAGGCTTCTGTGGCCTATCCTTAATCTAACCACCAAAACCTCATCCTACCGACACAGCAGTAGGTCTGATAGATACGGCACTACGGAAGACTATCATTCTCAGTTAGTATCTCAATGCGAACTAAAAAATCTGCCAATGTTCACGAGCATGATTATGCTCATGATTACAAATACTATATGGAAATGGAAGAAATAGTTCTTCTTTAATAGATTTTATGTGGATTGAGTGTGAATGCCTATGATAAACAGGTTGCCGAAAGCGTAAAAGGGTTATCTTACAACCTAGAGTCAAAATTGTCCGTTCGAGGTTGGCATACCTTTAACTTTGCCCTTCCGGTTAAAAAGGCAGCAAACCCGTCCTTTTTGCCTAATTGAAAAGAAAGTACGTTTAACCCCAAAAAAAATTGTTTTTTTCTAAATTTGTTTTAGTCAAAAAATAAATATCTATCAATCTATATTTGAATTGCCGACATCGCCAAGAACTGCTTTCGGGATATTATCAATCAATTTTGGGATATTATAAAATAAAATTGATTCGGAGCTACAGTAAGGAGGGTTTCAGGTATGCTCATTATAACAGCGGAAGTCAGTATACAAAAAATATACCCCTCCCTTCCTGTATTATAGATAGCTCTACCTTTACAGGTGTAACACAGAGTTAGGTTCACGGACAAGATTTCGAAGACAAGACACAAAATACACAGGAGGCAAAAGAGAAAGATTTCTCACACTTAAGATATTTATCACTATCTAGACTTTATATGGACCATTTGATAGGTTTTAAATAATATTCATAAATATTAATGATCATTATGTTGCTTTAAACAAGCAATTTAGTTTTATGTGCATGTTAATTACCATATTGGATAACCCAAAGCCATATAGAAAAGATTTCGATTTAAATTTATTAATAAATTAAATAATTTTGCCATATTTAATTAATTATAGGTGGAATAGTCACGAATCAGTCATTTTTGAAAAGTTTTTAATTTTGCCAACGTTTCGGCTCAAGCTTGTGAGCCATCATCATTAAAAAATACGTTGATGACCTTTTCCTGATCCTCAACCCCAAAGCCATCCCTAATATCTAGACTTCTTTCAACTCATACCATCCTCGACTCCAATTTACCATTGAAATAGAAAACAATAACTCACTTCCGTTCCTCGACCTCCTTATCATAAGAAATTCCGATAGTTCACTATCCACTAACTGGTACACCAAACCTACTTATTCTGGCCGTCTCCTTAATTATTTTTCCTTACACCCACATCACCAGAAAATCAGTGTAGCCAAAAACCTCATACACCGTTCCTTAATACTTTCCGATACAAAATTTCACCAAGATAATTTAACCCGACTAACAAAAATCCTAAAATCTAATAATTTTCCTGACCAATTAATCAAGAACCTCATTAAAACTTCTTCAAACCCTCACACCATCCCAGCACACTCTCCACAAACCGCCATAGTTCCCCAGTACAGATCCATTCCATACATCCCATCTCTATCTCAAAAAATTAAAAAAGTCTTATCCTCAAGCTTTCCCCATCTCCGCTTAGTTTTAAAACATAGTAACAAATTAAAGAATCTATATTCAAAACTAAAAGATCCCATCCCTTTCCTACAAAAATCAAATTTAGTTTATCGTATTCCCTGCTCTTCCCCAAATTGTAATTCATGTTACATAGGCGAGACCAAAAACTATCTCAAAAAAAAGAATTTATCAGCACAAATACACAATATCTACCCGTAACCCATTTTCCTCAAAATTATCCGAACACGCTATATCCCTTGACCATCATTTTGATTTTGATAATCCTGAAATCCTAGCCACCGTACCTAACTACAAAAAGCGACTCCTCTCCGAAGCTATATATATCCATATGGAAAAAGATCGAGTTCCCGTAAATCATAAAACTGACAAAGAGATAATTTCTCCCTCGTATGCTAACATCTTCCGTCTCCTTAAATTATAACTCTATCACTTTATTGTACAAATTGCTTGTGTAATGTATATTTTATTTATTTACTGTATATTTATCTTTTTGTTTACAACGCCTCTGGTTCTTGTTTTTGTTATTTATTTATTTTATTTTGTTTTTTATTATATACCTCATGATCTTTTAAATACCTCAGATTCTAGTGTTTATAATTTTCTGTTAAAAATGTTCAACCTTATTGTACATACGGATATATTATTTTGTTTTTTCCATTATACAATTTTGTAAAACTTTTTAAAAACAAAGATAAGCTGTAGTATTTACACTTAGAGGGGAAAACCTTCAGGGTTTTTACACGAACCCCTCCCCATACTACCTATGTTTATGGTTTTCCTCAGTTTATGCTTGGACATGGCTCAGTAATGGTACGTTTATATATATATGTTTTTTTTATTTTTTTACTTTTATATTAAAGTCTAAAGTTCTGTAAAATTTGTTATGCTTATCATCATCAGATTATGTATCATATTATCATTATTTGTATCTATAATATTTAAGTATGTTGGTATATTTTCTGTTTTATTTCAAATGTTATCATTGTCACTACATTCAGAAGAAAAATTTTCATTATCATATTAATATGTATCTCTTTTGTTCTGATGTTTGTAACCCTGATGATGGCTCACAAGCTTGAGCCGAAACGTTGGCAAAATTAAAAACTTTTCAAAAATGACTGATTCCTGACTATTCCACCTATAATAGTTTCTACAGTCGACTATACACCCTCAACATATTTAATTAAATAAATAATTATCTTTAATAATTACTTCTGTTATCTCATAGTTTAAACGCTTCTTTTTTAATAGCTAAACCATAGCAGAACAGAGAATCGAAGAACCTTTAGCATGAGATATTTGTTTATGACTATCTTCGTTTTTTATAAGTATTTAATGAAGATTTCATCGTTATTTCCCAAGTTAAACATAGCTGTCGTTCATTTAAAAGTTTTGTTCCAATATCAAGTTAACTTGTCCCTCTTCCAGCGGTATACAACTACTAGGAACTCAAACTAGACAGGAGAATGACATGGACCCCACATGTCAAGAGCAAAAGCCAAACGCTAAACTCAAGCACACCAAACTACTCCGATGACGTTAATTACTTCTACGAAATCAGCCGATTGCCGAGACGGAATACTGTTTGATTATTGACATCGTACAACTGCATGGTTAATTGAATAATTCGCAAACCAAATGAATATATTGTAAGAAAAACATGTACAAAAAAATAAAATAAAAAAAGCACAAATGATCATCAACATAAATTATTAAAAATTGTCCAATCTCATTAATCTTTATTATTAATTATAATTCATGCCTAAAACAAAACGAACCACGACCTATCTCCTTCATTTATGCACTCGCATCTACTATTCAGTATTACATTTGAGAAGATAGTTTTGAAGTAAACAAACATAAACTCATAGTCTGCAGAAGATGAATTTATGAATAATGTCTACAAAGTTTAATAATCCATAGCATTGTTATTAATAGTAGTATTTCCTTTATATTTATCATTAATTCTTGTTTCTAAATTAATTTTTATATTTTATTAATTGATATTTACAACTGTATAGGAAAAAAAAACAACAAGTAAATATGAAAAAAAGTAACAATCGGCTTGATAAAATCTTGTAAAGAAGCTACCCAGCGGTACCACTTCAACGTTTATGTCATTAGCAGGTATTGAGGCCACCGTCCTAGATTAAAAATTAATACGTAAAAAAAAAATAATAAAAAAAAAATTGAGTCAGTAAATATTGAAATCGACAAAAAACCCTCAAAATTTGAGGGACGCAATCGTTAATAAGACAATGTTTTTTCTCTTTAGAAAAATTCTTGAATAGGATAAGGAATCTCATGGATACGCTTTCAGCATAACATAAGTCATTTAAATTAATCTTCAAGAAGAAATAGCCTTTAAAAGTTCAAATAACTTTCTTATATAATACGTCTATTGGAGTTAAATTAAGAGGTTCTAAATATAACCTTAAACTTATTTAATGAAGAATGTCTAATTTGTTAAAGATACTACAATGAGCTTCGCCATAAATCGCAGATCTGTAATCAACTATCGCCGTTATATCGTTTCTATGAAATAAATTAAGATATGTCTGTTATTAGGAGCTATGAGATACAGGCATGTACTTTAAAAACAAAATAATTATAATTATGTCAAGCTCAAAGAGTCGTGGTATCTCTGTATAAATAAAATCCTAAAATAAAACAATCTGGTTAGACGTTATGAATTTATTATATGCTTTAATGGACTAAACCTTTTCCGTAATATGAAAACATCTGCTAAAAATTAATAAGTCTTTTTTGTCTCTATGTATTAAAACTCCCTTAAAACAATAATCTGGTGCGCACTTTCACTTTCCTAAGTTGTTAATATTAATTTATAAAGACTTTATAAATACATTCAGAGATCGAAATAAATTGTTGAAAAATTAAATAAATTGGGATTTAATAGGAACATGTGTTTTATTAAATTATCAATTACATTATTGCCTACGACAATCAGTTTGTTTTTTTCGGATTTTTATCACTCTCCGTTAAAATTTACAATTATGAAATGAAAAAACCTTTTTATTATCCTGGTACTAAAGTCCCTTAAGAATAAAATACAAAAACAGAATTAATGACCGGAAACAATGTGGTCATGGCTTTGAATAACAAATTACTAAACTAAAAAAGAAAAATAATTAAGGTTGTAATATATGTACATATATACAAATCAGACTTTTCGAATGAATAGTAAATAAAAAAAAAAAAAAAAACAGAAATAGCTACTTCACCAGTGATAATTTAAAAAATAAAAACACGGTATTTATAGCATTTATGGTATCTGCAGTTTGAGGTTATTGTCTGTTTGGCTGGGTAAGGAGAAGGTGATTGAAAAGGAGCGGTTTGAAGGAGGAAGCAGCTCTTACATAACGGATCTCAGGAGGGATAGAATTCCAAAGAGAGGTTGCTCTGGCTAGAAAGGACTTGTCAAAGGCAGCAGTGCGGTGAGGAGGAGGGTAGAGGTCAGAAAGCCAGGATCTGGTAGAACGGGACTGAATTGATGATTTAAATTAAAGGGATTGGAAGATATAGCTGGGACGACAAGTTCTGATAACCTGGTAGAGGAAGGAAGCTAGGAAATACTGGCATTATATGTATACGATAATATTTTTCCTAAAATCGTTAGTTTTCTAACGGTATATCATGCATTTATACTTCTGTTTTTTGTTTAAAAACTTAAGAATTGCAAACAAAATAGTTTTTCTCTTTTCTCCTTTAGTTGGTTATCAAATTCGTTCAACTTGTATATTTACCGGTTTTATAGCAATGCTAATCAGATGATATCGTTAATTTTAAAAAAATCTACTACATTAAAGGTTAATTAGAGAAAGAAAATTTAAAATATCAGCATTCAAGCGCAGTCAGATCTATTTAAATCAGAATGAAACCTACATGATATCAAAAGCCCATTATAATTTAATTCCGTATAGCGAGTTTAATAAAAATCGTAAGAGTTCCTTTTTGAGAAAATCTTAAAAAGGTGCAAAATACATGGTATAAACTGGATCTTCTGGTAAGCTGATTTTGATGAAAACGTTGCTGTAACATCTCGGGCGTATTGTTGTCTTATATAAGAAATTTCTGCATTATACGAAGTTTTGTTTTCGCGATGGACTTACCATACATAAACTTACACTAACACAGACCTTTTTGTGGGACTTGTTCATTTGGACTCAGAGGTCACTAAGTATTTCCGGTTAAATCTCGAATTCGAAAATTTTCCCGATACACAATACTTTTCAAACTATAACATATAATTTCATAAATAGATAAGTGAAAGTAAAAAGAAATAGTTTTTGTCGACTAATTAAAAAGGTTCTTAAAATTCGATTATGAACTATTTCGATTTTAAAAAAGGTTATAAATCTGTGATGATTTTTAAAAATTTATTTTTATAACAAACATATATAAGATATTGCCGCTATCTGTATGTATGTTAAGATAAACCAATCAATACCCTGAGACATAAATCCTGGGAATCGTAAGAGCAGGAGGGGGTAAATGTTGCGGAAGATAGCAAGATGGATGCAGAAGGGAATGCCTAAAGGAGCCCACCTTTCACCTCAAATGGGCTACATTCTCTCTCACCTTTTGGGAAATGGCATAAATACGAATATATTTTAACTTTAAGGACAATAAAAGCCAGAGGTTAAAATAATGTAAGTTTGAAGTAAAAATCGATCAATGTGATGTTAAAAAAACATACTTGCACAGTTGAACGTAAGACAACCATGAGCAGTTGATAATAACATGCCCACTACAGTTTAGAAACATTTACATATCCAACAAGCGTTATTACTTTCTTTTTTTTTAATTACACCTGTCATGTAGTTGACAAACATTAAAACTAGGTTTTGATATTGTGGCGTGATAGACTTAATGGATCAGCGGCACCTTATCCTGGAATGATTCTTATCACGCATTTATCTCAGGAGGTCCCTCATCCAACTTCTCTTCACCTTTCTGCAAGTGTTGTGGGGCGTGTTAGTTGTGGTCATATTTTGTATTAATGTGTTGGTATGTTTATTTAAGCTGGAAAAGTATGTAGAGGGTCCGAATCTGTCCGTTGTTAAGATTGTAATCCAACGTTTCATTAGTTTTTAGAAACTAATTTCATCCAAGAAATATACAACTTATTTTTACTATTATTTTCCTGATAATAACATCAAACAATTATTATTCATAATTAATTTTTAAAAAAAGTATTTTTCTCCTATCACTCCTCTATCGTCTAATTACTTCCTTGTACAGAAAATATCTTCTTACATTCTCAAATAGCTTCTAAGAACATAAACTTGGTACCGGGAATCGGTTAGGCAGGATTGATATTCTGGAAAATATTTTGGATTCAACATGAAATTTGATCATGAAGTGACTTTGAAATTTGATCATTCATTAGCACTGATTCTATTGTTCCAAATTAGTTAATTATTGTTAGAAGCTTATTGATTGGTTTAATTAGAAAAAAGTTCCGATTCTGTCAAGAATATACTAATTCACTGAATCAGGTAAATATATATAATATATATAATTTAAGCACGGGTTCATAAAGAAAAAGAGCGCAGCTGGTTTCTTTATTTTACCTGCAATATTGATTTAAATAATATGGATTTAAAATATTCAGTATAATAATACAAGGTTACTTTAAAATAATCCTCACACAAGACTATTTGAATTTCTATTTGAACCATTTGTCTTATCGCTTTGGGTTTGAATCCAATAAAAAATATCTTAGCTACATATTTGCTATTATTTTTTTTTAAATATACCGTTTATCCTCACACAAGACTCAAACGACAAGAAACTTCTCGAAGATATCGATTACTACAACACTTACTAGACAAACGTTCAAAACTTCCAGTATATTACAAAAACTCATCTACACCACAATTATCAGACCTATTTGGACATATAGAATCGAGCTTTGGGGCTCTAAGAAACCATCTAATTCTTCCAGCATCAAGTCCTTACAATCTAAAATCCTGATTGCTCCTTATTTTGTCACAAATCGACTCCTTCATAATGACCTAAACATCCCATTTGTTGCAGACATAGACCGTGATAGATACTCCTCTTTCCATTCTAAACTCCCTGCCCATACAAATCCACTTGTCCGTAACTTATCTTCCTCAGATATCCCTGATACCTGAAAAGAAGGTGGCCTCGGGACCTACTGTCTTAAAATAGTTAGTCAAGTGCTACCACTGGGTAGTTCTTTCTCAAGACATTTTCATACTACACATTTGCTTATTGTATTCTTTAGTACAGTTGTAAATTACTATAAATAAATAAAAATAAAAAACTTCAAGATATGGCCCGAGTTCTAATTTGAAGAAAAATTGCCAAAAAAATTATGTAGCGCATAAAAAAACAATTATCAATGACAACACGAAATAAAATAAAACAAACCCAGGCTTGTGGTAAATTAGTAATAAAAGATAATTTATTTTTCTAAAAACCCAGAATGAATAAGTTTTAGGATATTCGAAAATAAATTCCGGCGTAAAATATTGGTATTTCAAACATATTATCAATATGCAAAATTACAAGAATTAGAAAGATTTTCCAAGCACACGTTTTCAGCCGCGAATCTGACTTAAAACGGCTGCAACACAAAAAGTATTAACCAGAAAAATATGTTGTCCATAGTTCAGAAAGAATAAAAAATAAACTATAAAAAATCTTAAAATTAAAAATTATTGTGGTTTGAACGATTTCGAATGGATTGGCCCAAAAGTATATCTTTGAAGTACAACTTTCTCTGGAATAATGACGGAATTCGTAACTAGTCTTAATAGAGGGTATGTTCCTTTTCGTTTAAAAAGTATTCAACTGATTAGGAACTGATAATGTTATATAATATGTTTTAAATCTTATAGATAAAGAAATAAAACGACACATAACGCATTATTATCGAACGAATAATAGCCAAGGTATGGATAATAACTAAAAGACTCCCGAAACGGATGTTCAAGGAAGGCTGGCGGGGGAAGCACATACGTGAGGAGTGGGGACTTTTGAGGAAATACTTCTCTAATAAGGTTCTAATAACCGACAAAATTTCAGCTTGTCTCTAATTTCTTCCGACACAAGGCCATTTGGGGCCTTTGGCTGGACTATAAGGAATGCAACAATAATTCTAACACCTAGACGTTAATATCAGCTGGTTACTTTTCAAGTGGCACCCGATTAAAAAGTTATTTAATTCAATAATTCTGTTATTTTCGAAGACGGAGAAAATATGTATTACTGTTTTTTAATTAAAAAAAACCTGGAATAAAATAAATAAGGAAAAAAGAAATAAATTTTACCCGTAAATAGATATTCCAATTTTCTTTTGAATTATTTATTGCTTTTCATATTAGTTAATTATACCCTAATGTAGTTATTTGTAAATAATAAACAGTTTTTTTATTTTAATATTCAAACAAGACATAGCTCGTGTAAGTAGGTAGATATTCATTGGACTTACCAATTTGCAATCATATGAGATTAGAAAATAGATAAACGGATTCTAAATGCCGTTGGTGACTTTGAAAGATAATCCAGGTAACGTATCCTTTTTAAAGGGTTTGAGGGAAGCAAAAACCAAATAATTATGAAATTTTTGTTATTGTAGTTTGTAACGTACCATTAAAATAACAACAAAAACCTTCAACAAAACATTACAAGCTTTACAACATACATATGGAAAGATGGGGAGACATTCATAAATAAACAGAGGAAGAAATATGAGACGAAAGATCGTCGGACCAATCCTTCAACTTTATCTTTTTCATAAATCTTCCTTGAAGATACTTGGCCCAGTCCGAAATCATTTATATATCTAGCGCGGGGGTTATATTGTTTAACCGAGTACAATTTATCTTATCTTACCACCACCTAAGATAGGAGTAGTTTTTCTCAGCTCTACCATCAACTATGCCAAGGCCAATGAATATCTACCTACATACACGAGCTGTCTTGTTTGAACATTAAAATAAAAAAAACTGTTTATTATTTACAAATAACTACATTAGGGTATAATTAACTAATATGAAAAGCAATAAATAATTCAAAGGGAAATTGGAATATTTATTTACGGGTAAAATTTATTTATTTTTCCCTTTTTTATTTTATTCCCGTTTTTTTTTTTAATTAAAAAACAGTAATACACGTTTTCTCCGTCTTCGAAAATAACAGAGTTATTGAAATAAATCACTTTTAAATCGGGTGCCATTTGAAAAGTAACCAGCTGATATTAACGTCTAGGTGTTAGGATTATTGTTGCATTCCTTATAGTCCAGGCAAGGGCCCCAAATGGCCTTGTGTCGGAAGAAATTAGATACAAGCTGAAATTTTGTCGGTTTATAGAATCTTATTAGAGAAGTATTTCCTCAAACGTCACTCCTCACGTATGTGCTTCCCCCGCTAGCCCACCTTGAACATCCGTTTCGGGAGTCTTTTAATTATTATCCATACCTTGGCTATTATTCGTTCGATAATAATGCGTAATGTGTCGTTTTATTTCTTTATTTATAAGATTTAAAACATATTATATAACATTTTTGCGTAACATTTATATTTCGCCGCAACTTCCTAAAATATGCGAAATTTTCGAATTAATATTCACATTTTATGTAGTTTTTTTTATTTTTAAATAGAATTTCTAGTTGAAGTTATATTTTTAAAAAATGTGAAATAAAGTTGTAGCGCAGTTCCTACCCTTTTATATTATGTCCCTAACTTTATATTTTTGGGGTCGAAAACCTACAGACAACCAAGTATTAGAGCGCGTTCGACACTAAATTAGGGCTGTCGCGTGTTCGGATGTTGCGGAATTGCTCTAGTTAACTTATGCCTATTTCATTTCCTTTCCTTCAGAACTGATTAAATATTTTTATTAATGGTGCTCTAATTGTTATTTTTATATTAAATTTTGCAAAAAAAAAAATAAAATGTATTTTAAAAATTTTGTTTCAAGTCAGATTTTACTTCTGACCTTTATAGTGAACACTATTGCACTATCCACTATCTATAAAACCACCGTGTCCTGAGTGGGTAAACGGTAGTTGGGGTGTTTTATATCAACAGTTCTAGAAATAATTATCGTCCTACTAATACGGTCCAGTAGATTCGGAGAAATGCCACGGTCGGTGGGCGGCTTACGGCGGACAAACATTTTTTTTTTATTCATTATTCGGGTTCTATGTATCTTGAAACGTAAACTCTAAAGTTTTGCGTGGGATTATTTTTTTATTTATTTTTTTTTTTGTTGATTGCAAAGATTTATTATTAAAAATAATAAACCAAAAAACTTATAACAGATTAAAAGCAACAACAAATCAACTATTTCCGTAATTAATCCATATACTCAAAATGTCTTATTTTATCTTCTGATATATCTCTCTGAATCATGTCTCACATTCTAAAAACTTGAAAACATAAACCCGAAAAATCATAATATATATCTCCTTATTAACTAGGATGGATCTTATTATTTTTATTATGTTCGATAAATATTATGAATTACATTTCTTGAATTAAAGTCTTGTATTATCAGTTCCTAGAAATACTTTTTAAACGAAAAGGAACAGAATTGCACATACCCTCTATCAAGACTAGTTACTAATTCCGTCATTATTCCAGAGAAAGTTTAATGATAGAGAAAAATGTTTTTTCCACCCCCTCCGAATGGATCCGTGTTTTACTGCTATAGGATGACCTATGAGACGCAAGTAGAAGGAAGAAGGCCTCGAGGAAGACCTCGGACCATCGGGGAGGAAGGTGCAAAAAGGCATTCAGGAAGTGTGGGCTGGATTGGAAGAGGAGAAAAGAACTGGTTAAGGATGCATTGTCCAAGCACTACAGAGGGTATCCTCACTCTGCGCAGCGGTAGAGAGGACATCACTACGATGATGATGATGATTAATGCTGTTAGAGTTATTCGATAGAGAATTATATTTTCTACAAAACGAAAAAAGAATCATTGCAATTGGTTTAAAAAAAGCAGAAATATGGCATTTTTAATTATTTAGTCCTTTTCATATAAGTTTATCTTCCAACTACATATTATTTAGTTTTACATTCTTTTCTCTATGACCGCGTCTTCTCTGTCCGGCAGAGTTCCGAGACCTCATCAATAAAACCAATCTCTGCAGGTGTTCCCTAAGGTTCTATCCTGGCCCCTCTTCTCTACTTAATATGCACATATGACTTACCAACAGACCAAAACATCTTAACTGCGAAATATGCCGACGACACTGCAGTTATTACGAGAAACACAGACCCTATACAAACCAGTATGACATTACAACACCATTTGGATAACATACGAAACTGGTGTAAGAAATGGAAGTTAAAAATTAACCATGAAAAGTCAATACATATTACATTTAGATTAGAGGCGGAATCTGCCCTTCAATCTACATAGACAATCACCCTTTACCGCAATCAAATACAATAACGTACTTAGGACTAATATTTGACAAAAGATTGACATGGGGCCCACACGTCAAGACAAAACGTAAAACGCTAAACTTTCGACTTAGACTATTATATTCAATATTACATAGATGTTCTAAATTATTCACAAGACAGAAACTTAATGTATACACTTATTTATTAAAACAAATATAGACTTGCCAAATATACGGACCAGCTAAAAAGACACACATAAGAAAAATACAAACTTTTCAATCGCAATTTTTAAGACTGGCAATGAACTCACCACCATATGTGTCAAACGATACCCTTCATACTGACTTACGTATCCAACTACAATAAACCACATTCGATGACTTAAAACGATTTCATGACAAACTTAATGGACATAAAAAAACTTGTACAAACATGGGTACAGCTGTCATACCATACATAACTCGGCGTAAGCTGAAAAAGAGCTGGATGAGGGGCCTCCTAGCCTAAAAAAATAGTTTGATTTTGAATGTCAGTCAGGAGAATGCACCACTGGGTACTGTCTCCCCATGCCAGCCCATGGTATGTTTATCAAATATACTCATTTCTGAATTGTAACTTATACAGGTGCTAATAAAATTATTAAGTTAATAAAAAATATATATCAGTTTATTTCCTTTGACGCTATATAAACAGTTATGCCGTAATATATTTATTTGGAAATAATAAACCATTGTGTAATGATTTGGAGTTTTTTTTTTTTTTTTTAATTTAGTGAGGAAAACAGTAAATAAGTTCATATAATTTAGTTACTAACTTAAAAGTTGATATAAGATTGGTCGCTATTAGATACTACAGTAGGAGACATAAAGGAGCTGATAAGGGGCAACAAGTGTCCTTATCAAAGCCTAACCACTCAGTCCCCTGCTATCACCATCTTTGTCCCCAGCCCCTTTCAACGAGGGGCGAGTCAATAGAATCCTTGTCTCTCCTATTGTAATCTATCTCCTTTACCTAAAGCTGTAACCATTTACAAATATAAACCAAATTCATATTCACAAAAAGAAACATAAATATGGTATGCGAATCACACAACGTTTACTTACAAAAAATGAATAATAGCATAATTATACATATGATTCCGAATGATCTTTTCATCCTTGTATCAAAAATAGTTAAATTATTAAAGAACATTTGTTTGTCTAGCGCATTTTTTATGACTTTGTAGTAAAAAGTTGTATTTGTGATAAAATATAAATAAATATAAACATCTAAAAAAGCACACACTGCCTTCCATTCCTCACCCAATCACTTTATTTCATAAGCTTTTTATCAGTTTTTCATAATATACATAGCCAATGAACACCTATATGGACAAGTAGCAGTGTGCTATGAGATGGAATGAAGGGTGAAATAAGATATAGTGATTATATAATGGAAAAGGAATAAGTCTTGAAAATGGGGAAACAGCCCCGGAACGTCGACTAATATGAAAAACTTATAAAAAGCTTATGAAATAAAGTGATTGGGTGAGGAATGGAAGGCAGTGCGCTTTTTTAAATGTTTATATTAAGAAAACTTCCAAAAAAATTAAAAAAGAAAAGAAAATAAATAATTTTTTTTAAATATATATTTTAGTGATATTTAAAACTAAACTTAATATAAATACAAGAACCAAAATGCTTGAATTACAATTATGGGATTGAAAAGTCTTGTGAAGAAACTAAGCAGCGGTAGCAGTTCCATGTTAAGTTTCTATGGAGAGTTGTCAGATATGTATGATAATGATAGGTTACGGGATTTCTGTGGGTTGGGAGTTTAGAATAAAAAGGGAGATTATTTCGGGATAGGTCTGATACAAGTGTGATATAAAGGTCAATATGGATGATTTTATTTGTAACAAAATAAGGAGCATTTAGGATTTTGAGAAGGATTTTTGAGTGTAAGGATTGAATGTGGGAGGAGAAACATTATTTAGTAGAGCCCCAAAGATCGCCTCCATAGGTCTGATAATGGTAACATAAATCATCTTTTTGTAATAAAGCCGAAGTTTCGAACCTCCGGTGTTGTTAGTAACCGGTATCTACGAACAGTTTCTTGTCGTTAAGTATTACTTAAAATTAACAATTATTAGTTATCTTGTGAGTGTAACGTTAAAGGGTAATTTACTGTAGTAACCGATTGCTTGTCCTAACGGGCTTCCTAAATCTGTTTTGTTCAAGTAGGTGAAAGTTAGGGTTAGGACGAATTCATGTATAATGGGGAGTTCTAATTCTTTAAGCATTGAGGATATTTTTGTGTACCAGTTATAGTTATTGATTATTCACATTGATTAAAGCAGGTTGAGCTCTAGACAGATGAGTTATACAAGACCTGAAGATAAATTATTAATATGTTTTAATGGATTAAGGCCCTTTTTTTTTTTTTTTTTTTTTTTTTTTTTTTTTTTTTTTTTTTTTTTTTTTTTTTTTTGTACTACTATTGAACTGGTATAGTCCACTTGATGTAAATGTTAAAATTCTATATTTTTAATATTTATACTTAGTTTTTTTCGGGAAAAATATGTTAAAAAAGACTAAGCGCTTAGGATAAAATATATTAAACACACTACGTGAACACATTAGGTTAATTGTGGATGAAACTTATTAACTAATTAACATTTCTGCAAAGCTTCTAAAGAATTTTTGAATAGCAAAGTATTCCAAATTGAATACTTTGTATACTCCATTGCTAAAGTTCATTGACATAGATATAAACTTGTTTGGAATTCGGGGAAGTGTATTGAAGTTTAAGGGCGATGTTTTCAAGAAAAATAATATCCTTAAAGTATGTGTTTCCTTTCAAATTGCCTTACACATTAAGAATTGACATTTCGTTGTTACATTGATATGTGAATAAATACAAATGAAAACTCTGGTGTATTACTTGGTAAATATGTAAAATATAGGACTCCCTTTTTTCTTCCTCCTTACAGAATCCATTTTTATTTCTGTACAATTCGGAAAATAACATACATACAAATATCATTTATTGTAAATTGCTTTTTAATACGTACAAACATCATTCAGTATACTGTAAATTCTTTCAAAAACTTGGGGATGACTTTTATTTCGTAAAATGAGAGTATCTTCTTGTTAGGTTTTGTCTTTTTAATTTAAAATACGGGTATAGTTATCGTGTTAACTGTTTTTTTTATATGAACTCCTACATCTGATGTATTTCTTGTGCTGCAGTATACTGTCGCGGCAGTAGAAGCTCGTATATTATTTCTATTTTAATTTAATATAACGAAGTAATAATGATAAAATAGTAGTTTAAATCATTTTATTAAGCTTTTCTCGCAATTATTGCAGAAAATGTGATTAAAATATGGAAGAAAATGTAAATAAATGAAGATATTATGGTTAAATCCAATATAATAAAACGCATGATCTGATCGACTAGCTATTTTGGTTTTGTAAAAATCTTAATTATTTAATTCTAATTTTTAAAGTAAAAAATAATACAATCTGCCACATTCGTGAACTATTAGTAATAAGGGTATAATAAATCATTCATTCCAAATAATTATGAAGAATAATATATAGAAGACATAAATAAACAACTCATATTAAAGAAAATTAACTTTAAAAAAAAATCAGTATCTAAATTTACCACATTTGTACCTATAGATATATAGATAGAAAAGTCTTTTTATTTTCTAAAATTACAGTTAATACAAATTTTAAAAAAATACAAAATAAAATAAATTTTTTAAAAAATTTATTCAACCCTAAAGTCAGACGCACCTACATGGTCTATTCACCGTCCGTGGGGTCTCTGTTTATTGACAAAATTATTCTTTTATATATTTATATATTTAATAATTAACAAAATAAGAAATAATATATCTACACTACGAAAGTTATCGTTATATTTTAATCAAATTACTAATAATTAAATTCTCGAGTGAGCTACTTTTTATAGGAGAAACAGATGTGGAGTAACTAAAATATGCTACTCTTTTCCATTTATCAACTCTATTTTTTAATCCCAAGTTAGATTTTTAGAATTCAAGCATTTTTCCTCTAACTTATAATAATATCGGATAGGCAGCCAGAAAGTTCTTTCAGTTCATTTGTATTACACAAACAATATATATTATTTGTTTGCTTGAAATGTTTACAATTTAAGTTTACAACATTACCTCAGGTATTAGTTATCTGTCTATTCGCCTCTTGTGATCATTGGTCAGTAATGTAATTTAATGCGAATTAAACGTGGAAGTTTTAAGATTTACTAACTTTAAGAGTATATTTACTATAAATACCTTTTTGAATTGGGATTATTAGTGATGGTATATACCTATTTACAATAAATACATTCTATCCTTAAATAAAACGAGCGAAAGACATTTCGTCTAAATAACACATTTTTTTTTCCAAATATCCCAATTTATATTATTGGCAACATCTGGAAGTGAATTAAAATATTTCAGAAAATTTCCTAAAAGTAAGCATTTTTTTTACTCTCATTTAGGACTCATGTACGGTGCATTTGAAGAGGTAAAATTATAAAATCATATATATATATTTTTTTTTTTTCTTTTGCGGGAGGGGGGAGGAGGGGAGAAGGGAGTTCTAACCTGATTCGAATAATTATTAAAATGAAACAAAAATAAACCATACATTTTTATTTAAGAATCATAAAACAAATTTATAGGAGAGCGGCGTGGCCTAATATATACACTATTAGTCTAGTGTTCTCCAGGTTCTGGGTTCGAATCCCAGCTGTAACATGGTGATATTTACTGTATTAATTTTGCCGTGTGCTGACCCTGGGATATGAAGACCTTCCTGAGGCATACACAGACTCTATAAATGTGAGAAAAGACCTGGCGGCTAAGTGTGATCTCGGGATAATCAACACTTTGCACGGTAGTTGGCCCAGAAACAGTAACAAATCTCTATATCTACTTAGCACGAGATTAAGATTTTAAACTATTTCTAGGTCAACGGCTGCACACCTTAAGACCTTTCAGTAGTTTTGGGGGTACAGGTTTTTTTTTTTCAAAGAAAAATGTATAAAAACTGCCACCTCTTGATTAAATAATCACATTTAAGATATTATGTGACCTGGTATGACATTTCCACGATATATTATATATTATAATTGCTTATAAGGCTTTTAGAAAATCAGATGATCTGTATCGCGAGACATTTGTGGAGAGGCGTTATTGAAGTGGATCAGATAAAGCAGAAGTCAAACAATATAATTAAAGAAACGAGATCTCTGCACTGAATAGAAGTGATAAACCTGGGTAGTAAAGTGGAGAGCAGAGAGCAGTACTGCTGAGTCCAGTAATGTCCAGTCGTAAGTCTCTCTGGGGGACAGTAGCCGGGAGAATGGGAGTGGGGCACTCAATGCCGGCATACCTAATGAACGTATTACCACTGGCTTCTAGGATTATTCATCCAGTTCTTTTCAAGGTAACAACCATGTATGCATTAAAGTTAAGTAGCAGGAATAGACAATACTATAGATTAAAAACGCTGCAAATTATTACACAGTGGTTTATTAGTTCCAACTAACTATATCAGGGTATAACTTTTAATAGGAAATTAGCCAAAATGAAAAGCAATAAATAATGCGAAGGAAAATGTTATAATACCACTGTTCATTTCAAAATGCAGTATCCGTTTAACTAATTTTCAATGATTCTTTTTTCATTATGTTGAAAATTTAATTCTCTATGACATAGCACTAGGGACGAGAGGAGTATTTTTTTTATTTGTTTGGTCGATTACAAAGGTTCATTATTGAAAATAATAAACCAATAGCATTTATAATAGACTTCGTTACTGTTTCCTATTCTTTTCTTTCGATTTTCAATCAAATAAAATTTCATTCATCAACACCTTAAATTTCTTCCCTATTATCAATAATAACCGGATTACCAGGGAATCACATCTCTTATAAGTTGTTGTTTGACTATATAAGATTATATTAGATCATTGCGGTGTCTTGATTTCGAATATCTTTTCGATTTTTCTATACCTTCAATAGTAACGGAGTTTTAGTGAAAATACATTCCAATTTGTGCATTGAATATAAAGATTGTTGTACTTGATCAATATTAAAAAATGTCCTAAAAAGAACTTTTTTCTCCTTTTTATGATTATTCGTGGTGTTTGTGTTGAAAAAAATTAATAAATGTCAATAAAAGAGGCCAGATTTCAATGGAAATCCATGGATATGTTCATGAGCTATCTCCGGAAAAGCGAATGGTGATAATCCGGAAACTGTCATAAAGGTGATAATTCATTGATCTGTTGACAGTATACGCCCGGAAAGTGAATAGAAATTCGGGGAAAAATACGTTTTTTTTAGTAAGAAAATTGTTCACCTAAAGGAAATCCATTTACCGCTATCACACGATTTTTCCAATGCTATGTAAATTTATTTAGATAATGAATAACAAATAAACTATATTTGTATTCGATATTCGAATAACGAATAAATAATTCAAGTAACAAATAACGGATTCATTTTTAATCATTATTCGTTATTTAGAAAAAAATAATTCCAATAAAGCCCTACACAGAAATTTTTAACACTATTTTAAACATTTTGATAGGTAAAAATAGATAATTAAAAAAAAAATTGTATGTATATTTTTTTTCTAAACATCAAAAGGATCGGGAGATATATATATTAATTTATAATTATGTACCTTCCCGATTCTAACATCACGTCATGTGACTGTCTGCGATAATATCATGTTATCAAACTAAACTATATACTAATTAGTAACAATATTGAATTCAAACCAACCGAGGTTTGGATGGCTTTCTATAATGTTTAATTAATATAGGCATACATTACCAGAGTATCAAATTCCTTTTACCTTGGTTTAGTGTTGGAATAGGAATGATTTAAAATTATATTCAGCATAATTCTTTCTTAAACTTTTTTTTTCAACGTAATCTATTAATTTATAGTTGATCCAACTTTTTTTTACACCATAAGGACCATGTAACTGTCTCAAAAATTAAAATTACTTTATAAAGACATTTTAAAATAGGTAACATAGGTACCATATGTAAAAGTCTGAAGTGGAACTAGATATAAATCTTTCTTAGAAATTGATTCTTTGAATAATAACGAACTTTAAAAAGCTTTGGCAATAAATAATAGCAATTTCTAATATGGAAGAATCGTGGAAAAATTATGGAAAAACTCGTTGGATCTCGATTATTATTACATCTAACAAGAAATTCTCCTCTCAATGAAAATCAATTTGGGTTCATTCCTCAAAATAACACAGTAGGGGCGTTATATAAACTCGTTAATTTCGTTGAAACTTCGTTAGATTTGAAATAAAAAATCCTAGCCGTCTCGCTAGACATTAATGGAGCTTTTGATCATGCCTGGTGGCCTTCGATTCTTAAAGCTTTGCATTGAAATATTTATTTGATTATAAGAAATTACTTATCCGATAGAAGAAGCCAGATTCAGGTAGGTCACACAGTTTCTAGTAAATGGCAAAGTAGAGGCACCCCACAAGTCTCATGTTGTTCCCCGTTGCTTTGGAATCGAATAATGGATGGAATTTTCAGTGTAGTTTCTCCGGACGAAGCTGAGATTATCGTATTCGCAGATGACATTGTTCTCCTCTTCAAATCAAATCTATTCTTTCACCTACAAGTACAATGTAACGAAGTTCTACGCAAACTAACTATTTGGGCACATAATAACAAACTCACTTTTCAACCTGAAAAATCAAAATTTATTGTATTTAGTAGAAAACATCGAGTACCAGATCTACATATTGTATTAAACAATAAACCCATTATTCAAGTTAATCAAATAAAATATTTGGGATTGACATTGGAGAGAAAGCTAAATTGGGAACTACATATTAATAATCTAAAAAAATAGGCTGTTAAAAATAGTCCATGGCTTATCAAACTCCGCAGCACTAACTTGGGGTTTGAAGTATTGTCAACAATTTACAAAGCTGCTATTCAGCCAACTATGACATACGCAATAGAAGTTTGGCATAAAGGACTTTCTCACAAAAAGAATTTGAAAAAACTAGGATCTGTACAAAGAATGATAGCTATCAAAATTATTAAAGTATACAAAACTATTTCATATGACGCATCTTGCCTCCTCGCTAACATTACCCCTATTTCTACACTTTCCGATGAAATATTAAAGAAATTCGAAATTATAACATTAGGCAAAAACCTATTAAACTTTCCGATTCATGAATTTGAACACAAAATTCCGCGTAAACTTTGGATTCACCAAAAATATATTTCGAAGCCTAACATTACAGACACTAGCCCGAATAGCGGCATCAACATTTATACTGACGGAAGCAAGGACCAAGACAAGATAGGACCTTCGTTGCTTTTGAAGGAGAGAAGCTGGTGCATTCAGCGCGATTTAGGATAGGCCCTTATTGCTCAAACAATCAGGCAGATATGTATGCACTATTACAGGCTGTGCTCTACATAAAAAATTCTCATTACACGTCTGACTTCTGTATCCAGACAGACTGTCAAACAACACTATCGAAATTAAGGAACATAAACATACACGAAGGGCTCTTAGAGGAAATCAGACATGGACTAATAATTTGTCATATGGAAGGTATGAACATCAGCTTTACGTGGGTTAAAGCCCATGTTGGCGTTGTTGGGAACGAACTAGCGGATGAAGCGACTAAAGAGGCGGCAAGAGAAACCGCTCTCCCGATATCATACGACAAGGCACCGATTAGCGCCATCAAACACATACAGTCAATGAAAACAAGGCAGAAGTGAAATACGAAATGGGCCATCTCAACAAAAGGTAGACACACCTATGACTTCATAAAAACAATTGACGATCGAACTAAACTTAAAAAAATATCCTACAAACTGACACAATTCCTAACGGGACATGGAGGAGCCAGAAGCTATTTATTTCGATTTAAACTAACAGACGACAAAATTTGTAAGTGTGACGGTAAAAGCGAACAGACATACGACCATCTTTTATTTGATTGCAGTAAACTGAACAATCATAGACACAAACTGATCTCAACAGTCCTACTTAACGGAGACCAATGACCGCCTTCCAAGTGTGACCTTCTTACAAAATATTTTTCAAAATTTGATGAATTTGGTCCACAAACTGGGACTGTGCAGAATTAGAGAAATAGCAACAGGCAATAACTCGTTATTAATTTTTATTTTATTTACTTTCACTGTTACTAATACTAGTCAATTAGTTAGTTTGTATTATTTCGTTAAGTAGTTATAACAAATGAATTATTTATTATTTGTTGCTGGTTTCTTTGTTTAGTCTATTAGTTAGTATTATTTTGTTAATTCGTTATAACAAATAATTAATTTATCAGTTCGTTTTATTTATCAGTTATTATTATACAATTTTTATATTCTGTAACTTAATGTTCTGTAACATAATTTATATTATATATTATAAAATAAAAAATATAAATATATATAATATATATAAAAATATATAAAAATATATAAATAAAAATACGCGTCGTATCGCAATAGATAATAGGTACGCGTAGAAATAAATGCACCCATTGCAGGGTTACTGTAATGAGGAAAAAACGGAATATGGAAGAATCTTTACAATTTAATCAATGAACCAACTTACTAAAAGCATTAAAATTAAAGTGTTAATATATATATATATATATATATATATATATATATATATATATATATATATATATATATATATCATATTATATACGTGTTATTTTCTAAAAAATATTAAGTAATACAAATGCAGATTGAAAATTTATGTTCGAAATTAATATTTTAAGAAATTTATCTATAATCTAGTATTTACAAGAATTGAGAAGTACAATATTGATTATATTCAGAAAGATACTATTTTTTCAAACATGTCTTAAAATAATTGTGGTTATCAGCAAATGACTGATTTTTATTAAAAATAATGGACAATATTTTAGTTTTTTGATTATAGTGTTAAAAAGATAGTACAAGGTACTAAATATATCATTAGTTCTTTAACATTATGTCTGATCTTCTTTAACATTATGTATTAATGTAATCGTATTCAAAAACTAATTTTCAAACATCAAATTAACAATAATATATATAGTGCCCGTAAATTACTACATAATATGTACCACCTACTTAAATAAAAATTCAAATCATCACCAAAAAACAAGCTGATATTATATAAAACTGTTATCACACCATATAATTACATATGCATGCCCAGCCTGGAGTTGCAAGCACAACACATAATAACAAACTGCAAGTATTACAAAATAGATGTCTACGAATCATCAATAATTATCCATCATACACGAAAATAACTACCATACACAAAGAACTGGACATTTCAACAATCCAAGAATTTATACACCAATAAACAGAATTATTTTTCAAAAAAACGCCAAACGACTGACGATACCCTTAAACAACCAATTGGTAACTATACTAAATCATCAACTGCTAAATATATACATAAGAGAACTTATCATATATTGTTATACAAATTTTAAATTCTAAGCTTTATCTTATGATTTTCATATCTGTACTTTTGTTTATTTATTTTATTTTATTTATTTTCGTTTATTTTATTTTTAAATAGTTGTTTATTTCTATTTTTTATATTTCTCTTATTTTTAATGTTAAAAAAATCGTGTTCGGATTGACATATTATTAAAATATTAATTGAGCTGATAATAATAATACAGCTGATATCCCTATCTAACCAAGCACTGGGGGTAGGGTATTGGAGTAGGTGCTCAACCTCTTGGTTATTAGCACCGAATAAATTTGTAGTAACAGATTTGTTTTACTCTTTTTTCTTCTTTCTATTTATTTATTTTTCCTTCTATTTATTTATTTTTCCTTCTATTTTTTTTTTATTTATTTATTTATTTTTTTTATTTATTTTTTTTTGTTTATTTATTTATTTTTTTATTATTATTTTGTTGACACATTCTGAATTAGTGAATTTATTCCAATTTTTCTTTATTTTTTTTTAATATATTTTTTGTATTATTACTATTATTTATTTTTTTTTCTTTCTTTATTTCTTTATTCTTATAGTTCCGGGAGCAGAGAACATTCTTTGACAAACCTAATCAGTGAACTAATTGTTTCACTAGAGTCCTTCAAGCTCTCACTCAAGGATCTATCTAGGTTAAGTTTATCCATTTGTACATGGAATTTGGGGCAGTTCTCAATTATGTGTTTTATTGAGAGAGGCACTCTACACAAGTCACACATTGGTACGGGCTGCCTGAGGATGAGATGGAGATGTGTAAGTCTGCTATGTCCGATGCGAAGTCTCGCCAAAGCAGTTTCCTCGCGGCGATTACTTCGCAATGATGTATTCCATGGATCAGGCGATTGCTTTATATTTCTTAATTTATTGGTGTTGTAAAGTTCCGACCACATCTGTTCCCATGCCTGATATATTTTGACCTTAAGGTAATTTTTTACGTCTTCCTTGATGTAAGTTGGGTGGATTTGGACGTTTGACAATGCAGCTTCTTTCGCAGCCCGATCCGCTTGTTCATTGCCATCAATGCCTGCGTGGGATGGAATCCACAAGAACACAAGTTCTTTTTTCAGTATTTTTAAATCTCCCACATGTTTTCTGATCTGATTAAGTAGTGGGTTATCAATGCAAATATTATGAAGGCTCTTAAGGGCGGATAGGGAATCGGTGCATATAATGAACCTTGACTCATCACGTGACCTAATGAATTCAAGTGCATTTAATATTGCTGCAAGTTCCGCAGTATATATGCTACTTAGGTTAGGCAGTTTGAATTTAAGGATACTTACGGGTGTAACAATAGTCAGCCCAACTTGATCATTTATTTTGGACCCGTCCAAAATTGTGGAGGTCTGATGCACTCCTGCGTCAGGAACTTATATGTAATGTGTAAACATGAGAAAAAAACCTGTAAAACCGATTCAAGTAACCAAGCACTGTCCTCTCTACTTACGCTGATGACACATGTGTGCTATCCGTAAATAATGATTCTATTGTTGCTTCTCAAATCCTCCAGAGCCATGTATTGGATAATGGTGTCAGAATTTGATAGTTGAAATAAATCACAATAAATCCCACCAAATCACCTTCAATCTACGACGTAAGCCTATGACTTCCTGTCCCTTGGTACGATACCTTGGAGTTCATCTTGACAAACGCCTTACATGGAATCCTCATACAAGACTTAAACGACAAGAAACTGCGCGTCGATATCGACTATTAAAACACTTGACAAACGATCAAAACTCCCTCTTTACTACAAAAAACTCATTTACACCACCATTATCAGACCTATTTGGACTTACGGCATTGAGCTATGGGGGTTCACAAGACCATCGAATTCCTCCCGCATCCAATCCTTGCAATCCAAAATCCTTCGACAAATCCTCGACGCTCCTTACTTTGTTATCAACAATCTCATCCATAGAGACCTGAATATCCCACTAGTTACAGAAATACAACCCCGCTTGTCCGTATCCTCTCATCGACATAATTCTCCGAGGTGTCTGAAAATACGGTGGCCTCGAGACCTGCTGAACAAATAAACATTGAAGTGCTACCGCTGAGTAGATTCTTCTCATGACTATTTCAACCCAATTGTCTGTAAATAGCACATTTACTTATTGTACTATGTAAATTGTACAGTTGTAAATTTCAATAAAATAATATAAATATATATAAATAAATATTTATATATATATATATATATATATATATATATATATATATATATATATATATATATATATATATATATATTTCAGATACTTCAATCATTTCGAAATACTGATCTGGTATTTTTTTCGGTTATTACTTAATTAATTATAATGACTAACAGCCCATAATATAAATAAAATAAAATACTAAATAAATATGTAAATAAAAAGAAAACTGGTGTTTACAATTCTATTTTAGTTGGGGTGGAAGAGGTAAGAGGTAAGAAAAAGGAAGTGTGGAGTAAATTCATTAATTTAATAAATAGTCGAAGTTTTTACATTCAATTTTGATTGGTTTTTAACCCAAATGAAATGTAGAGGTGTTTATACTGACCTACTAGGAAGAAGTTCTATTGTAAAGTAATAGAAGGAGAAAATAAAAGAGATAATGGAACTTTATTTTTACATAGTTCGTTATGAATAAAACATAAGAAGTATATGGTAATTTTTTTAAACATCAAGCTATACTAATAAAAAAAAAAACCAATATGCAACCCATTGAGATGAAAAAATAAAATGACATCGCTTCTCTACCCTTTAGGAAAACGAATATCCAAAGCCCATATGGTCTATGAACTAAAGTAGGTCAGTATTGAAGTCTCTGTCAATAGATTGTGGCCAATCTACAAGCCCTTGTATTGGTTTAATGCTCTGTATGAGATTAGTTCGTGACCATTCAAACAGTGAGTAGGTCTGGAACGTAGAACATTTACGTATACATATAGTCTTGGCTGCTAGAACATTATTACGGACTATTCATTACACGAAATATAAAGTAATAAAAATTTTCAATTCTTTATTTTTATTCAACAAGTTTCTTTGACTTTCCTAACAATCAGTTCTAGAACAAAACGATACAACTATAAATGGGTCAATGCATTTGAAATCGTTCAATTTTAATTAATTTTGCCACTCAATTTTTGTTATTTTCATGATATTTTTACTAATTATTTTCTGTATACTCTTTAATTTAGAACCGTGCAAAAAAATAATTTCTGACTAATACATATAGTTTGCCAGCCATTTTAAGTCAGCTTCGCGGTTAAACCATTCCTAATTCTAGTAATTTTGTAGATGTCAAATGAAAACAAAAACAGCAATATAATAAGAGTGTGCTTTACATTTTTATTATCACAACACATTACCTAAATGGAGAAAAACGATTAATAAAAAAAAACAAGACTTTCAGCATATTTAAATGTTATAAAAGAAAAAAGACTTACCATTGATAATTTTTTTCTAGAATAGTTTAGCCATAGTACTAAAAAAATAAATAAATAAATCCTGTACCTCTACAACCATGAAGGCTCTTGGGGCTCAGTCAAACCTGTCCCAAACTAGGAAAATTTTAAATCATATTTTTGTATCCGAAGGATCCTAAGTTGCTTAACTTACACGTAGATATAATTATTTTTAAAAGCGATTAATCTAGATAACAAAGACACATACAAAAACAACAGGCATTTTATAACAGAACCAAAAATGGATCAGTCTATCTTGAACAAAAAAAGTAAAAAAACACAAATCTAATAACAGTCAGAAATTCAAATAATTAAAATTACAAATATAAACCTTTATTATATTAAAAACATTAATATATTAAAAACTAACACTCACGTGATAAGCCAGAAAAAGCAATGGGTACTCACCTAAAACAATAATGATATATTAGTAAGAAATAGTGAAATAAATATGTTTTTTAATACAGTAGTTTATTGTCTGGTACAGTTTTGGGTATGCTATGCAAAGGGTATATACTTTATTCATTCATGTCGAAGATTTGAAAAAATTATACCGGCAACTGTAGTATTAATAATAGAAAAGCATCGGAAGAAAGAGAATATATGATTCAGAATAAATAATTGTTGTACTGTACATGTTATGTTAAAACAAAAAACAAAATTATGTACTGGAAAACTGTTAACTAACAAATTGCGTAGAAGATAATATTTAATTTGCATATTTTCGAGAACATAATAACTTTTTACAACAGATAATTCTTAAAAAACAAATATATTGATAAGTTTAATATACCTGATATTTAATTATTTTTTGGTAACTCTCATCTTAATCTTTAAGCTAATACCGAGGAGAAAATAATGTAAAATTAAATTTGAGCTCCCAAACGTATAAGTGGCAATGACATTGACAAGGGTTGTAAATTTCTTAAAAATTTAATATAATACCTGGATAGACAGTGTTAGCAAAAGGAAATATAATATAAGTTTAATAAAATTTATATGTGATTTAGATTGTGTCTATATATTTATAGATAAAGAAATGTTTATTATATATGATAAAACTTTAGCATTAACACTAATATGCACATTTAAGACTTGATACCGATAAAAGAAGAGATTGAAACTTTTATTAATGTTTTATAAAATAAACAATTAGCCTGAACTTGATTTAAAAACAAACTATGTAGTAGTGATGACAAGTTATTTATTAAGTAGAAGCCTAAGAATAATAAGACGATTTACTTTACAGTTTACTAACAACCAGCTCATATGCAGTTGGATAATATTGAGCAAACAAAGACATAAACTTGTTCTAACAGCTAAGTAAGGTGGGCTTTAAATGATTTTATTTTAAGGAGCATTATCTAATTTAATAAACTATTAGATGAATTATATGACATTGGAATAATTAGAAAATCAATTACTAATTATTATAATAATGAATCAAAGACATGAGAATTGTAGTAAACATGTGTATAAAAATCTGGTGCGGGCAACACACGATTTTCACTTACCTCCGATTTTAGAATCAATTAAAGAATTTTCAAATACAGTAAGAGATAAAATTAATTGTAACTATTAAATAATTAATTAAATGGAATTTCTATAAAAACATGTGTTTTATTAAAAAATCTATTATATTATCATCTAAAATAATCACTTATCTTTATCGGCTTTTCACCAATCACTATTAACTTTTAGAAGCTTGTGTATGAGATAATATTTTTTCTAAAATATTTAGCTTTCTAATGGTATATTATACATTTATTTTAGTGTTTTTAAGTTAAAAATCCAAAAATAGCATTAAAAAAATATTGTTTTTAGTTTTCTCCTGTAGTTGTTTTTCAAATTCGCTCACCATGCATATTTAGCTGTTATTTATCAATGATAACAAGATAATATGGTTATTTTGATAGAATCTACAAAATAAAAAGTACTTTAGGAGAAAAAAATTTAAAATATCGGCATTTAAGCACTGCCAGACTGTTTTAATTAGAATGAAACCTACATGATATTAAAGCCCACAATATTTTACATCGATATAGCGGGTTTAATCAAAATCGTCGGAGCAGTTTTTGAGAAAATCATAAAAGAGTGCAATATGCATTGAATAAAGTGGCTCTACTTACTATGAAGATCAAAAAAGAATGATTAAAAAACAAAACGAAAACAGTAATGTTAAAAATAATAAATAAAACCCTTCTAATGATAAGAGTTAATACAGATTGCTCTTTAACAACCTTAATTACTAAACATCGATATATAAATAAGTAAATCACCCATTTGTTTTAGGCACATAAGTTTGAAATAATTATAAATTTCTTCATTTTTTTTTTTTTTCAAAAAGAACCTTATTTCTCATTAGAAAATTTCTGAACCGTTGTTATATAGTGGAAGTGACGTTAACCTATTTTCATTTCTTAGTTGTTAACAATAAAAAAATATATAGCTGTGTCACATTATTTTTCAAACTAGTGACATTTTGGAATAGTATTTATTCCCCCTTAAAGAACAAGTGATATAGCTTTTCTGTTTTTTGGTTAGCAATCAACCGTTTCCTTTTTCTCAGATTTTAGATGGTGTAATTATATATTTTTCTCGTTTATTAATTTAATTTTATCCCTTTCAGAATAATTAATAGCACCTAATTAATTACATTTATATTATTAGTGGGTAATGAGCACTAGACTTTACGAAGAGTCAACCCATGTCTAATACAAATTTTTTTTTCTCAAAGGGTCACCTAATGAATAACAAATGAGGGTCTTCATAAATATTCAGACAGGACGTGTTGGTAGACCTGCTTCGTTCTCTCGAGACTCTGGTGTCCATTGAGTTACGCCAATGAGACCTGCGCACGTGTCATTCGTTTGACTTTTTGTCATTCACTTACTTAAGATCCTTAATTGATAATTAAGTATCTTTTAAATCTTATTATTTATAATAAATAGTACAGTTATTTAAAGTTTTTAACTATATTAATTAAATTTTAAACTTTATTATCCAATTATACAATGGAGGGATCGGGTTTTCACACAGAAGATTTCTCGAGAGACCCTGAAGAAGACCTGCATATTGCGTCCCAACATTTGCAACTAAATAAATATTAAAGATTTTTCATTGTTTTTTTCTTGACCCCACTAGGATTATCTTTCTTCCAAAATTATTTACTGAATAAATTTTCCGCTTTTCTAGGCACTTTTTTTTTTTTTTTTTTTTACATCGTCTTATGAACTTCTTAAAAATCATCTTTTTGATAATCACTAGTTATTTACAAGAACCTAATATCCATCGTTTAAGGAATCTTGAAAATTAAACTATTTACCTGCACATAAATTAGTTTTTTGTGAGCAGGGAAGGTTCCAGGTATTCAATCCTTTTAAATAAAAATATATTTATTGAAGAAATTAAAATTCGCCTCATTTTAGTTACGTACTTTCCCCCAAATTATTACAACACATATTGCGTCTAAAAACTCATAACGAATAGAAGGATTTTTTTTTTATTAATTTAATTAATTAATTTTTTTATTATTTATATCACAGCGATGATTTTATTATCCAGAAATGTTTATGGATTTTAGTAAGACTTTAAATATAATTATTATTATTATTTATTTTATCACAGCATGAGTGACTTTTGTATATATTCTTATTCATTCAGTTTTGCATATATGTATATTGTATTATTATTTTATAAATTAATTGTTTTGTATAGATTGTGTGAATGTAGTATGAATGTTGTACTTTATCACTATTAAAAATGTCCTAAATTGGACTAATTGTAATATTACTCAATAAAGAATTGTTTCTAAAAAAAAAATTTATCATAGCATTCGCTGCTACCCAGACCTAAGTCAAGGGTGAGGTTAGTGATAGTTATTAATTAATGTTCATCACTTTTCTAACAATACTCGCAGTACCGAGTAATACTGCTTTCTGCATTTCTTCCTGAGTGTTAAGGGGAAGTTCCAGCTCCTCTATTAAATTAACAGTTATATCTCAGATCAGGTCATTAGTTGAGATGATCACTACAGCACTCTTACTTTGTCGAGCTTGTACAATTTCTTCAGCTCATCACCCAGATCCTGATACTGTCGGACTTTTCCTGAATCTACCTAGTGAAGGTTGTCATCTGATGGAACCCATATCCCAATGATATTCACAAATTTTTCTCACTTTAACATTACTAAAATATCTGGATTGTTTTACGGAATTGTGTGATCAGTTATAATTGCCAAGTCCTAATAGACGCCCTGTATATCAATTTTTTTTTTTTTTTTTTTTTTTTTTTTTTTTTTTTTTTTTTTTTTTTTTTTTTTTTTTTTTTTTTTTAAGAGGGCAGGTGGAAATCTTCAAAATACGCGGATAGGCCCGTACCTATCCGTGTGTGGGATTTCTACCCACTAAAACCAACCTCCCTACTACTCCTGTTTCTCACCTTCCACGGGACCACCGTTAGGCATTACTTCGTGGAGGGGAGTGGTTGTGCCGCCTCATTGTTAGGCGCCTTACCCTATTTTTCTAGGTACACCTCTCCTTCTCTTCCATTCTCAATCTCTTGATGACGTTCTGAGAAAATAGCATAAGATTGACGATGTTATCAGGTATAGCTTCTGATCAGCATATTTCTCGAAATTCTTCTTCCCATATTTGAAAGCGAGGACAGCAGAAGAATACGTGTTCTACTGTCTCATCTGTTGTTGGGCATCTTGGACATTCTGCTGTATTGTCCAACTTAAACCTTAATTGGTAGGATCTGAAGCATCCATGTCCAGTGAACATTTGGGTCAGGTAGTAGTCCACTTCCCCGTGGCTTCTATCCATCCAGGGTTGGATGCAATGTACCAGCCTATGGGTCCACTTTCCGCTCGCTGCCATTTCCCACCGTCGCTGCCACTTGTGGACTGTCTGCTTCCTCTCTTCGGCCCTAGGAATGTGGATAGCACTTTTATAAGTACGTTGCCTTTCCTCCGACAGCAGTTCAATGGGTGGCATCCTGGCCACTATACATGCAGCTTCGTAAGATAATGAGCGAAACGCACTTATGACTCTCAGGGCGCTTCGGCGATAAACGGGCACGATGGGCCTCCTATAAGTCAGTGTGTCAAGGGAATTATTCCATATCGGGGCTGCGTATAAAAGAGTGGATGAGACGACGCTCGGCATTAACAGTCTCTGACTACTTCTGGGTCCCCCCACGTTGGGCATCAATCGGGCTAGAGCTGTGGTCGCTCCAGATGTTTTGATGCATACTTTCTGAATATGCTCCTTGAATTTAAGCCATTCATCAATTATAACCCCAAGATATCTCAGTGAGGGCTGGGACCGTATCTCTTGCCTGCCCACTCTCAGGATTATTTCTCCTCTCCTTTTGCGGCTACTTATAAGGATCGCCTCTGTTTTTCTTTCCGCCATCTGGAGCCCCACCGATGTCAGCCAATAACGGATCAGAGAGATACTCTGGTTTGCCTTCAAGGCTACTTTGTCTTTATATTTCGCCTCGATTACGACTGCGACATCACTAGCAAAACCTAAGATCTTAGCACCTTCTGGCAGGTTAAGCTTAAGAACTCGATCATACAGGATATTCCACAATAGAGGCCCCAGTACTGATCCCTGGGGTATCTAGCAGTGGGGTGTTAATTATAATACGGGCAAGTGTCCTTCAGAATCTGAAATTTGTTGGTCAATGCTTGGTGAACAATTTCAGCCACGTTATTATGCCTCAGCAAGTATTCCTTCTCGGCAAGTACTTGACAGCCATACGTGATATATTGAATTGATTCCGTCACTGTCCTACACATTCGTCACACTTCAGATGTATCTTCTGCCCATAAACGCGGCCTAAAGGTATGTGATCTTTCCGAAGATTCAATGAGGTAAGACAATAGTTGAGATACAGAGCTATAATAGTTGAGATGTATCTTGACGTCCCAATTGCTCTAAAATAAGTTCTGAGATTATTTTCTTCTTAGCGGCATGCCTTCACCAGACTTGTGAGGCCTCGCTCTCCTAATTTTCGAGGAGATACATTCTGACCACTGATTATTTCGGATGGCGCTTTCTTGGATTTACCATTTGCATTGTTAGATAGGAATCTGAAGTATCCCGGTCAGTGGTGGTCTATTTTAAAATACCAAAGGAATGTATTAATGCTGGAATAGACCATGTATTGAAGAATTTTTATGACATTTTTTCCTGAAAGATATGTTTAGAGGAAAACCTTTAATCGTTTGTTGTTGTTTTTTTTTTTTATTTTATAAATAATAAAATTAAAAAAAAAAACTGCCAATAATTATGTACCTTGTCAAGGCTAGTTGCCTTCCATATTTGCACATTCAGAGCCAAGGCACCATTATTTTAATGTATTTTGACTGCTTTCATCATGGGTGAGTTTCTTAAACTAGGATCGATACACAGTTATTCTATAAAATTATAAAACAAATCTTCTAGAACTGGACTGGAACTAATGAAAGGATACTAAGTTCCTCTCTACTGATTTCAAACGGGACTTTCTAGATAACCTCAGGCATATATCTGGGCTGTTTTATTTATTGGCATAAAAAATAGTATATCTAAAGATTCCATGGAAATTAAACACTAATTGTTAAATAATACAAGATACATTTTCTAACAAAGGAAAATTAGAGCGTGGACTTGTATGAAATATAATGTATTATTTACTTATAGAAACATACAGAATATCAACAAAATATACTGAAAAGAAAAATGACCGAAAAACGTGGATAATATAAATGTAGTAAATTTCTCACCGTTTCAAACGTATTCATTTCATTTTTCCAAGTTCCTTGAAAATTTAACATTTACTAGATAACTTTATCATTTTAATGATCAATTTCAATAAATATAAGATAATAATCCATAACAGGATGGTTGTTGATTCTGCTATATTTGAGCGATCAAAATACCAGAATCTCAATTAAGTAAATATATTGATTTAGACATACAATATGTGGGCGGTACTATTGGCCATATCTCGATGATCCCTATGTATTCCGACTATACTGATTTCAATTACGTGATGGCCTTACGCGAGGGAGGGGTTCAACATCCACTTTATCCGAAAGAGAGAGAGAGAGAGAGAGAGTTAACTGTTATTTGAGGGACCAATCCAACCAACGAAGTTAAGCTCCACCGTTCCATTACAAGGATGAGAAATACCACTAGAGATGGTTAGGAAATAGGCTCTATCCGAAATTCCATTCCGTAAGTTAGAAAACATTCATCTTAGGGCTGATGTATGTGTATTCACTTAATGGTATATAAATCGTAATGCTCACGTCTTTGTTGAATTAAATGGACTCCTAAACTAATAAAAATTGGTATGAATAAACGATTTGCTGTCAGACTATTTCGATGATGAAAAATCTACATGTTGTTAAAGTGAATTTAATTTTACAGCGTTGAGTGTTTGCTTTTGCTGGTTGCTTTTGTAACTTTGAGAGTAACCATATATCTAGCACAAAATGATAAATTGATTCGTTGTCCATAGTTAAAAGCTAACTGATTGGCCATAATTAAACTTGCGTGTATCATAATTATTCTTACCATTAACGCAAATATATTCAATTCAAATAAAATGAAATATCAGTGAACGCAGCTGCGTTATACAGCAAGCTATTTTATAAATATAGAGAAGTATTTTTTTTACTTCATTTAAATAGTTTTATATTGTCCCGATTCACTTTACAGTAAAACATCCGTTTTCGTTAAATAATCTGAAATTAGAAATAATTAATAACAATGTCAGTTTACGGATTTATAACAACTTTTCATTTATTTAAGCAACTTACCTACGATTTGGTACGAACTATTTATAAAAATTTAAATCTCACGTACTATATAGCAGAATTTTACTAGTACAATACTGAACGCTGATAACATTGAATCGCTATGACTTCCATATTTCAACATTACATAAAACATAACATAAGCGTGGTCATAACATAAGCTTTTAACGCATATTCACATTTTTGAAATATTGAGCTTTCCTTGATACCTTGCATTTTACCCCTTTTTATGATTTAATAATACATTTACATTATTTAATCTGGATCATATGTTTTAAACAAAACTGAATACACAACAAAAATGTTTGTTTATTTATTTAACGTCACTTTATGCTACTATGGCTAATCGGACGATGCTACAGTGGGAGTCCCAAATTTTGCCTATCCAGGTTTTATTAGGATAGGGATCTTTAACGAGTACCTGACATCGCACAGGCTCGGGACCACCTTTTAACGTCCCCTCCCAAGGACGGCGTAACTAAGGATTTTTTACTCCCATTAAAAAATCCTAGGACCACCTGCGGGTTTGAACCCGTGACCTTTAGCATGGGAGGCTGTTACGCTAGCCACCCAGCTACAAGTGATCCCCTTTTTATTTACTTTAACCGAAAACCTTTTTATTTATTTTTTTAATGAATTTGTTTTTCTGCAGATGGCAAATAGAGAGTTTAGATAATAGCAATTCTAAATAAATAATAATAATAACAATAAATTTATTTAATAGTTCTTTTATGATTTTGATTACAGTAGCTATATCTATGGAAAATTTAATAGGTCTTAGTGTAGATGTCATTCTGATTGAAATAATCTCACAGGACAGATTTTGTAGATTCGAAACATATCATCTTACAAGAAATGACAAAAAACGACTAAAGTTGAATAGATTTTATCTCAAATTAAAGGATAAAAGACCAAACAAGTATTTTGTATGCAACTTTTGTGTTAATAAACATAAGAACATTAATATAGATATGTTATATACCTTTGAAAAGTTAAGATTTAAGAAAATATATTACCTCATCTTATTACCTGAATTCAGAAAAGTTAATGAAAAGAACTAATAGATTTTTCTATATAATAATATATGAGATTATTTAATAAAACACGAGTTTCTATCGAAACATAATCCTATTTACTTTCACTTACCAAATATTTCATCTCTGACTGTATTTAAAAATTCTTAAATTGACTTTAACAACAGAGGTAGGTGAAAGTAGTGTCTTGCGCTAACCAGATTTTTTTAACCATCATAATCCTTTACTTTGTTCTTTATTGGATAATAGGAAACCTGAAGGTTTCATTAAAAATAATTTTTATTTATTTACTTTAAATTAAATTGAATTAGGTGGTATTGCAGGATGAAACTTTTCTTAGACTTAAATATGGTCTGAACCGGAGGTAAAGATAAACTCATAACTGTTTGTTATTTTTCAAATGGTTTATAATATTAAACAATAAAATTTGGGTCCTATTCAACGTTGTTTTTCAGTGAATTTATCAGATTTTCTGCTTGTTATATACAGACGAGTATAAAAGGTTTTTTTATGGCTCCTTGGTTGCCGCCTTGACCTATAGGACTCTCTCATCTTAACCTCTTTGTGTAAATATCATGACATTCTTTCTCCTACATACTTTTATATCTTAGAGACAAGTGGCTCTAGTTATTTAAGGAATTTTCATTTAAAATAAAATTATATAACTTCTTGTTTTTCCGGAAATGTTTGCGGACTGCAAGAATGAGACATTTGAGTCTTATAGCTTCTCTTAGGAGAGCTCTATGAAAAAAGGAAGAAAAAAATGTTGTTTAATGACACATTTCATGCAAATAAAGTCGTTTTTAAATAATAAATAAATAGTTAGTAATTAAATTTGTATCATGTTAGTTTGTATTTGAATGTTATATAAGCACTAAAACATAACAAAATGATGAATAGATATTTTTTTTCTACTTTATATGGAATATATAGTAAGGAAAAGTATTGCGATCAAATTTTCATATTCCACTTTTCAACGGAAATACCCGTTTTAGGATCCCAGGAGTCTAAATGACCGAGTCCCGCAAAAAGCTCCGTGGGTGTCTGGGTGGGTGGTAAGTCCAGCACGAAAAGGTGTACAACTGTATGCCCGAGATGTAACAGCAACTTTCTAACTATGATCAATATCAAGACGTACAATACACCGTTAGAGAAGGAAAGATTTTAGAAAAAAAACTACCTTATACACAAAGTTGTAAAAGGTAATCTAATGAGACAAATGGGACATAAACTTATTACTTATTATTATAAATAACAATTTAATATAGTTATATTATTTAATATGAATCATGTGTTTCTAATAAACTTTTTCAACTATAAGTTAACTTTCTTAAACTACTTTAAGTTAACTTTCTTGAACTACTTTCTTAAATTTTAATTTTTTTTTTTTTTTATAAACTAAATAATTAAATTAAAATAAAATCAATCACGAAAAAAAAACGAAGATATTCTCCAGAAAATAAAATTAAAAGTCTAAGGGTTGGGACTCATCGATTGAAATGGAGCTGGCTGGGCTGGACACTTGGCCAGGATGAAAGACGAAAGATGGACCAGAGCTTACACGGAGTGGATCCCGAGAGCAGGCACAGGGGGAGACCACATCGCAGGTGGAGGGATGAATTGACGAAAGGTGTAAGCGAAAACTGGTAGCTGGTTGCGAGGGATCCTGGTAAAAAAATGTTGTAAAGAAGATATTTTTAATTTTATTTTTAAGAGATAATAAAATCTGCCACCTTCTGCGGCAATGAGTATTACAGCTAGAAGAAATTCATCCCATATGAACATTATAAATAAAAAATAATAACACAAATAACAAAAAAACATAATTGAAGGGAAAAAAATGCGACAATATAGAATAATTAATAAAGACGAAACAAAGAAGAAATATATATGCATGACTAAAATAAAGTAAATATTATATATAAAGAAAATAATAACAATCTTGATCAGTTATTTCTTTAATACCTATTAAAGAATATTTAGTTTTGTGTTTTATTTTGGTGTATTTTTTTTAAGGACTTTATTGTTGGTAAGGTTTTTTTTTTCTTTATAATTATATGTGTTTTTCTTCCTTTATATTATTTGCTTCACTTCAATATTTTAATTATTTCTTACTATAGCCAACTACTACAAATTCCCCCCACAGGAGAGGCTTTTGTCTATAGTGATGCCAATAAAGCTATTATTGTTAAATTGGTTTATCAGCCGAGGTACGTGACATTTCGAACCGAACAGATTGGTCATCATCAGAGCAAAATCAAATAAGTGATATAATAATATAAACATCGGTTAATTATTATTATATATATATATATATATATATATATATATATTATATATATATATTTTGATCAGTTCTGACTGTTGATAATTTTTAAATATAAATAATTATATATATATATAAATTATTATATATAAATTTGATAATTATATCTCTAACAATAACATCATATATTAATTATTGTATAATAATATTTATGTTCTATTGTTTTTTTTTTGTTTTTTTTTTTTCCACTGTTAAGGCATGATTATGAGAACAATAAATTCTCGAAACGTCGCATAGATAAAATTGTTTATTCGTTGACTGAAACCTAAGAACAACACAAACTTATATATACATATCAGGCCGAGAAATCGTCAAAAAAATAAAAATGTAGATATTTTATTTTATTCCATAGTTACAACTTGTGCATAGAAAATTTTTTTTTTTAAGAAATAAAGGTTATACGGTTTTCAAATTACTAACACGGTAATTTTTTTTTAAATGACAGAATACATTAATAATTATGAAAATCAAAATAAAATACAACATGAGGAGAAGAGAATGAGTAGTACATTGTATGAATTCTGAATTTTTTATTTCTAAAGTTTTTTTCATATTATACTAAAATAAAATTTATAAATAAAACAGAATTCACTCGATTCTAAAAAATATCTTATTTGAATGACAGTTTCAATACACAAAAGAGACAAGATTTAATGGAAAATATTTTTAATTAATTCATAATTAATTAAATTTATTCGATAAAAATATTTGAATGATATTTATAATTTCAAATTATAAAATATAGGAATCTCAACCGAAGGTGTTCAGCTTACGAGCGTGAATCTAAATGGAAAAAAGTCAGGATAACAAAAACTGCCATGGACAAGGCGAGCAAATAAACTGACATTAATTAAATTTAATTGAATGCAGCTGGGATCAAATTAACTCCCTTTTTTATTAGTCCAATAAAGAGGAAAAAACTTTTTGTAATCCAATCACAATACTAATTGAGCTTGCTGATGATTGGTGTGGACTGGTCGTATAGGATATTCCTCACGTCGTTATTACTAACAGTCTCTTCGAAATGGATTACTGTGTAAAATTATCTAAGTCAAACACTATAGATATTCGAGTTGAATAATAACTGTAATAAGTATAGCTAAAATAAGCCTTAAAATAATCCATCTTTAGTAGATCCAAGTATCGATTTATTTGTGAAATGTTACTATATGATATTTGAGAAATCAATGACAGTTTAGTAAACTTAAATACGTGAAAAATATTATTATGTTACTAATAACATCATTCGCGAATTTAGCCTTGAAGCTTTATGCAGGTATGATCATCAGACGAATTACCAATACTGTTAACAAAAGATTATGATATACTGACAACTGAACTATAATCAGTACACACTTAAAATATATACTAATTTCGACACAAAGTTTGATCATTTTTGTCCTCGATCTCCCTTATTCAGCATCTGTTATTATTTTCCTTTCATAGTAGGATGAAATAATAGGGAGTCAGTCGTTTTTTTTAATCTTTTATTTGTGCCGACGTTTCGGCTCAAACTCGTGAGCCATTATCAGGGCATTACTGAGCTATGTCAAGCATAAACTGTTTATACGGAAAATAAGGAAACTAGAAAAAACGTTAGAGATATAAATAGAAGAATTACCGGAAATAAATAATTATGTTTACTGCATCGACAAATATTAGAAAAAAAAAAAAAAAGATAATATAATGTTAAACCTTTTTTGAATTAAGTATATAAATTTTAGATATTGAGTTATGTATACAAATAATAAATTTTATTTGTTTAAATGCTGAGATAGGAAAACAAATTTACATACCTCAATGTACCATTATTTCCTTTGAATACTATTCCTTTATATACTATGCTATGTAAATTAATACAAATATGTTTGGTTAGTTTAAAATATGATTATTTCTTAATCAACTCATTCAACGACATTATGTCCACATAATAATCGAAAATAGAGCAGTAACAGCCGGTACTAAAGAAAAATATTTCGGATTTTTTCCCCTGATTCAAAGAGAGACAGAAAAGGGGGCATTTTGGAAGATTTAGGGTCCATTTGTCAATAGCTAGCCGCAGATGAAATATGTCCCTTACTGCGATATATTCCGCTCCGATCCGGCACACCACTCAGATAAATAATTTCAAACACCTCAACACCTTCCCACTATCTCCAACCTCCTTGTTCTATCGCCGGCATTTTATCTCCTCCTTTCAGATATGTCCTGCAGAGTAGGCTCAGTGGAGATTTAGGGACGCACGTTTCCTCTGTGCAATTCTCATGGTCCTATACCTGCGCATATTGCGTATCGTAAATCTAAGAGACAGTTGAAAAGGAGAGGGATTCATATCATGGCTAAGTGCGCTTGTAAATAAAAAAAAGCTGTTTAGTTTAAATATAAAGCTTACAAACAAGTTAAACAGCATATGGGAGCAGGTTAGTCGAGAATATCAATGCGCGATATTGTTCTGTGCGTTGCTTGGAAACCTGATAAAAGAAATTTTAAGTACACCTAATAGGCTTTTAACTCTTACATTAATCCTTCGCCCACACCCCTTGACTTGAGAAAGCCACACATAGCCTTAACAGATGAGGTAGTGGAGAAGACAAAAGATGATGGGATTCAGAACTATCTATGGATAATTTTCAACTTGCTCCTTAATATGGTTAACTCATACGTTCTCACCAGACTTTAAAATAAATAACCTATATATTTGGGCAAATATAAGGAGTAGATTTAATGCTTTATCACCCCACTCCGAACTGTACATGTCCATTTCAGATCTTTTTCGAAGTGAAACGTGAACGAATTTGAAGAATGTCTTCATGAAGCGTAGAGCATCCTTTGGAATATGAAACAGTTTATTTTAATAGAGATATTTAAAAGTTCACCATTTTAATAATCCAGTTTCGAATTCATTGTCAAACCACCACTAGTGAAAAATGGAAGAAGAATACACCATTTGGAGTACTCTTAAATTTCCCTAACTGCAATAATTACACTTACAGAAACTCAACAGTTATGGCACCATAAGGTACTTAATTAAGTTTTTTGTTTTAAATTATTCCTCTCCATTTCGGCTTCCGCCATAAGGGATTCTTCTACTTCTTCCAGAGGCGCGACAGGCTGGGTAAGCCCTTGGCCGCACGGTGTACTCTCCGGGAAGAGTACACACGCGTTTCTAGATGAATTTTGTAGGGCACGGTCATCACTCCCTTCGCCTTTTTTTATGAATGGCGACCAGTTGGCTTAAGGGTCTTACATATCCGGGGGAGAGGCAATGAGTGAATCTCCATTAATTTAAATGCTTGAAAAAGTCCCTCTGGGACTGGGATTCAAACTCACAACCTTTAGCATGAGAGACTAGGGCGCTAGCCACTCAGCCACAGGCTCTACCCTATAAACGATTAATTAAGTTTATGTGTTCATATTTTGAAAGAGCTATATTCAATCTCTCTTTCTTTGTGGTTCTTTAGAGAAATGGGTGAACATTTTCTCTCTGCTTATCCGTGACTGGGATCGGACGCGTTGTAGAGAAAAGTATTGCAATAGATAATGGAAAATAATCCTACAAGAATTTTTTATTCGTATTTATTTCTTGAAGGAGACAGGTCTGCAACCTCTGCATATTTGTGTGGGTTCAGTTAAAAGTTCAGTTCGTATTGTTTACCGAAAAATAACAAAATAAAATAGCATGATCCCATAAGAAAAGATTCATTTAGAATAAAACTTATCTACATTCAAGCAACTATTTAAATTACATTTTTGCAAACAAGTTAGGAATAAATACAAGAAACACCATCAATTCAACTATCTTTAATTACCAAGAGTATGGTTGGACAAAGTCGAGTGACCAGAAAGAATGCGGTACTTTTGATGGCAGACAAAGGATTCGATAGGAATTAGAGGATTCTCGAAATAGTTTTCTACCTCTTTTCCTGTTTCATTTTACTTATTGATTTCTTTTACTTCTCTTGTCTAGAGGGTATTATAGTCTTATTCCAATTATAGTCTATAGGTAGTTTTGATGATAAATAAATCCATAGTTTGATCAAGAACTCGACGTTTTTAGGAACTTGAGTACCTAAATAAAGTCATGTAAGTTTTAATTGGTATAAATACAGAATGAGCAATTCAAAAATAAACCTTTGGGGTTTTAGTTAGGGAATCGTACAACTGATAAACCGACATATCAATGTTGTTTTTTTTTAGCTTTATTAACATTATGCGATTTGAGATTAAAACAAATAACCTGAATAACTAATGATTCTTATTTGATAAAAAAAACAACGCAGAAACAACATAAGATTTTTCTATAGAAACATAGGATTTAAAAAAAAAAAAAGCAAAGCCGAAGGACGTTTTATGAATAATGCATCTACAAGCTTACGCCAAACTGGCTATGATAAAGAGAAAATGAAAAATGGTTTCTCTTTTTCGAACTATTAATCGAAGCTGTGTACGATTTGTCTCAATTCAGTAAAAAGTAGAATTCATGAATATTTCATGTAGAATCCTGCCTAAGAAGGATTATAGGAGATGAGAAATTTAGCAGTGACCACGAGAATCCTTAAGCAGTTTTAACTATAGCTTTTTTCAGTCAAATTCATAATTTTTTCAGTCAAATTCATAATTTTTTCAATCGAATTCATAATTTTTTCAGTCAAATTCATAATTTTTTCAGTCAAATTCATAATTTTTTCAGTCAAATTCATAATTTTTTCAATCAAATTCATAATTTTTTCAGTCAATTTCATAATTCCTTGTACCCATTTTATACAGTCAATTTAATGATGTTTTGCAATCAAGAACTTAACATTTTTATTAAATCTTGTTCTTGTTTATCCATTTAACGTCACTTTATGTTACTGTGCTTAATCCGACGGTGCCGCGGGAGTCTTGAGATTTACCTACTCAGGTTTACATAGGGTAGGGATCATTTACGAGTTACACTTTTTAAATCTTTTAAGGGTCACTTGTGGAGCACAAATATAGGGCGATCTGCTGGTTTTGGACTTGCGACCTTAAGCATAGAAGGCTGTTTGCAAGCCACTACTCCACAGGTGACTCTCAATGTTCCAAAAATCCACAGGTGTTTGAACATGCCGGTTTTGAACACGTGACCTTGGGCATATTGATATTGCTGAATGCATCTGAATCATCCAGGGTCACCTGTGGAGTAGTGGCTAGCATAACAGCCTCTTTTAAAGGCTTCAAAATTATTTTTTCATATATTTTGGCCATATGCGGTAATAAACTGATTGGGCGGTAATGTTCCGGTTTATCCCCTTGTTTCCCAGGCTTTAACAATGGAAATAATATAGCGTGTTTCCAGGATGTAGGAAAATATCTGAGCCTAATACAACTATTATATAAGTGACACAGATGTATCAAACCCTTCTTTGACAGTTGCTTCAGCAATATTGTTTGAATATTGTCTAATCCTGGGGCTTTATTTCCTTTTGTCGTCCGTAGAATACACTTCAGTTTTTTCGGGGAAATAAACATAAAATTTTCTCCTTGTGTAGTTAAATCATACTGGCATGATGTCTTAGTACGATTCCTGATTTCCTGGTCATAATAGTCAGCTATGACATCAGCTTGTTCAGCTGTGGACATTAGTCGATCCCCATGATGTATTCGGATTGAACTTGGCTTTTTCACGGTAGTCTGAAGGAGCTTCCAAAATTTACGATGGTCACTTTTTTTGACGATGTTCACTTGATTTTTTAATCAAATTTCTTATCTGCGTAGTCAGACTGTTAACAATCCTTTTGTAACTCGGATTTTTGGTACGGTACCATTTATTTTTCCAGGGATTGCGAAGAGCTATTAATTCCAAGATATGATCAGGTGGCGACCTAAGTGCAGGAGGAAGAGGAGTAAACATTGGAATGGATGCTTTCGCTGCATTTGTGATTATGTCGCTCATGTCCCTTGTACAGTCATCTATCGCTTCTATTGTATGCAACTTAGGAATTGATGTTAGTTTGGAATCTACAAGGGATTGATATAATTTCCAGTCAGCTCTACAGTAGTCGTATTTAGTTGGAGCCGTTGTTTGTTCAGATTTTTCCGCTACCTCATACAGGACCGGGCGATGATCAGAAGAAAGAAAATCTAAAGCTTGACAGTCAATAAATTTATGTGGCTGACGAGTTAGAAGTAAATCAATGGTTGACAATTTGGACGAATCTCCAGAGTTTCGAAATGTATGCGTCGATGGATGTATCACGCTAAAAGGAAGTTTGAGAAGATACTGACCAGCTTTGTTGTTTTTAGTGTTATACCACTGAGTGTGCCGTGCATTAAGGTCACCAATTATCCAATGGTTAGTTTTCTTTCTACATTCCATTAAGAACCTGCGGAATTCTGTAAGAGAGCTCCGTGGTCTTCTATAAAGACCAGTTATTGTGACTGGATGTCCTAGTTGCACTTGAATAGTTACGAAATTGATTCTGTGATCAGTAAGGGTAATTGGAGGTGGTCACTTTTTCCACCTTATCCCGTGACGGATCGCGATAACAACGCCACCAACTCTTTCTCTATTGCCATCTTCCACTGTGTTATAGCCGGGAATATGAATGAATAAGCAACATTTCTTCCCCATATAAAGGATCCTCTAAATGTTTTTAAAAAATCACTAAAAACTATAAACAAATATTATTGTATACCCATAATTGCAATTCATGTAATTTAATAAAAATATGTATTATACATGTGGGTATCATTAAAATGTTACATAAATATAAAATATAAATTCATTTTTACCTGCTTTCTAAAACTTCCTTCCTTATGTGCCAGTGGACTTGTTATAATTTTGTCACTTATTTCAGAATAAATTAAAAGTTCTAATATTTAAAATATGGAGGAGAAGGTACTTCCCAGACTTTTTTTTCCATCTATATATTGTCTAAAATAATTTAATAATATATCTTTATTTATTTCTTTGCTTGTACTAGATCATCCACGTATATTCTAAACTTTTAATTTTTGTATTGCATCAGTATAATTTAACTTAGACCTCTCTAATCAGTTATAGAATTAATTGTATTATCCAAATTAAGAAGCAAATGGTAAAATAAGTAATAAAATCAGAGCCCTATTAATCATCATAATTAATAGATTAACAAACTTATTCAATACAACGCTATGATCCACGGAGTTTGAAACTATAGCTGACTAAACACAAACGGGGATAAATTGATAATTATTGGAATGCAACTTCAATTGAACGGAATAATCAATTGGGCTAGATCAACTTGTAGACTAACTTAATTAACAGGTAAGCTTACTCTCCTGGTCTGGTCTTTGTAGTTAGGCAATATGCCCTATGATTTCTACTGTTTTGATGAATATATTTAAAATAGTTAGTTATATTATTAATGTGTGTGTATTAATAATTAAATATAAATTAAATTATTAAATAAAATAAATATATATATATATATATATATATATATATATATATATATATATATATTTAATTATAGTTATTTTATTTAATAATTTAATTTATATTTAATTATATATAAATATAAATAAATAAATAAATATATGTATGTATATATTTAATTTTAAATGTTTGTCCTTGAAAGTAAATGATATTTTTTTTTTAATTTAACATACCTTAACAGAAAAAAAAAATCCTTAAAGAATCTTGTACGGCTTTCCTGCGGTCTTCACTGTTCAAGATTTTAAATGCTTGGTCACCGATAATGGAGGCAGAGTTGTAAATTATTTAAAGAAAATAATCATAAATAAATCTAATTTAGAATTGTATTGGGTTTGAATTTAAATTTCCGTTTTCAAGGTAAAGGATTTTTGTTAATAATACGATATGAAAACAAGATAATTTTATTCGAAGTATTTACCTTATTTTTCTGCACATCTTTCCCAACGTGACACCAATTTTTTTATCCCCAAACTGAAAAACTCTGAGCTTTGAAGTGAAACAAAATCTGAAAACGCACTTTTCACTTGATCATCATTTTCAAAAAGTTTTACTTTGACGAAGTTGTCTAAATTCCTGAACAGTTGGTAATCTGTTGGAGACAAGTCGGGAGAATATGGTGGGTGCGGAAGAACTTCGTAGCCCAGTTCTTTCAATTTTTTGCACGGTATGTTTTGAAACATGGGGTCTTGCTGCCGCTCAGTGAGATCATGAGGTACCCACGTATTGAGCTTTTTAACTTTCCCAATACACTTTAAATGTCTGGAAACGGTAGATGCACTTGCATTTAGTTATGCTGAGAGTCCTTTAACTGTTTGATAGGGGTTTCCTTCTACTTTATGTTTGAGGACATCGTTGTCTATTACGGACGGAGGTCTTCCTTGGGGCAAGTTTTCGGTATCCCCAGCTGAAAACTTAGCAAACCAACGGCGAATGGTCCGTTCATTAACACTCCCTTCCCCAAACGCCTTGCAAATATTTCTAGCGGCCTCAGCTGCTGAATGGCCGAGTTTAAACTCGAACAAAAATATTACTCGAAAATCGCTTGTTTACATGTTCATATTTGGAGGTATACTAAAAAGTGGGTAATTGATTGGTAAGCTAATGTTTTATAATACAAAGGTAGATTATTAGTTTATTAGATTATTACTTTAAATATGTAAACCATCGGATGAAAACAACAGAGACCTGCAAAATCCTTTATGTATTTCAGAAACTATAAAAATGGACATTTCATGTGAAACTACCCAATAAAAATAATATAATGCCGCAATATTATCCAGTAAAAGCCATTTCCGTAAATTAAGAAACAATGAGAGAATGTTGAATCAAAAAATAGATCTTTTTTTCTTTTTTTTTTAAATTTATTTATAGTAATTTACAACTGTACTAAAGAATACAATAAGTAAATATTCTACTTTATTCTACAATGAATATAAAAGTCATGAAAATGTCTTGAGAAAGAACCACTTCACTAACTATTTTAATACAGTAGGTCCCGAGGCCACCTTCTTTTCAGTCGCCTTGGAGGGTTATCAGGGATATCTGAGGAAGATAAATTACGGACAAGTGGGTTTGTATGGGCAGGGAGTTTAGAATGGAAAGAGGAGTATCTATCACGGGCTATGTCTGCAACAAATGGGATGTTTAGGCCATTATGGAGGAGTTGATTTGTGACATAATAAGAAGCATTCAGGATTTTGCGAA